>CM042684.1:274176426-274719897 GCA_023614405.1 Avena insularis | reverse complement strand
GGATTGTGAAAATAACACATGCAATGACACTGGTGGATCCATGTGGTATGTGAAAAGAACACATGCAATGACTCCAGAATTGTTATAAAAAGAACACACATGCAATGACATCAGGATCCATGTGTGGTCTCCAAAAGAACACACATGCAATGACTTTGGTTGTTGTTAGTAAAAAGAGCACAAATGAAATGACACTGGTGGATCCATAGGTGTATTGTGAAAAGAACACACATGCAATGACACTGTGGATCCATATGTGGTATGTGAAAAGAACACACATGCACAACTCCAGGTTGTTGTTAGTAAAAGAACACACATGCAATGACCGGGGATCCATCGGGTCTCTAAAGAGAAAACACATTTCAATGACACTGTGGATCCATATGTGGTATGTAAAAGAACACACATGCAATGACTCTGGTTGTTGTTAGTAAAAAGAAAACACATGCAATAACACTGGTGGATCCATGGGTGGATTGTGAAAAGAACACACATGCAATGACAGTGGTGGATCCATATGTGGTATGTGAGAAGAACACACATGCAATGACATCAGGTGGATCCATGTGGTCTCTCAAGAGAAACACATGTCAATGACACTGTGGATCCATATGTGGTATGTGTAAAGATCACACATGAAAGGCCTGCTGTTTTTGTTTGTAAAAAGAACACACATGCAATGACACTAGTGGATCCATATGTGGTATGTGAAAAGAACACACATGAAATGACTTTGGTTGTTGTTAGTGAAAATAACACACATGCAATGACATCAGGATCCATGTGGTCTCTCAAGAGAACACACATTTCAATAACCCTGTTGTTATTAGTAAAAGAGCACACATTCAATGACACTGTGGAATCAAAGGTGGATTGTGAAAAGAACACACATGCAATGACACTGTGGATCCATATGTCGTATGTGAAAAGACCACACATTTCAATGACTCTGTTGTTGTTAGTAAAAGAACACACATGCAATGACACTGTGGATCCATATGTTGTATGTGAAAATAACACATGCAATGACTCGTTATTGTTAGTAAAAAGAACACACATGCAATGACATCCGTGGATCCATGAGTGGTCTTGAATAGAACACACATGCAATGACTCGTTGTTGTTAGTAAAAGAGCACACATGCAATGACACTGTGGATCCAAAGGTGGATTGTGAAAAGAACACACATGCAATGACACTAGTGGATCCATATGTGGTATGTGAAAAGAACACACATTTCAATGACTTGGTTGTTGTTAGTAAAAAGAACACACATGCAATGACACTGGTGGATCCATGTGGTCTCTGAAGAGAACACACATGCAATGACTCCGTTGTTTTAGTAAAAAAAGAGCACAAATGCAATGACACTGTGGATCCATAGGTGGATTGTGAAAAAGAACACATGCAATGACACGGGTGGATACATATGTGGTATGTGAAAAGAACACACATGCAATGACTCAGTTGTTGTTAGTAAAAGAACACACATGCAATGACACTGGTGGATCCATGTGTGGTCTGAAGACAAACACACATTT
This sequence comes from Avena insularis, assembly GCA_023614405.1. NCBI lineage: Eukaryota > Viridiplantae > Streptophyta > Magnoliopsida > Poales > Poaceae > Avena > Avena insularis. The sequence continues at coordinate 274,718,356 of CM042684.1, read as the reverse complement.
CAATGACACTGGTGGATCCATATGTGGTATGTGAAAAGATCACACATGCAATGACCCTGGTTGTTGTTAGTAACAAGAACACACATGCAATGACACTGGGGGATCCATCAGTGGTCTCTCAAGAGAAAACACATTTCAATGACACTGTGGATCCATATGTGGTATGTGAAAAGAACACACATGCAATGACTCGTTGTTGTTAGTAAAAAGAACACATGCAATGACACTGTGGATCCATAGGTGGATTGTGAAAAGAACACACATGCAATGACACTGGTGGATCCATATGTGGTATGTGATAAGAACACACATGCAATGACGGGATCCATGTGTGGTCTCTCAAGAGAACACACATGTCAATGACACTGTGGATCCATATGTGGTATGTGAAAAGAACACATGAAATGACTCAGTTGTTGTTAGTAAAAGAACACACATGCAATGACACTAGTGGATCCATATGGTATGTGAAAAGAAACACATGAAATGACTTTGGTTGTTGTTAGTAGAAAAGAACACACATGCAATGACATCAGGATCCATGTGTGGTCTCTCAAGAGAACACACATTTCAATAACCCTGGTTGTTATTAGTAAAAAGAGCACACATTCAATGACACTGGTGGAATCAAAGGTGGATTGTGAAAAGAACACACATGCAATGACACTGGTGGATCCATGTGTGGTCTCTGAAGAGAACACACATTTCAATGATCATGGTTGTTGTTAGTAAAAGAACACACATGCAATGACACTGTGGATCCATATGTGTATGTGAAAATAACACACATGCAATGACTCTCGTTATTGTTAGTAAAAAAGAACACACATGCAATGACATCGTGGATCCATGAGTGGTCTTTGAATAAATTTCACATGCAATGACTGTTGTTAGTAAAAGCACATGCAATGACACTGGTCGATCCATAGGTGGATTGTGAAAAGAACACACATGCAATGACACTGGTGGATCCATATGTGGTATGTGAAAAGATCACAAATTTCAATGACTCTGGTTGTTGTTAGTAAAAAGAACACACATGCAATGACACTGGTGGATCCATGTGTGGTCTCTCAAGAGAACACACATGCAATGACTCTTGTTGTTGTTAGTAAAAAGAGCACACATGCAATGACATTGGTGGATCCATAGGTGGATTGTGAAAAGAACACACATGCAATGACACTTGTGGATCCATATGTGGTATGTGAAAAGAACACATGCAATGACTCATTGTTGTTAGTAAAAGAACACACATGCAATGACATCAGGATCCATGTGTGGTCTCTCAAGACAACACACATTTCAATGACACTGGTGGATCCATATGTGGTTTGTGAAAAGAACATACATGCAATGACTCTAGTTGTTAGTAAAAAGAGCACACATGCAATGACATTGGTGGATCCATAGGTGGATTGTGAAAAGAACACACATGCAATGACACTAGTGGATCCATAAGTGGTATGTGAAAAGAACACACATGCAATGACTCCAGTTGTTGTTAGTAAAAAGAACACACATGCAATGACACTGGTGGATCCATGTGTGGTCTCTGAAGAACACACATTTAATGACACTGGTGGATCCATATGTGGTATGTGAAAACAACACACATGAAATGACTCGGTTGTTGTTAGTAAAAGAACACACATGCAATGACACTGGTGGATCCATATATATGTGAAAGAACACACATGAAATGACTTTGGTTGTTGTTAGTGAAAAGAATACACATGCAATGACATCAGGATCCATGTGGTCTCTCAAGAACACACATTTTAATGACCCTGTTGTTGTTAGTAAAAAAAAGAACACACATGCAAGGACATTGGTGGATCCATGAGTGGTATTTGAATAGAACACATGCAATGAATCTGGTTGTTGTTAGTAAAAGAGCACACATGCAATGACACTTGTGGATCCAAAGGTGATTGTGAAAAGAACATACATGCAATGACACTAGTGGATCCATATGTGGTATGTGAAAAGAACACACATTTCAATGACTCTGTTATTATTAGTAAAAGTACACACATGCAATGACACTAGTGGATCCATAGGTGGATTGCGAAAAGAACACACATGCAATGACACTGGTGATCCATATGTGGTATGTGAAAAGAAAACACATGCAATGACTCCTGTTGTTGTTAGTAAAAAGAGCACACATGCAATGAAATATGTGGATCCATGTGGTCTATGAAGAACACACATTTCAATGACACGGTGGATCCATATGTGGTATGTGAAAAGAACACACATGAAATGACTCCAGTTGTTAGTAAAAGAACACTCATGCAATGACACTAGTGGATCCATATGTATGTGAAAATAACACACATGCAATGACTCTGGTTGTTGTTAGGAAAAAGAACACACATGCAATGACATCAGGATCCATGTGTGGTCTCTGAAGAGAACACACATGCAATGACTGTTGTTTTTAGTAAAAGAGCACAAATGCAATGACACCGTGGATCCATAGGTGGATTGTGAAAATAACACACATGCAATGACACTGGTGGATACATATGTGGTATGTGAAAAGAACACACATGCAATGACTCCAGTTGTTGTTAGTAAAAAGAACACACATGCAATGACACTGCTGGATCCATGTGTGGTCTCTAAAGAGAACACACATTTCAATGACTCTGGTCGTTGTTAGTAAAAATAACACACATGCAATGACACTAGTGGATCCATGAGTGGTCTTTGAATAGAACACACATGCAATGACTCTGGTTGTTATTAGTAAAAAGAGCACACATGCAATAACACTGGTGGATCCAAAGGTAGATTGTGAAAAGAACACACTTGCAATGACACTGGTGGATCCATATGTGGTATGTGAAAAGAACACACATTTCAATGACTCTAGTTGTTGTTAGTAAAAAGAACAAACATGCAATGACACTGGTGGATCCATGTGTGGTCTCTGAAGAGAACACACACGCAATGACTCTGGTTGTTGTTAGCAAAAAGAGCACACATGCAATGAAACTGGTGGATCCATAGGTGGATTGTGAAAACAACACACATGCAATGACACTGGTTGATCCATATGTGGTATGTGAAAAGAACACACATGCAATGAATCCAGTTGTTGTTAGTAAAAAGAACAGACATGCAATGACACTGGTGGATCCATGTGTGGTCTCTGAAGAGAACACACATTTCAATGACACTGGTGGATCCATATGTGGTATGTGAAAATAACACACATGAAATGACTCCAGTTGTTGTTAGTAAAAGGAACACACATGCAATGACACTGGTGGATCCATATGTGGTATGTGAAAATAACACACGTGCAATGACTCTGGTTGTTGTTATTAAAAAGAACACACATGCAATGACACTGGTGGATCCATGTGTGGTCTCTGAAGAGAACACACATGCAAAGACTCTAGTTGTTGTTAGTAAAAAGAGCACACATGTAATGACACTGGTGGATCCATAGGTGGATTGTGAAAAGAACGCACATGGGATGACACTGGTGGTTCCATATGTGGTATGTGAAAAGAAAACAAATGCAATGACTCCAGTTGTTGTTAGTCAAAAGAACACACATGCAATGACCCTGGTGGATCCATGTGTGGTCTCTAAAGAGAACACACATTTCAATGACACTGGTGGATCCATATGTGGTATGTGAACAGAACACACATGCAATGACAATAGTTGTTGTTAGCAAAAAGAACACACATGCAATGACACATTTGGATCCATGTGTGGTCTCTAAAGAGAACACACATGCAATGACTCTGGTTGATGTTAGTAAAAAGAGCACACATGCAATCACACGTGTGGAAACAAAGGTGGATTGTGAAAAGAACAAACATTCAATGACACTGGTGGATCCATATGTGGTATGTGAAAAGAACACACACGCAATGACACTGGTTGTTGTTAGTAAAAAGAACACACATGCAATGACACTGGTGGATCCATGTGTGGTCTCTAAACAGAACACACATGCAATGACTCTGGTTGTTGTTAGTAAAAAGAGCACACATGCAATGACATTTGTGATCCATAGGTGGATTGTGAAAAGAACACACATGCAATGACACCGTGGATCCATATGTGGTATGTGAAAGATCACATGCAATGACTCGGTTGTTGTTAGTAAAAAGAACACTCATGCAATGACACTGGTGGATCCATATGTGGTATGTGAAAATAACACACATGCAATGACTCTGGTTGTTGTTAGTAAAAAGAACATACATGCAATGACACTGGTGGATCCATAGGTGGATTTTGAAAACAACACACATGCAATGACACTGGTTGATCCATATGTGGTATGTGAAAAGAACACACATGCAATGACTCTAGTTGTTGTTAGTAAAAACAACACACATGCAATGACACTGGTGGATCCATGTGTGGTCTCTGAAGAGAACACACATTTCAATGACATTGGTGGATCCATATGTGGTATGTGAAAAGAACACACATGAAATGACTCTCGTTGTTGTTAGTAAAAAGAACACTCATGCAATGACACTGGTGGATCCATATGTGGTATGTTAAAATAACACACATGCAATGACTCTGTTTGTTGTTAGTAAAAGAACACACATGCAATGACACTGTGGATCCAGTGGTCTTAAATGCAACACACATGCAATGACTCTGGTTGTTGTTAGTAAAAAGAGCACACATGCAATGACACTGGTGGATTGTGAAAAGAACACACATGCAATGACACTGGTGGATCCATATGTGGTATTAGAAAAGAACACACATTTCAATGACTCTGGTTGTTGTTTGTAAAAAGAACACACATGCAATGACACTAGTGGATCCATGTGTGTTCTCTGAAGAGAACACACATGCAATGACTCTGGTTGTTGTTAGTAAAAAGAGCACACATGCAATGACACTGGTGGATCCATAGGTGGATTTTGAAAAGAACACACATGCAATGACACTAGTGGATCCATATGTGGTATGTGAAAAGAACGCACATGGGATGACACTGGTGGATCCATATGTTGTATGTGAAAAGAAAACAAATGCAATGACTCCAGTTGTTGTTAGTCAAAAGAACACACATGCAATGACCCTGGTGGATCCATGTGTGGTCTCTAAAGAGAACACACATTTCAATGACACTGGTGGATCCATATGTGGTATGTGAATGACACACATGCAATGACAATAGTTGTTAGTAAAAAGAACACACATGCAATGACACATTTGGATCCATGTGTGGTCTCTAAAGAGAACACACATGCAATGACTCTGGTTGATGTTAGTAAAAAGAGCACACATGCAATGACACTGGTGGATCCATAGGTGGATTGTGAAAAGAACAAACATTCAATGACACTGGTGGATCCATATGTGGTATGTGAAAAGAACACACACGCAATGACACTGGTTGTTGTTAGTAAAAAGAACACACATGCAATGACACTGGTGGATCCATGTGTGGTCTCTAAACAGAACACACATGCAATGACTCTGGTTGTTGTTAGTAAAAAGAGCACACATGCAATGACATTTGTGGATCCATAGGTGGATTGTGAAAAGAACACACATGCAATGACACTGGTGGATCCATATGTGGTATGTGAAAAGATCACACATGCAATGACTCGGTTGTTGTTAGTAAAAAGAACACTCATGCAATGACACTGGTGGATCCATATGTGGTATGTGAAAAATACAACACATGCATGACTCTGGTTGTTGTTAGTAAAAAGAACATACATGCAATGACACTGGTGGATCCATAGGTGGATTTTGAAAACAACACACATGCAATGACAATGGTTGATCCATATGTGGTATGTGAAAAGAACACACATGCAATGACTCTAGTTGTTGTTAGTAAAAGAACACATGCAATGACACTGGTGGATCCATGTGTGGTCTCAAGAGAACACACATTTCAATGACATGGGATCCATATGTGTTATGTGAAAAGAACACACATGAAATGACTCTCGTTGTTGTTAGTAAAAAGAACACTCATGCAATGACACTGGTGGATCCATATGTGGTATGTGAAAATAACACACATGCAATGACTCTGTTTGTTGTTAGTAAAAGAACACACATGCAATGACACTGGTGGATCCATGAGTGGTCCTTAAATAGAACACACATGCAATGACTCTGGTTGTTGTTAGTAAAAAGAGCTCACATGCAATGACACTGGTGGATTGTGAAAAGAACACACATGCAATGACACTGGTGGATCCATATGTGGTATTAGAAAAGAACACACATTTCAATGACTCTGGTTGTTGTTTGTAAAAAGAACACACATGCAATGACACTAGTGGATCCATGTGTGTTCTCTGAAGAGAACACACATGCAATGACTCTGGTTGTTGTTAGTAAAAAGAGCACACATGCAATGACACTGGTGGATCCATAGGTGGATTTTGAAAAGAACACACATGCAATGACACTAGTGGATCCATATGTGGTATGTGAAAAGAACACACTTTTAAATGACTCTAGTTGTTGTTAGTAAAAAGAACACACATGCAATGACACTGGTGGATCCATGAGTGGTCTCTGAAGAGAACACACATGCCGTGACTCTGGTTGTTGTTAGTAAAAAGAGCACACATGCAATGACACTAGTGGATCCATAGGTGGATTGTGAAAAGAACACACATGCAATGACACTGGTTGATCCATATGTGGTATGTGAAAAGAACACACATGCAATGACTCCAATTGTTGTTAGTTAAAAGAACACACATGCAATGACACTGGTGGATCCATGTGTGGTCTTTGAAGAGAACACACATTTCAATGACACTGGTGGATCCATATGTGGCATGTGAAAAGAAAACACATGAAATGACTCAAGTTGTTGTTAGTAAAAAGAACACTCATGCAATGACACTGGTGGATCCATATGTGGTATGTGAAAATAACACACATGCAATGACTCTGGTTGTTGTTAGTCAAAAGAACACACATGCAATGACACTGGTGGATCCATGTGTGGTCTTCAAGAGAACATACATTTCAATGACTCTGGTTGTTGTTAGTAGAAAGAACACACATGCACAACATGGTTGATCCATGTGTGGTCTTTGAAGAGAACACAATTGAAATGTCTCTTGTTGTTGTTAGTAAAAAGAGCACACATGTAATGACAGTAGTGGATCCAAAGGTGGATTCTGAAAAGAACACACATGCAATGACAATGGTGGATCCATATGTGGTATGTGAAAAGAACACACATGCAATGACTCCAGTTGTTGTTAGTAAAAAGAACACTCATGCAATGACACTGGTGGATCCATATGTGGTATGTGAAAAGAACACATGCAATGACTTTGGTTGTTAGTAAAAAGAACACACATGCAATGACACTGGTGGATCCATAGGTGGATTGTGAAAACACACATGCAATGACACTGGTTGATCCATATGTGGTATGTGAAAAGAACACACATGCAATGACTCAGTTGTTGTTAGTAAAAGAACACACATGCAATGACACTTGTGGATCCATGTCTGGTCTTTGAAGAGAACACACATTTCAATGACACTGGTGGATCCATATGTGGTATGTGAAAAGAACACATGAAATGACTCTAGTTGTTGTTAGTAAAAGAACACTCATGCAATGACACTGGTGGATCCATATGTGGTATGTGAAAATAACACACATGCAATGACTCTTGTTGTTAGTAAAAGAACACACATGCAATGACACTGTGGTCCATGAGTGGTCCTTAAATAGAACACACATGCAATGACTCTGGTTGTTGTTAGTAAAAAGACACATGAATGACACTGGTGGATTGTGAAAAGAACACACATGCAATGACACTTTGGTGGATCCATATGTGGTATTAGAAAAGAACACACATTTCAATGACTCTGGTTATTGTTAGTAAAAATAACACACATGCAATGACACTAGTGGATCCATGTGTGGTCTCTGAAGAGAACACACATGCAATGACTCTAGTTGTTGTTAGTAAAAAGAGCACACATGCAATGACACTGGTGGATCCATAGGTGGATTTTGAAAAGAACACACATGCAATGACACTAGTGGAGCCATATGTGGTATGTGAAAAAGAACACACATTTCAATGACTCTAGTTGTTGTTCGTAAAAAGAACACACATGCAATGACACTGGTGGATCCATGAGTGGTCTCTGAAGAAAACACACATGCCATGACTCTGGTTGTTACTAGTAAAAAGAGCACACATGCAATGACACTAGTGGATCCATAGGTGGATTGTGAAAAGAACACACATGCAATGACACTGGTTGATCCATATGTGGTATGTGAAAAGAACACACATGCAATGACTCCAATTGTTGTTAGTTAAAAGAACACACATGCAATGACACTGGTGGATCCATGTGTGGTCTATGAAGAGAACACACATTTCAATGAAACTGGTGGATCCATATGTGGCATGTGAAAATAAAACACATGAAATGACTCAAGTTGTTGTTAGTAAAAAGAACACTCATGCAATGACACTGGTGGATCCATATGTGTTATGTGAAAATAACACACATGCAATGACTCTGGTTGTTGTTAGTAAAAGAACACAAGCAATGACACTGTGGATCCATGTGTGGTCCCTCAAGAGAACACCCAATTCAATGACTCTGGTTGTTGTTAGTAGAAAGAACACACATGCAATAACACTGGTGGATCCATGTGTGGTCTTTGAAGAGAACACACATGCAATGACTCTGGTTGTTGTTAGTAAAAAGAGCACACATGTAATGACACTGGTGGATCCAAAGGTGGATTGTGAAAAGAACACACATGCAATGACACAGGTGGATCCATATGTGGTATGTGGAAAGAACACACATGCAATGACTCCAGTTGTTGTTAGTAAAAAGAACACTCATGCAATGACACTGGTGGATCCATATGTGGTATGTGAAAATAACACACATGCAATGACTCTGTTTGTTGTTAGTAAAAAGAACACACATGCAATGACACTGGTGGATCCATGAGTGGTCCTTAAATAGAACACACATGTAATGACACTGGTGGATCCAAAGGTGGATTGTGAAAAGAACACACATGCAATGACACAGGTGGATCCATATGTGGTATGTGGAAAGAACACACATGCAATGACTCCAGTTGTTGTTAGTAAAAAGAACACACATGCAATGACACTGGTGGATCGATAGGTGGATTGTGAAAACAACACACATGCAATGACACTGGTTGATCCATATGTGGTATGTGAAAAGAACACACATGCAATGACTCCAGTTGTTGTTAGTAAAAAGAACACATGCAATGACACTGGTGGATCCATGTGTGGTCTCTGAAGAGAACACACATTTCAATGACACTGGTGGATCCATATGTGGTATGTGAAAAGAACACACATGAAATGACTCTAGTTGTTGTTAGTGAAAAGAACACTCATGCAATGACACTGATGGATCCATATGTGGTATGTGAAAATAACACACATGCAATGACTCTGTTTGTTGTTAGTAAAAAGAATACACATGCAATGACACTGGTGGATCCATGAGTGGTCCTTAAATAGAACACACATGCAATGACTCTGGTTGTTGTTAGTAAAAAGAGCACACATGCAATGACACTGGTGGATTGTGAAAAGAACACACATGCAATGACACTCGTGGATCCATATGTGGTATTAGAAAAGAACACACATTTCAATGACTCTGGTTGTTGTTTGTAAAAAGAACACACATGCAATGACACTAGTGGATCCATGTGTGGTCTCTGAAGAGAACACACATGCAATGACTCTAGTTGTTGTTAGTAAAAAGAGCACACATGCAATGACACTGGTGGATCCATAGGTGGATTTTGAAAAGAACACACATGCAATGACACTAGTGGATCCATATGTGGTATGTGAAAAGAACACACATTTCAATGACTCTAGTTGTTGTTAGTAAAAAGAACACACATGCAATGACACTGGTGGATCCATGAGTGGTCTCTGAAGAGAACACACATGCCATGACTCTGGTTGTTGTTAGTAAAAAGAGCACACATGCAATGACACTGGTGGATCCATAGGTGGATTGTGAAAAGAACACACATGCAATGACACTGGTTGATCCATATGTGGTATGTGAAAACAACACACATGCAATGACTCCAGTTGTTGTTAGTTAAAAGAACACACATGCAATGACACTGGTGGATCCATGTGTGGTCTCTGAAGAGAACACACATTTCAATGACACTGGTGGATTCATATGTGGCATGTGAAAAGAAAACACATGAAATGACTCAAGTTGTTGTTAGTAAAAAGAACACTCATGCAATAACACTGGTGGATCCATATGTGGTATGTGAAAATAACACACATGCAATGACTCTGGTTGTTGTTAGTAAAAAGAACACACATGCAATGACATTGGTGGATCCATGTGTGGTCTCTGAAGAGAACAGACATTTCAATGACTCTGGTTGTTGTTAGTAAAAAGAACACACATGCAATGACACTGGTGGATCCATGTGTGGTCTCTGCAGAGAACACACATGCAATGCCTCAAGTTGTTGTTAGTAAAAAGAGCACACATGTAATGACACTGGTGGATCCAAAGGTGGATTCTGAAAAGAACACACACGCAATGACACTGGAGGATCCATATGTGGTATGTGAAAAGAACACACATGCAATGACTCCAGTTGTTGTTAGTAAAAAGAACACTCATGCAATGACACTAGTGGATCCATATGTGGTATGTGAAAATAACACACATGCAATGACTCTGGTTGTTGTTAGTAAAAAGAACACACATGCAATGACACTGGTGGATCCATAGGTGGATTATGAAAACAACACACATGCAATGACACGGGTTGATCCATATGTGGTATGTGAAAAGAACACACATGCAATGACTCCAGTTGTTGTTAGTAAAAAGAACACACATGCAATGACACTGGTGGATCCATGTGTGGTCTCTGAAGAGAACACACATTTCATTGACCATGTTGGATCCATATGTGGTATGTGAAAAGAACACACATGAAATGACTCTAGTTGTTGTTAGTAAAAAGAACACTCATGCAATGACACTGGTGGATCCATATGTGGTATGTGAAAATAACACACATGCAATGAATCTGGTTTTTGTTAGTAAAAAGAACTCACATGCAATGACACTGGTGGATCCATGAGTGGTCCTTAAATAGAACACACATGCAATGACTCTGGTTGTTGTTAGTAAAAAGAGCACACATGCAATGACACTGGTGGATTGTGAAAAGAACATACATGCAATGACACTGGTGGATCCATATGTGGTATTAGAAAAGAACACACATTTCAATGACTCTGGTTGTTTGTAAAAATAACACACATGCAATGACACTAGTGGGTCCATGTGTGGTCTCTGAAGAGAACACACATGCAATGACTCTGGTTGTTGTTAGTAAAAAGAGCACACATGCAATGACACTGGTGGATCCATAGGTGGATTTTGAAAAGAACACACATGCAATGACACTAGTGGATCCATATGTGGTATGTGAAAAGAACACATATTTCAATGACTCTAGTTGTTGTTAGTAAAAAGAACACACATGTAATGACACTGGTGGATCCATGAGTGGTCTCTGAAGAGAACACACATGCCATGACTCTGGTTGTTGTTAGTAAAAAGAGCACACATGCAATGACACTGGTGGATCCATAGGTGGATTGTGAAAAGAACACACATGCCATGACACTGGTTGATCCATATGTGGTATGTGAAAAGAACACACATGCAATGACTCAAGTTGTTGTTAGTAAAAAGAACACTCATGCAATGACACTGGTGGATCCATATGTGGTATGGGAAAATAACACACATGCAATGACTCTGGTTGTTGTTAGTAAAAAGAACACACGTGCAATGACACTGGTGGATCCATGTGTGGTCTCTGAAGAGAACACACATTTCAATGACTCTGGTTGTTGTTAGTAGAAAGAACACACATGCAATGACACTGGTGGATCCATGTGTGGTCTTTGAAGAGAACACACATGCAATGACTCTGGTTGTTGTTAGTAAAAAGAGCACACATGTAATGACACTAGTGGATCTAAAGGTGGATTCTGAAAATAACACACATGCAATGACACTGGTGGATCCATATGTGGTATGTGAAAAGAACACACGTGCAATGACTCCAGTTGTTGTTAGTAAAAAGAACACTCATGCAATGACACTAGTGGATCCATATGTGGTATGTGAAAATAACACACATGCAATGACTTTGGTTGTTGTTAGTAAAAAGAACACACATGCAATGACACTGGTGGATCCATAGGTGGATTGTGAAAACAACACACATGCAATGACATGGGTTGATCCATATGTGGTATGTGAAAAGAACACACATGCAATGACTCCAGTTGTTGTTAGTAAAAAGAACACACATGCAATGACACTGGTGGATCCATGTGTGGTCTCTGAAGAGAACACACATTTCAATGACACTGGTGGATCCATATGTGGTATGTGAAAAGAACACACATGAAATGGCTCTAGTTGTTGTTAGTAAAAAGAACACTCATGCAATGACACTGGTGGATCCATATGTGGTATGTGAAAATAACACACATGCAATGACTCTGGTTGTTGTTAGTAAAAAGAACTCACATGCAATGACATTGGTGGATCCATGAGTGGTCCTTAAATAGAACACACATGCAATGACTCTGGTTGTTGTTAGTAAAAAGAGCACACATGCAATGACACTGGTGGATTGTGAAAAGAACACACATGCAATGACACTGGTGGATCCATATGTGGTATTAGAAAAGAACACACATTTCAATGACTCTGGTTGTTGTTTGTAAAAAGAACACACATGCAATGACACTAGTGGATCCATGTGTGGTCTCTGAAGAGAACACACATGCAATGACTCTGGTTGTTGTTAGTAAAAAGAGCACACATGCAATGACACTGGTGGATCCATAGGAGGATTTTGAAAAGAACACACATGCAATGACACTAGTGGATCCATATGTGGTATGTGAAAAGAACACACATTTCAATGACTCTAGTTGTTGTTAGTAAAAAGAACACACATGCAATGACACTGGTGGATCCATGAGTGGTCTCTGAAGAGAACACACATGCCATGACTCTGGTTGTTGTTAGTAAAAAGAGCACACATGCAATGACACTGGTGGATCCATAGGTGGATTGTGAAAAGAACACACATGCAATGCCACTGGTTGATCCATATGTGGTATGTGAAAAGAACACACATGCAATGACTCCAGTTGTTGTTAGTTAAAAGAACACACATGCAATGACACTGGTGGATCCATGTGTGGTCTCTAAAGAGAACACACATTTCAATGACACTGGTGGATCCATATGTGGCATGTGAAAAGAAAACACATGAAATGACTAGTTGTTGTTAGTAAAAAGAACACACATGCAATGACACTGGTGGATCCATGTGTGGTCTCTGAAGAGAACACACATTTCAATGACTCTGGTTGTTGTTAGTAAAAAGAACACTCATGCAATGACACTGGTGGATCCATATGTGGTATGTGAAAATAACACACATGCAATGACTAGTTGTTGTTAGTAAAAAGAACACACATGCAATGACACTGGTGGATCCATGTGTGGTCTCTGAAGAGAACACACATTTCAATGACTCTGGTTGTTGTTAGTAGAAAGAACACACATGCAATAACACTGGTGGATCCATGTGTGGTCTTTGAAGAGAACACACATGCAATGACTCTGGTTGTTGTTAGTAAAAAGAGCACACATGTAATGACACTGGTGGATCCAAAGGTGGATTCTGAAAAGAACACACATGCAATGACACTGGTGGATCCATATGTGGTATGTGAAAAGAACACACATGCAATGACTCCAGTTGTTGTTAGTAAAAAGAACACTAATGCAATGACACTGGTCGATCCATATGTGGTATGTGAAAATAACACACATGCAATGACTCTGGTTGTTGTTAGTAAAAAGAACACACATGCAATGACACTGGTGGATCCATAGGTGGATTGTGAAAACAACACACATGCAATGACACTGGTTGATCCATATGTGGTATGTGAAAAGAACACACATGCAATGACTCCAGTTGTTGTTAGTAAAAAGAACACACATGCAATGAAACTGGTGGATCCATGTGTGGTCTCTGAAGAGAACACACATTTCAATGACACTAGTGGATCCATATGTGGTATGTGAAAAGAACACACATTTCAATGACTCTAATTGTTGTTAGTAAAAAGAACACACATGCAATGACACTGGTGGATCCATGAGTGGTCTCTGAAGAGAACACACATGCCATGACTCTGGTTGTTGTTAGTAAAAAGAGCACACATGCAATGACACTGGTGGATCCATAGGTGGATTGTGAAAAGAACATACATGCAATGCCACTGGTTGATCCATATGTGGTATGTGAAAAGAACACACATGCAATGACTCCAGTTGTTGTTAGTTAAAAGAACACACATGCAATGACACTGGTGGATCCATGTGTGGTCTCTGAAGAGAACACACATTTCAATGACACTGGTGGATCCATATGTGGCATGTGAAAAGAAAACACATGAAATGACTCAAGCTGTTGTTAGTAAAAAGAACAATCATGCAATGACACTGGTGGATCCATATGTGGTATGTGAAAATAACACACATGCAATGACTCTGGTTGTTGTTAGTAAAAAGAACACACATGCAATGACACTGGTGGATCCATGTGTGGTCTCTGAAGAGAACACGCATTTCAATGACTCTTGTTGTTGTTAGTAGAAAGAACACACATGCAATAACACTGGTGCATCCATGTGTGGTCTTTGAAGAGAACACACATGCAATGACTCTGGTTGTTGTTAGTAAAAAGAGCACACATGTAATGACACTGGTGGATCCAAAGGTGGATTCTGAAAAGAACACACATGCAATGACACTGGTGGATCCATATGTGGTATGTGAAAAGAACACACATGCAATGACTCCAGTTGTTGTTAGTAAAAAGAACACTAATGCAATGACACTGGTGGATCCATATGTGGTATGTGAAAATAACACACATGCAATGACTCTGGTTGTTGTTAGTAAAAAGAACACACATGCAATGACACTGGTGGATCCATAGGTGGATTGTGAAAACAACACACATGCAATGACTCTGGTTGTTGTTAGTAAAAAGAACACACATGCAATGACACTGGTGGATCCATAGGTGGATTGTGAAAACAACACACATGCAATGACACGGGTTGATCCATATGTGGTATGTGAAAAGAACACACATGCAATGACTCCAGTTGTTGTTAGTAAAAAGAACACACATTCAATGACACTGGTGGATCCATGTGTGGTCTCTGAAGAGAACACACATTTCAAAGACACTGGTGGATCCATATGTGGTATGTGAAAAGCACACACATGAAATGACTCTAGTTGTTGTTAGTAAAAAGAACACTCATGCAATGACACTAGTGGATCCATATGTGGTATGTGAAAATAACACACATGCAATGACTCTGGTTGTTGTTAGTAAAAAGAACTCACATGCAATGACACTGGTGGATCCATGAGTGGTCCTTAAATAGAACACACATGCAATGACGCTGGTTGTTGTTAGTAAAAAGAGCACACATGCAATGACACTGGTGGATTGTGAAAAGAACACACACGCAATGACACTGGTGGATCCATATGTGGTATTAGAAAAGAACACACATTTCAATGACTCTGGTTGTTGTTTGTAAAAAGAACAAACATGCAATGACACTATTGGATCCATGTGTGGTCTCTGCAGAGAACACACATGCAATGACTCTGGTTGTTGTTAGTAAAAAGAGCACAGATGCAATGACACTGGTGGATCCATAGGTGGATTTTGAAAAGAACACACATGCAATGACACTAGTGGATCCATATGTGGTATGTGAAAAGAACACACATTTCAATGACTCTAGTTGTTGTTAGTAAAAAGAACACACATGCAATGACACTGGTGGATCCATGAGTGGTCTCTGAAGAGAACACACATGCCATGACTCTAGTTGTTGTTAGTAAAAAGAGCACACATGCAATGACACTAGTGGATCCATAGGTGGATTGTGAAAAGAACACACATGCAATGGCACTGGTTGATCCATATGTGGTATGTGAAAAGAACACACATGCAATGATTCTAGTTGTTGTTAGTTAAAAGAACACACATGCAATGACACTGGTGGATCCATGTGTGGTCTCTGAAGAGAACACACATTTCAATGACACTGGTGGATCCATATGTGGCATGTGAAAAGAAAACACATGAAATGACTCAAGATGTTGTTAGTAAAAAGAACACTCATGCAATGACACTGGTGGATCCATATGTGGTATGTGAAAATAACACACATGCAATGACTCTGGTTGTTGTTAGTAAAAAGAACACACATGCAATAACACTGGTGCATCCATGTGTGGTCTTTGAAGAGAACACACATGCAATGACTCTGGTTGTTGTTAGTAAAAAGAGCACACATGTAATGACACTGGTGGATCCAAAGGTGGATTCTGAAAGAACACACATGCAATGACACTGTGGATCCATATGTGGTATGTGAAAAGAACACATGCAATGACTCAGTTGTTGTTAGTAAAAAGAACACTAATGCAATGACACTGGTGGATCCATATGTGGTATGTGAAAATAACACACATGCAATGACTCTGGTTGTTGTTAGTAAAAAGAACACACATGCAATGACACTGGTGGATCCATGAGTGGTGATTGAAAACAACACACATGCAATGACTCTGGTTGTTGTTAGTAAAAAGAACACACATGCAATGACACTGGTGGATCCATAGGTGGATTGTGAAAACAACACACATGCAATGACACGGGTTGATCCATATGTGGTATGTGAAAAGAACACACATGCAATGACTCCAGTTGTTGTTAGTAAAAAGAACACACATTCAATGACATCAGGATCCATGTGTGGTCTCTCAAGAGAACACACATTTCAAAGACACTGGTGGATCCATATGGTATGTGAAAAGCACACACATGAAATGACTCTAGTTGTTGTTAGTAAAAAGAACACATGCAATGACACTGGTGGATCCATATGTGGTATGTGAAAATAACACACATGCAATGACTCTGGTTGTTGTTAGTAAAAAGAACTCACATGCAATGACACTGGTGGATCCATGAGTGGTCCTTAAATAGAACACACATGCAATGACGCTGGTTGTTGTTAGTAAAAAGAGCACACATGCAATGACACGGGTGGATTGTGAAAAGAACACACACGCAATGACACTGGTGGATCCATATGTGGTATTAGAAAAGAACACACATTTCAATGACTCACCGTTGTTGTTTGTAAAAAGAACAAACATGCAATGACACTATTGGATCCATGTGTGGTCTCTGCAGAGAACACACATGCAATGACTCTGGTTGTTGTTAGTAAAAAGAGCACAGATGCAATGACACTGGTGGATCCATAGGTGGATTTTGAAAAGAACACACATGCAATGACACTAGTGGATCCATATGTGGTATGTGAAAAGAACACACATTTCAATGACTCTAGTTGTTGTTAGTAAAAAGAACACACATGCAATGACACTGGTGGATCCATGAGTGGTCTCTGAAGAGAACACACATGCCATGACTCTAGTTGTTGTTAGTAAAAAGAGCACACATGCAATGACACTAGTGGATCCATAGGTGGATTGTGAAAAGAACACACATGCAATGGCACTGGTTGATCCATATGTGGTATGTGAAAAGAACACACATGCAATGATTCTAGTTGTTGTTAGTTAAAAGAACACACATGCAATGACACTGGTGGATCCATGTGTGGTGTCTGAAGAGAACACACATTTCAATGACACTGGTGGATCCATATGTGGCATGTGAAAAGAAAACACATGAAATGACTCAAGATGTTGTTAGTAAAAAGAACACTCATGCAATGACACTGGTGGATCCATATGTGGTATGTGAAAATAACACACATGCAATGACTCTGGTTGTTGTTAGTAAAAAGAACACACATGCAATGACACTGGTGGATCCATGTGTGGTATCTGAAGAGAACACGCATTTCAATGACTCTGGTTGTTGTTAGTAGAAAGAACACACATGCAATGACACTGGTGGATCCATGTGTGGTCTTTGAAGAGAACACACATGCAATGACTCTGGTTGTTGTTAGTAAAAAGAGCACACATGTAATGACACTGGTGGATCCAAAGGTGGATTCTGAAAAGAACACACATGCAATGACACTGGTGGATCCATATGTGGTATGTGAAAAGAACACACATGCAATGACTCCAGTTGTTGTTAGTAAAAAGAACACTCGTGCAATGACACTAGTGGATCCATATGTGGTATGTGAAAATAACACACATGCAATGAATCTGGTTGTTGTTAGTAAAAAGAACACACATGCAATGACACTGGTGGATCCATAGGTGATTTGTGAAAACAACACACATGCAATGACACGGTTTGATCCATATGTGGTATGTGAAAAGAACACACATGCAATGACTCCAGTTGTTGTTAGTAAAAAGAACACACATGCAATGACATCAGGATCCATGTGGTCTCTGAAGAGAACACACATTTCAATGACACTGGTGGATCCATATGTGGTATGTGAAAAGAAAACACATGAAATGACTCTAGTTGTTGTTAGTAAAAAGAACACTCATGCAATGACACTGGTGGATCCATATGTGGTATGTGAAAATAACACTCATGCAATGACACTGGTGGATCCATATGTGGTATGTGAAAATAACACACATGCAATGACTCTGGTTGTTGTTAGTAAAAAGAACACACATGCAATGACACTGGTGGATCCATGTGTGGTATCTGAAGAGAACACGCATTTCAATGACTCTGGTTGTTGTTAGTAGAAAGAACACACATGCAATGACACTGGTGGATCCATGTGTGGTCTTTGAAGAGAACACACATGCAATGACTCTGGTTGTTGTTAGTAAAAAGAGCACACATGTAATGACACTGGTGGATCCAAAGGTGGATTCTGAAAAGAACACACATGCAATGACACTGGTGGATCCATATGTGGTATGTGAAAAGAACACACATGCAATGACTCCAGTTGTTGTTAGTAAAAAGAACACTCGTGCAATGACACTAGTGGATCCATATGTGGTATGTGAAAATAACACACATGCAATGAATCTGGTTGTTGTTAGTAAAAAGAACACACATGCAATGACACTGGTGGATCCATAGGTGATTTGTGAAAACAACACACATGCAATGACACGGTTTGATCCATATGTGGTATGTGAAAAGAACACACATGCAATGACTCCAGTTGTTGTTAGTAAAAAGAACACACATGCAATGACACTGGTGGATCCATGTGTGGTCTCTGAAGAGAACACACATTTCAATGACACTGGTGGATCCATATGTGGTATGTGAAAAGAAAACACATGAAATGACTCTAGTTGTTGTTAGTAAAAAGAACACTCATGCAATGACACTGGTGGATCCATATGTGGTATGTGAAAATAACACACATGTAATGACTCTGGTTGATGTTAGTAAAAAGAACTCACATGCAATGACACTGGTGGATCCATGAGTGGTCCTTAAATAGAACACACATGCAATGACTCTGGTTGTTGTTAGTAAAAGAGCACACATGCAATGACACTGGTGGATAGTGAAAAGAACACACATGCAATGACACTGGTGGATCCATATGTGGTATTAGAAAAGAACACACATTTCAATGACTCTGGTTGTTGTTTGTAAAAAGAACACACATGAAATGACCCAAGTGGATCCATGTGGTCTCAAGAGAACACACATGCAATGACTCTGGTTGTTGTTAGTAAAAAGAGCACACATGCAATGACACCGGTGGATCCATAGGATTTTGAAAAGAACACACATGCAATAATACTAGTGGATCCATATGTGGTATGTGAAAAGAACACACATTTCAATGACTCTAGTTGTTGTTAGTAAAAAGAACACACATGCAATGACATCAGGATCCATGTGTGGTCTCTGAAGAGAACACACATTTCAATGACTCTGGTTGTTATTAGTAGAAAGAACACACATGCAATGACACTGGTGGATCCTTTGTGGTCTTTGAAGAGAACACACATGCAATGACTCTGGTTGTTGTTAGTAAAAAGAGCACACATGTAATGACACTGGTGGATCCAAAGGTGGATTCTGAAAAGAACACACATGCAATGACACTGGTGGATCCATATGTGGTATGTGAAAAGAACACACATGCAA
Source organism: Avena insularis (assembly GCA_023614405.1). NCBI lineage: Eukaryota > Viridiplantae > Streptophyta > Magnoliopsida > Poales > Poaceae > Avena > Avena insularis. The sequence goes on along the minus strand of CM042684.1, from coordinate 274,698,051 downwards.
TGACTCCAGTTGTTGTTAGTAAAAAGAACACTCATGCAATGACACTAGTGGATCCATATGTGGTATTTGAAAATAACACACATGCTCTTACTCTTGTTGTTGTTGTTAGTAAAAAGAACACACATGCAATGACACTGGTGGATCCATAGGTGGATTGTGAAAACAACACACATGCAATGACTCGGGTTGATCCATATGTGGTATGTGAAAAGAACACACATGCAATGACTCAGTTGTTGTTAGTAAAAGAACACACATTCAATGACATCAGGATCCATGTGTGGTCTCCAAGAGAACACACATTTCAAAGACACTGTGGATCCATATGTGGTATGTGAAAAGCACACACATGAAATGACTCTAGTTGTTGTTAGTAAAAAGAACACTCATGCAATGACACTAGTGGATCCATATGTGGTATGTGAAAATAACACACATGCAATGACTCTGGTTGTTGTTAGTAAAAAGAACTCACATGCAATGACACTGGTGGATCCATGAGTGGTCCTTAAATAGAACACACATGCAATGACTCTGGTTGTTGTTAGTAAAAAGAGCACACATGCAATGACACTGGTGGATTGTGAAAAGAACACACATGCAATGACACTGGTGGATCCATATGTGGTATTAGAAAAGAACACACATTTCAATGACTCTGGTTGTTGTTTGTAAAAAGAACAAACATGCAATGACACTAGTGGATCCATGTGTGGTCTCTAAAGAGAACACACATGCAATGACTCTGGTTGTTGTTAGTAAAAAGAGCACAGATGCAATGACACTGGTGGATCCATAGGTGGATTTTGAAAAGAACACACATGCAATGACACTAGCGGATCCATATGTGGTATGTGAAAAGAACACACATTTCAATGACTCTAGTTGTTGTTAGTAAAAAGAACACACATGCAATGACACTGGTGGATCCATGAGTGGTCTCTGAAGAGAACACACATGCCATGACTCTAGTTGTTGTTAGTAAAAAGAGCACACATGCAATGACACTGGTGGATCCATAGGTGGATTGTGAAAAGAACACACATGCAATGACACTGGTTGATCCATATGTGGTATGTGAAAAGAACACACATGCAATAACTCCAGTTGTTGTTAGTTAAAAGAACACACATGCAATGACACTGGTGGAGCCATGTGTGGTCTCTGAAGAGAACACACATTTCAATGACACTGGTGGATCCATATGTGGCATGTGAAAAGAAAACACATGAAATGACTCAAGTTGTTGTTAGTAAAAAGAACACTCATGCAATGACACTGGTGGATCCATATGTGGTATGTGAAAATAACACACATGCAATGACTCTGGTTGTTGTTAGTAAAAAGAACACACATGCAATGACATCAGGATCCATGTGTGGTCTCTGAAGAGAACACACATTTCAATGACTCTGGTTGTTGTTAGTAGAAAGAACACACATGCAATAACACTGGTGGATCCATGTGTGGTCTTTGAAGAGAACACACATGCAATGACTCTGGTTGTTGTTAGTAAAAAGAGCACACATGTAATGACACTGGTGGATCCAAAGGTGGATTCTGAAAAGAACACACATGCAATGACACTGGTGGATCCATATGTGGTATGTGAAAAGAACACACATGCAATGACTCCAGTTGTTGTTAGTAAAAAGAACACTCATGCAATGACACTAGTGGATCCATATGTGGTATGTGAAAATAACACACATGCAATGACTCTGGTTGTTGTTAGTAAAAATAACACACATGCAATGACACTGGTGGATCCATAGGTGGATTGTGAAAACAACACACATGCAATGACACGGGTTGATCCATATGTGGTATGTGAAAAGAACACACATGCAATGACTCTAGTTGTTGTTAGTAAAAAGAACACACATTCAATGACACTGGTGGATCCATGTGTGGTCTCTGAAGAGAACACACATTTCAAAGACACTGGTGGATCCATATGTGGTATGTGAAAAGCACACACATGAAATGACTCTAGTTTTTGTTAGTAAAAAGAACACTCGTGCAATGACACTAGTGGATCCATATGTGGTATGTGAAAATAACACACATGCAATGAATCTGGTTGTTGTTAGTAAAAAGAACACACATGCAATGACACTGGTGGATCCATAGGTGATTTGTGAAAACAACACACATGCAATGACACGGGTTGATCCATATGTGGTATGTGAAAAGAACACACATGCAATGACTCCAGTTGTTGTTAGTAAAAAGAACACACATGCAATGACATCAGGATCCATGTGGTCTCTGAAGAGAACACACATTTCAATGACACTGGTGGATCCATATGTGGTATGTGAAAAGAACACACATGAAATGACTCTAGTTGTTGTTAGTAAAAAGAACACTCATGCAATGACACTGGTGGATCCATATGTGGTATGTGAAAATAACACACATGTAATGACTCTGGTTGATGTTAGTAAAAGAACTCACATGCAATGACATGTGGATCCATGAGTGGTCCTAATAGAACACACATGCAATGACTGGTTGTTGTTAGTAAAAGAGCACACATGCAATGACACTGTGGATTGTGAAAGAACACACATTCAATGACACTGGTGGATCCATATGTGGTATTAGAAAAGAACACACATTTCAATGACTCTGGTTGTTGTTTGTAAAAAGAACACACATGAAATGACACTAGTGGATCCATTTGTGGTCTCTGAAGAGAACACACATGCAATGACTCTGGTTGTTGTTAGTAAAAAGAGCACACATGCAATGACACCGGTGGATCCATAGGATTTTGAAAAGAACACACATGCAATAATACTAGTGGATCCATATGTGGTATGTGAAAAGAACACACATTTCAATGACTCTAGTTGTTGTTAGTAAAAAGAACACACATGCAATGACATCAGGATCCATGTGTGGTCTCAAGAGAACACACATTTCAATGACTGGTTGTTATTAGTAGAAAGAACACACATGCAATGACACTGGTGGATCCTTTTTGGTAGTAGAAGATAACAAACAATCAATTACTCATGTTGTTGTTATGTAAAATAGTAAACAAGTAATGACACTGGTGGATCCAAAGGTGGATTCTGAAAAGAACACACATGCAATGACACCGGTGGATCCATATGTATGTGAAAAGAACACACATGCAATGACTCCAGTTGTTGTTAGTAAAAAGAACACTCATGCAATGACACTAGTGGATCCATATGTGGTATGTGAAAATAACACACATGCAATGACTCTGGTTGTTGTTAGTAAAAAGAACACACATGCAATGACACTGGTGGATCCATAGGTGGATTGTGAAAACAACACACATGCAATGACACGGGTTGATCCATATGTGGTATGTGAAAAGAACACACATGCAATGACTCCAGTTGTTGTTAGTAAAAAGAACACACATTCAATGACACTGGTGGATCCATGTGTGGTCTCTGAAGAGAACACACATTTCAAAGACACTGGTGGATCCATATGTGGTATGTGAAAAGCACACACATGAAATGACTCTAGTTGTTGTTAGTAAAAGAACACTCATGCAATGACACTAGTGGATCCATATGTGGTATGTGAAAATAACACACATGCAATGACTCTGTTGTTGTTAGTAAAAAGAACTCACATGCAATGACACTGTGGATCCATGAGTGGTCTTAAATAGAACACACATGCAATGACTCTGTTGTTGTTAGCAAAAGAGCACACATGCTAGGACACTGGTGGATTGTGAAAAGAACACACATGCAATGACACTGGTGGATCCATATGTGGTATTAGAAAAGAACACACATTTCAATGACTCTGGTTGTTGTTTGTAAAAAGAACAAACATGCAATGACACTAGTGGATCCATGTGTGGTCTCTAAAGAGAACACACATGCAATGACTCGTTGTTGTTAGTAAAAAGCATGATGCAATGACACTGTGGATCCATAGGTGGATTTTGAAAAGAACACACATGCAATGACACTAAGCGGATCCATATGTGGTATGTGAAAAGAACACACATTTCAATGACTCTAGTTGTTGTTAGTAAAAGAACACACATGCAATGACACTGGTGGATCCATGAGTGGTCTCTAAAGAGAACACACATGCCATGACTCTAGTTGTTGTTAGTAAAAAGAGCACACATGCAATGACACTGGTGGATCCATAGGTGGATTGTGAAAAGAACACACATGCAATGACACTGGTTGATCCATATGTGGTATGTGAAAAGAACACACATGCAATAACTCCAGTTGTTGTTAGTTAAAAGAACACACATGCAATGACACTGGTGGATCCATGTGTGGTCTCTGAAGAGAACACATTTCAATGACACTGGTGGATCCATATGTGGCATGTGAAAGAAAACACATGAAATGACTCAAGTTGTTAGTAAAAGAACACTCATGCAATGACACTGGTGGATCCATATGTGGTATGTGAAAATAACACACATGCAATGACTCGTTGTTGTTAGTAAAAGAACACACATGCAATGACATGGTGGATCCATGTGTGGTCTCAAGAGAACACACATTTCAATGACTCGTTGTTGTTAGTAGAAAGAACACACATGCAATAACACTGGTGGATCCATGTGTGGTCTGAAGAGAACACACATGCAATGACTCTGGTTGTTGTTAGTAAAAAGAGCACACATGTAATGACACTGGTGGATCCAAAGGTGGATTCTGAAAAGAACACACATGCAATGACACTGGTGGATCCATATGTGGTATGTGAAAAGAACACACATGCAATGACTCCAGTTGTTGTTAGTAAAAAGAACACTCATGCAATGACACTAGTGGATCCATATGTGGTATGTGAAAATAACACACATGCAATGACTCTGGTTGTTGTTAGTAAAAAGAACACACATGCAATGACACTGGTGGATCCATAGGTGGATTGTGAAAACAACACACATGCAATGACACGGGTTGATCCATATGTGGTATGTGAAAAGAACACACATGCAATGACTCTAGTTGTTGTTAGTAAAAAGAACACACATTCAATGACACTGGTGGATCCATGTGTGGTCTCTGAAGAGAACACACATTTCAAAGACACTGGTGGATCCATATGTGGTATGTGAAAAGCACACACATGAAATGACTCTAGTTTTTGTTAGTAAAAAGAACACTCGTGCAATGACACTAGTGGATCCATATGTGGTATGTGAAAATAACACACATGCAATGAATCTGGTTGTTGTTAGTAAAAAGAACACACATGCAATGACACTGGTGGATCCATAGGTGATTTGTGAAAAACACACATGCAATGACGGGTTGATCCATATGTGGTATGTGAAAAGAACACACATGCAATGACTCCAGTTGTTGTTAGTAAAAAGAACACACATGCAATGACACTGGTGGATCCATGTGTGGTCTCTGAAGAGAACACACATTTCAATGACACTGGTGGATCCATATGTGGTATGTGAAAAGAACACACATGAAATGACTCTAGTTGTTGTTAGTAAAAAGAACACTCATGCAATGACACTGGTGGATCCATATGTGGTATGTGAAAATAACACACATGTAATGACTCTGGTTGATGTTAGTAAAAAGAACTCACATGCAATGACACTGGTGGATCCATGAGTGGTCCTTAAATAGAACACACATGCAATGACTCTGGTTGTTGTTAGTAAAAGAGCACACATGCAATGACACTGGTGGATTGTGAAAAGAACACACATGCAATGACACTGGTGGATCCATATGTGGTATTAGAAAAGAACACACATTTCAATGACTCTGGTTGTTGTTTGTAAAAAGAACACACATGAAATGACACTAGTGGATCCATGTGTGGTCTCTGAAGAGAACACACATGCAATGACTCTGGTTGTTGTTAGTAAAAAGAGCACACATGCAATGACACCGGTGGATCCATAGGATTTTGAAAAGAACACACATGCAATAATACTAGTGGATCCATATGTGGTATGTGAAAAGAACACACATTTCAATGACTCTAGTTGTTGTTAGTAAAAAGAACACACATGCAATGACACTGGTGGATCCATGTGTGGTCTCTGAAGAGAACACACATTTCAATGACTCTGGTTGTTATTAGTAGAAAGAACACACATGCAATGACACTGGTGGATCCTTTGTGGTCTTTGAAGAGAACACACATGCAATGACTCTTGTTGTTGTTAGTAAAAAGAGTACACATGTAATGACACTGGTGGATCCAAAGGTGGATTCTGAAAAGAACACACATGCAATGACACTGGTGGATCCATATGTGGTATGTGAAAAGAACACACATGCAATGACTCCAGTTGTTGTTAGTAAAAAGAACACTCATGCAATGACACTAGTGGATCCATATGTGGTATGTGAAAATAACACACATGCAATGACTCTGGTTGTTGTTAGTAAAAAGAACACACATGCAATGACACTGGTGGATCCATAGGTGGATTGTGAAAACAACACACATGCAATGACACGGGTTGATCCATATGTGGTATGTGAAAAGAACACACATGCAATGACTCCAGTTGTTGTTAGTAAAAAGAACACACATTCAATGACACTGGTGGATCCATGTGTGGTCTCTGAAGAGAACACACATTTCAAAGACACTGGTGGATCCATATGTGGTATGTGAAAAGCACACACATGAAATGACTCTAGTTGTTGTTAGTAAAAAGAACACTCATGCAATGACACTAGTGGATCCATATGTGGTATGTGAAAATAACACACATGCAATGACTCTGGTTGTTGTTAGTAAAAAGAACTCACATGCAATGACACTGGTGGATCCATGAGTGGTCCTTAAATAGAACACACATGCAATGACTCTGGTTGTTGTTAGTAAAAAGAGCACACATGCAATGACACTGGTGGATTGTGAAAAGAACACACATGCAATGACACTGGTGGATCCATATGTGGTATTAGAAAAGAACACACATTTCAATGACTCTGGTTGTTGTTTGTAAAAAGAACAAACATGCAATGACACTAGTGGATCCATGTGTGGTCTCTAAAGAGAACACACATGCAATGACTCTGGTTGTTGTTAGTAAGAAGAGCACAGATGCAATGACACTGGTGGATCCATAGGTGGATTTTGAAAAGAACACACATGCAATGACACTAGCGGATCCATATGTGGTATGTGAAAAGAACACACATTTCAATGACTCTAGTTGTTGTTAGTAAAAAGAACACACATGCAATGACACTGGTGGATCCATGAGTGGTCTCTGAAGAGAACACATGCAATGACTCTAGTTGTTGTTAGTAAAAAAGCACACATGCAATGACACTGGTGGATCCATAGGTGGATTGTGAAAAGAACACACATGCAATGACACTGGTTGATCCATATGTGGTATGTGAAAAGAACACACATGCAATAACTCCAGTTGTTGTTAGTTAAAAGAACACACATGCAATGACACTGGTGGATCCATGTGTGGTCTCTGAAGAGAACACACATTTCAATGACACTGGTGGATCCATATGTGGCATGTGAAAAGAAAACACATGAAATGACTCAAGTTGTTGTTAGTAAAAAGAACACTCATGCAATGACACTGGTGGATCCATATGTGGTATGTGAAAATAACACACATGCAATGACTCTGGTTGTTGTTAGTAAAAAGAACACACATGCAATGACACTGGTGGATCCATGTGTGGTCTCTGAAGAGAACACACATTTCAATGACTCTGGTTGTTGTTAGTAGAAAGAACACACATGCAATAACACTGGTGGATCCATGTGTGGTCTTTGAAGAGAACACACATGCAATGACTCTGGTTGTTGTTAGTAAAAAGAGCACACATGTAATGACACTGGTGGATCCAAAGGTGGATTCTGAAAAGAACACACATGCAATGACACTGGTGGATCCATATGTGGTATGTGAAAAGAACACACATGCAATGACTCCAGTTGTTGTTAGTAAAAAGAACACTCATGCAATGACACTAGTGGATCCATATGTGGTATGTGAAAATAACACACATGCAATGACTCTGGTTGTTGTTAGTAAAAATAACACACATGCAATGACACTGGTGGATCCATAGGTGGATTGTGAAAACAACACACATGCAATGACACGGGTTGATCCATATGTGGTATGTGAAAAGAACACACATGCAATGACTCTAGTTGTTGTTAGTAAAAAGAACACACATTCAATGACACTGGTGGATCCATGTGTGGTCTCTGAAGAGAACACACATTTCAAAGACACTGGTGGATCCATATGTGGTATGTGAAAAGCACACACATGAAATGACTCTAGTTGTTGTTAGTAAAAAGAACACTAATGCAATGACACTAGTGGATCCATATGTGGTATGTGAAAATAACACACATGCAATGACTCTGGTTGTTGTTAGTAAAAAGAACTCACATGCAATGACACTGGTGGATCCATGAGTGGTCCTTAAATAGAACACACATGCAATGACTCTGGTTGTTGTTAGTAAAAAGAGCACACATGCAATGACACTGGTGGATTGTGAAAAGAACACACATGCAATGACACTGGTGGATCCATATGTGGTATTAGAAAAGAACACACATTTCAATGACTCTGGTTGTTGTTTGTAAAAAGAACAAACATGCAATGACACTAGTGGATCCATGTGTGGTCTCTGCAGAGAACACACATGCAATGACTCTGGTTGTTGTTAGTAAAAAGAGCACAGATGCAATGACACTGGTGGATCCATAGGTGGATTTTGAAAAGAACACACATGCAATGACACTAGTGGATCCATATGTGGTATGTGAAAAGAACACACATTTCAATGACTCTAGTTGTTGTTAGTAAAAAGAACACACATGCAATGACACTGGTGGATCCATGACTGGTCTCTGAAGAGAACACACATGCCATGACTCTAGTTGTTGTTAGTAAAAAGAGCACACATGCAATGACACTGGTGGATCCATAGGTGGATTGTGAAAAGAACACACATGCGATGACACTGGTTGATCCATATGTGGTATGTGAAAAGAACACACATGCAATGACTCCAGTTGTTGTTAGTTAAAAGAACACACATGCAATGACACTGGTGGATCCATGTGTGGTCTCTGAAGAGAACACACATTTCAATGACACTGGTGGATCCATATGTGGCATGTGAAAAGAAAACACATGAAATGACTCAAGTTGTTGTTAGTAAAAAGAACACTCATGCAATGACACTGGTGGATCCATATGTGGTATGTGAAAATAACAAACATGCAATGACTCTGGTTGTTGTTAGTAAAAAGAACACACATGCAATGACACTGGTGGATCCATGTGTGGTCTCTGAAGAGAACACACATTTCAATGACTCTGGTTGTTGTTAGTAGAAAGAACACACATGCAATAACACTGGTGGATCCATGTGTGGTCTTTGAAGAGAACACACATGCAATGACTCTGGTTGTTGTTAGTAAAAAGAGCACACATGTAATGACACTGGTGGATCCAAAGGTGGATTCTGAAAAGAACACACATGCAATGACACTGGTGGATCCATATGTGGTATGTGAAAAGAACACACATGCAATGACTCCAGTTGTTGTTAGTAAAAAGAACACTAATGCAATGACACTGGTGGATCCATATGTGGTATGTGAAAATAACACACATGCAATGACTCTGGTTGTTGTTAGTAAAAAGAACACACATGCAATGACACTGGTGGATCCATAGGTGGATTGTGAAAAGAACACACATGCAATGACACTGGTTGATCCATATGTGGTATGTGAAAAGAACACACATGCAATGACTCCAGTTGTTGTTAGTAAAAGAACACACATGCAAAGACACTGGTGGATCCATGTGTGGTCTCTGAAGAGAACACACATTTCAATGACACTGGTGGATCCATATGTGGTATGTGAAAAGAACACACATGAAATGACTCTAGTTGTTGTTAGTAAAAAGAACACTCATGCAATGACACTGGTGGATCCATATGTGGTATGTGAAAATAACACACATGCAATGACTCTGTTTGTTGTTAGTAAAAAGAACACACATGCAATGACACTGGTGGATCCATGAGTGGTCCTTAAATAGAACACACATGCAATGACTCTGGTTGTTGTTAGTAAAAAGAGCACACATGCAATGACACCGGTGGATTGTGAAAAGAACACACATGCAATGACACTGGTGGATCCATATGTTGTATTAGAAAAGAACACACATTTCAATGACTCTGGTTGTTGTTTGTAAAAAGAAAACACATGCAATGACACTAGTGGATCCATGTGTGGTCTCTAAAGAGAACACACATGCAATGACTCTGGTTGTTGTTAGTAAAAAGAGCACACATGCAATGACACTAGTGGATCCATAGGTGGATTTTGAAAAGAACACACATGCAATGACACTAGTGGATCCATATGTGGTATGTGAAAAGAACACACATTTCAATGACTCTAGTTGTTGTTAGTAAAAAGAACACACATGCAATGACACTCGTGGATCCATGAGTGGTCTCTGAAGAGAACACACATGCCATGACTCTGGTTGTTGTTAGTAAAAAGAGCACACATGCAATGACACTGGTGGATCCATAGGTGGATTGTGAAAATAACACACATGCAATGCCACTGGTTGACCCATATCTGGTATGTGAAAAGAACACACATGCAATGATTCCAAACGTTGTTAGTTAAAAGAACACACATGCAATGACACTGGTGGATCCATGTGTGGTCTCTGAAGAGAACACACATTTCAATGACACTGGTGGATCCATATGTGGCATGTGAAAAGAAAACACATGAAATGACTCAAGTTGTTGTTAGTAAAAAGAACACTCATGCAATGACACTGGTGGATCCATATGTGGTATGTGAAAATAACACACATGCAATGACTCTGGTTGTTGTTAGTAAAAAGAACACACATGCAATGACACTGGTGGATCCATGTGTGGTCTCTGAAGAGAACACACATTTCAATGACTCTGGTTGTTGTTAGTAGAAAGAACACACATGCAATAACACTGGTGGATCCATGTGTGCTCTTTGAAGAGAACACACATGCAATGACTCTGGTTGTTGTTAGTAAAAAGAGCACACATGTAATGACACTGGTGGATCCAAAGGTGGATTCTGAAAAGAACACACATGCAATGACACTGGTGGATCCATATGTGGTATGTGAAAAGAACACACATGCAATGACTCCAGTTGTTGTTAGTAAAAAGAACACTAATGCAATGACACTGGTGGATCTATATGTGGTATGTGAAAATAACACACATGCAATGACTCTGGTTGTTGTTAGAAAAAAGAACACACATGCAATGACACTGGTGGATCCATAGGTGGATTGTGAAAACAACACACATGCAATGACACTGGTTGATCCATATGTGGTATGTGAAAAGAACACACATGCAATGACTCCAGTTGTTGTTAGTAAAAAGAACACACATGTAATGACACTGGTGGATCCATGTATGGTATGTCAAAATAACACACATGCAATGACTCCAGTTGTTGTTAGTAAAAAGAACACAGATGCAATGACACTGGTGGATCCATGTGTGGTCTTTGAAGAGAACACACATTTCAATGACACTAGTGGATCCCAATGTGGTATGTGAAAAGAACACACATGAAATGACTCTAGTTGTTGTTAGTAAAAAGAACACTCATGCAATGACACTGGTGGATCCATATGTGGTATGTGAAAATAACACACATGCAATGACTCTATTTGTTGTTAGTAAAAAGAACACACATGCAATGACACTGGTGGATCCATATGTGGTATGTGAAAAGAACACACATGCAATGACTCCAGTTGTTGTTAGTAAAAAGAACACTCATGCAATGACACTGGTGGATCCATATGTGGTATGTAAAAATAACACACATGCAATGACTCTGGTTGTTGTTAGTAAAAAGAACACACATGCAATGACACTGGTGGATCCATAGGTGGATTGTGAAAACAACACACATGCAATGACACGGGTTGATCCATATGTGGTATGTGAAAAGAACACACATGCAATGACTCCAGTTGTTGTTAGTAAAAAGAACACACATGCAATGACACTGGTGGATCCATGTGTGGTCTCTGAAGAGAACACACGTTTCAATGACACTGGTGGATCCATATGTGGTATGTGAAAAGCACACACATGAAATGACTCTAGTTGTTGTTAGTAAAAAGAACACTCATGCAATGACACTGGTGGATCCATATGTGGTATGTGAAAATAACACACATGCAATGACTGGTTGTTGTTAGTAAAAAGAACTCACATGCAATGACACTGGTGGATCCATGAGTGGTCCTTAAATAGAACACACTTGCAATGACTCTGGTTGTTGTTAGTAAAAAGAGCACACATGCAATGACATTGGTGGATTGTGAAAAGAACACACATGCAATGACACTGCTGGATCCATATGTGGTATTAGAAAAGAACACACATTTCAATGACTCTGGTTGTTGTTTGTAAAAAGAACACACATGCAATGACACTAGTGGATCCATGTGTGGTCTCTGAAGAGAACACACATGCAATGACTCTGGTTGTTGTTAGTAAAAAGTGCACACATGCAATGACACTGGTGGATCCATAGGTGGATTTTGAAAAGAACACACATGCAATGACACTAGTGGGTCCATATGTGGTATGTGAAAAGAACACACATTTCAATGACTCTAGTTGTTGTTAGTAAAAAGAACACACATGCAATGACACTAGTGGATCCATGAGTGGTCTCTGAAGAGAACACACATGCCATGACTCTGGTTGTTGTTAGTAAAAAGAGCACACATGCAATGACACTGGTGGATCCATAGGTGGATTGTGAAAAGAACACACATGCAATGACACTGGTTGATCCATATGTGGTATGTGAAAAGAACACACATGCAATGACTCCAGTTGTTGTTAGTTAAAAGAACACACATGCAATGACACTGGTGGATCCATGTGTGGTCTCTGAAGAGAACACACATTTCAATGACACTGGTGGATCCATATGTGGCATGTGAAAAGAAAACACATGAAATGACTCAAGTTGTTGTTAGTAAAAAGAACACTCATGCAATGACACTGGTGGATCCATATGTGGTATGTGAAAATAACACAAATGCAATGACTCTGGTTGTTGTTAGTAAAAAGAACACACATGCAATGACACTGGTGGATCCATGTGTGGTATCTGAAGAGAACACGCATTTCAATGACTCTGGTTGTTGTTAGTAGAAAGAACACAGATGCAATGACACTGGTGGATCCATGTGTGGTCTTTGAAGAGAACACACATGCAATGACTCTGGTTGTTGTTAGTAAAAAGAGCACACATGTAATGACACTGGTGGATCCAAAGGTGGATTCTAAAAAGAACACACATGCAATGACACGGGTGGATCCATATGTGGTATGTGAAAAGAACACACATGCAATGACTCCAGTTGTTGTTAGTAAAAACAACACTCGTGCAATGACACTAGTGGATCCATATGTGGTATGTGAAAATAACACACATGCAATGACTCTGGTTGTTGTTAGTAAAAAGAACACACATGCAATGACACTGGTGGATCCATAGGTGGATTGTGAAAACAACAGACATGCAATGACACGGGTTGATCCATATGTGGTATGTGAAAAGAACACACATGCAATGACTCCAGTTGTTGTTAGTAAAAAGAACACATGTGCAATGACACTGGTGGATCCATGTGTGGTCTCTAAAGAGAACACACATTTCAATGACACTGGTGGATCCATATGTGGTATGTGAAAAGAACACACATGAAATGACTCTAGTTGTTGTTAGTAAAAAGAACACTCATGCAATGACACTGGTGGATCCATATGTGGTATGTGAAAATAACACACATGTAATGACTCTGGTTGTTGTTAGTAAAAAGAACTCACATGCAATGACACTGGTGGATCCATGAGTGGTCCTTAAATAGAACACACATGCAATGACTCTGGTTGTTGTTAGTAAAAAGAGCACACATGCAATGACACTGGTGGATTGTGAAAAGAACACACATGCAATGACACTGGTGGATCCATATGTGGTATTAGAAAAGAACACACATTTCAATGACTCTGGTTGTTGTTTGTAAAAAGAACACACATGCAATGACACTAGTGGATCCATGTGTGGTCTCTAAAGAGAACACACATGCAATGACTCTGGTTGTTGTTAGTAAAAAGAGCACACATGCAATGACACTGGTGGATCCATAGGATTTTGAAAAGAACACACATGCAATAACACTGGTGGATCCATATGTGGTATGTGAAAAGAACTCACATTTTAATGACTCTAGTTGTTGTTAGTAAAAATAACACACATGCAATGACACTGGTGGATCCATGAGTGGTCTCTGAAGAGAACACACATGCCATGACTCTGGTTGTTGTTAGTAAAAAGAGCACACATGCATTGACACTGGTGGATCCATAGCTGGATTTTAAAAAGAACACACATGCAATGACACTAGTGGATCCATATGTGGTATGTGAAAAGACACACATGCAATGACACTGGTTGATCCATATGTGGTATGTGAAAAGAACACACATGCAATGACTCTAGTTGTTGTTAGTTAAAAGAACACACATGCAATGACTCTAGTTGTTGTTAGTTAAAAGAACACACATGCAATGACATTGGTGGATCCATGTGTGGTCTCTAAAGAGAACACACATTTCAATGACACTGGTGGATCCATATGTGGTATGTGTAAAGAACACACATGCAATGACTCTGGTTGTTGTTAGTAAAAAGAACACACATGCAATGACACTGGTGGATCCATGTGAGGTCTCTGAAGAGAACACACATTTCAATGACTCTGGTTGTTGTTAGTAGAAAGAACACACATGCAATGACACTGGTGGATCCATGTGTGGTCTTTGAAGAGAACACACATGCAATGACTCTGGTTGTTGTTAGTTAAAAGAGCACACATGCAATGACACTGGTGGATCCATGTGTGGTCTCTAAAGAGAACACACATGCCATGACACTGGTGGATCCATATGTGGTATGTGAAAAGAACACACATGCAATGACTCCAGTTGTTGTTAGTAAAAAGAACACTCAATCAATGACACTGGTGGATCTATATGTGGTATGTGAAAATAACACACATGCAATGACTCTGGTTGTTGTTAGTAAAAAGAACACACATGTAATGACACTGGTGGATCCATGTATGGTATGTCAAAATAACACACATGCAATGAATCCAGTTATTGTTAGTAAAAAGAACACACATGCAATGACACTAGTGGATCCATGTGTGGTCTCTAAAGAGAACACACATTTCAATGACACTGGTGGATCCATATGTGGTATGTGAAAAGAACACACATGAAATGACTCTAGTTGTTGTTAGTAAAAAGAACACTCATGCAATGACACTAGTGGATCCATATGTGGTATGTGAAAATAACACACATGCAATGACTCTGGTTGTTGTTAGTAAAAAGAACACACATGCAACTACACTGGTGGATCCATGAGTGGTCCTTAAATAGAACACACATGCAATGACTCTAGTTGTTGTTAGTAAAAAGAGCACACATGCAATGACACTGGTGGATTGTGAAAAGAACACACATGCAATGACACTGGTGGATCCATATGTGGTATTAGAAAAGAACACACATTTCAATGACTCTGGTTGTTGTTTGTAAAAAGAACACACATGCAATGACACTATTGGATCCATGTGTGGTCTCTGAAGAGAACACACATGCAATGACTCTGGTTGTTGTTAGTAAAAAGAGCACACAAGCAATGACATTGGTGGATCCAAAGGGGGATTTTGAAAAGAACACACATGCAATGACACAAGTGGATCCTTATGTGGTATGTGAAAAGAACACACATTTCAATTACTCTATTTGTTGTTAGTAAAAAGAACACACATGCAATGACACTGGTGGATCCATGAGTGGTCTCTGAAGAGAACACACATGCCATGACTCTGGTTGTTGTTAGTGAAAAGAGCACACATGCAATGACACTGGTGGATCCATAGGTGGATTGTGAATAGAACACACATGCAATGACACTGGTTGATCCATATGTGGTATGTGAAAAGAACACACATGCAATGACTCCAGTTGTTGTTAGTTAAAAGAACACACATGCAATGACACTGGTGGATCCATGTGTGGTCTCTGAAGAGAACACACATTTCAATGACACTGGTGGATCCATATGTGGTATGTGAAAAGGACACACATGAAATGACTCTAGTTGTTGTTAGTAAAAAGAACACTCATGCAATGACACTGGTGGATCCATATGTGGTATGTGAAAATAACACACATGCAATGACTCTGGTTGTTGTTAGTAAAAAGAACACACATGCAATGACACTGGTGGATCCATGTGTGGTCTCTAAAGAGAACACACATTTCAATGACTCTAGTTGTTGTTAGTAGAAAGAACACACATGCAATGACAGTGGTGGATACATGTGGGGTCTTTGAAGAGAACACACATGCAATGACTCTGGTTGTTGTTAGTAAAAAGATCACACATGCAATGACACTGGTGGATCCAAAGGTGGATTCTGAAAAGAACACACATGCAATGACACTGGTGGATCCATATGTGGTATGTGAAAAGAACACACATTTCAATGACTCTAGTTGTTGTTAGTAAAAAGAACACACATGCAATGACTCTTGTTGTTAGTAAAAAGAGCACAAATGCAATGACACTGGTGGATCCATTGGTGGATTGCGAAAAGAACACACATGCAATGACACTGGTTGATCCATATGTGGTATCTGAAAAGAACACACATGCAATGACTCTAGTTGTTGTTAGTAAAAAGAACACACATGCAATGACACTGGTGGATCCATGTGTGGTCTCTGAAGAGAACACACATTTCAATGACACTGGTGGATCCATATGTGGTATGTGAAAAAACACACATGCAATGACTCTGGTTGTTGTTAATAAAAAGAACTCACATGCAATGACACTGGTGGATCCATAGGTGGATTGTGAAAAGAGCACACATGCAATGACACTGGTGGATCCATATGTGGTATGTGAAAAGAACACACATGCAATGATTCCAATTGTTGTTAGTAAAAGGAACACACATGCAATGACACTGGTGGATCCATGAGTGGTCTTTGAATAGAACACACATGCAATGACTCTGGTTGTTGTTAGTAAAAAGAGCACACATGCAATGACACTGGTGGATCCATAGGTGGATTGTGAAAAGAACACACATGCAATGACACTTGTTGATCCATATGTGGTATGTGAAAAGAACACACATGCAATGACTCCAATTGTTGTTAGTAAAAGGAACACACATGCAATGACACTGGTGGATCCATGAGTGGTCTCTGAAGAGAACACACATGCCATGACTCTGGTTGTTGTTAGTAAAAATAGCACACATGCAATGACACTGGTAGATCCATAGGTGGATTGTGAAAAGAACACACATGCAATGCCACTGGTTGATCCATATGTGGTATGTGAAAAGAACACACATGCAATGACTCCAGTTGTCGTTAGTAAAAAGAACACACATGCAATGACACTGGTGGATCCATGTGTGGTCTCTGAAGAGAACACACATTTCAATGACACTGGTGGATCCATATTTGGTATGTCAAAAGAACACACATGAAATGACTCTAGTTGTTGTTAGTAAAAAGAACACTCATGCAATGACACTAGTGGATCCATATGTGGTATCTGAAAATAACACACATGCAATGACTCTGGTTGTTGTTAGTAAAAAGAACACACATGCAATGACACTGGTGGATCCATGAGTGGTCCTTGAATAGAACACACATGCAATGACTTTGTTTGTTGTTAGTAAAAAGAGCACTCATTCAATGACACTGGTGGATCCAAAGGTGGATTGTGAAAAGAACACACATGCAATGACACTGGTGGATCTATATGTGGTATGTTTAAAGAACACACATTTCAATGACTCTGGTTGTTGTTAGTAAAAAGAACACACATGCAATGACACTGGTGGATCCATGTGTGATCTCTGAAGAGAACACACATGCAATGACTCTGGTTGTTGTTAGTAAAAAGAACACTCATGCAATGACACTAGTGGATCCATATGTGGTATGTGAAAATAACACACATGCAATGACTCTGGTTATTGTTAGTAAAAGAACACACATGCAATGACACTGGTGGATCCATGAGTGGTCCTTAAATAGAACACACATGCAATGACTCTGGTTGTTGTTAGTAAAAAGAGCACACATGCAATGACACTGGTGGATTGTGAAAAGAACACACATGCAATGACACTGGTGGATCCATATGTGGTATTAGAAAAGAACACACATTTCAATGACTCTGGTTGTTTTTTGTAAAAAGAACACACATGCAATGACACTAGTGGATCCATGTGTGGTCTCTGAAGAGAACACACATGCAATGACTCTGGTTGTTGTTAGTAAAAAGAGCACACATGCAATGACACTGGTGGATCCATAGCTGGATTTTGAAAAGAACACACATGCAATGACACTAGTGGATCCATATGTGGTATGTGAAGAGAACACACATTTCAATGACTCTAGTTGTTGTTAGTAAAAAGAACACACATGCAATGACACTGGTGGATCCATGAGTGGTCCTTAAATAGAACACACATGCAATGACTCTGGTTGTTGTTAGTAAAAAGAGCACACATGCAATGACACTGGTGGATTGTGAAAAGAACACACATGCAATGACACTCGTGGATCCATATGTGGTATTAGAAAAGAACACACATTTCAATGACTCTAGTTGTTGTTTGTAAAAAGAACACACATGCAATGACACTAGTGGATCCATGTGTGGTCTCTAAAGAGAACACACATGCAATGACTCTGGTTGTTGTTAGTAAAAAGAGCACACATGCAATGACACTGGTGGATCCATAGCTAGATTTTGAAAAGAACACACATGCAATGACACTAGTGGATCCATATGTGGTATGTCAAAAGAACACACATTTCAATGACTCTAGTTATTGTTAGTAAAAAGAACACACATGCAATGACACTGGTGGATCCATGAGTGGTCTCTGAAGAGAACACACATGCCATGACTCTCGTTGTTGTTAGTAAAAAGAGCACACATGCAATGACACTGGTGGATCCATAGGTGGATTGTGAAAAGAATACACATGCAATGACACTGGTTGATCCATATGTGGTATGTGAAAAGAACACACATGCAATGACTCCAGTTGTTGTTAGTTAAAAGAACACACATGCAATGACACTGGTGGATCCATGTGTGGTCTCTGAAGAGAACACACATTTCAATGACACTGGTGGATCCATATGTGGTATGTGAAAAGAACACACATGAAATGACTCCAGTTGTTGTTAGTAAAAAGAACACACATGCAATGACACTGGTGGATCCATATGTGGTATGTGAAAATAACACACATGCAATGACTCTGGTTGTTGTTAGTAAAAAGAACGCACATGCAATGACACTGGTGGATCCATGTGTGGTCTGTGAAGAGAACGCACATTTCAATGACTCTGGTTGTTGTTAGTAGAAAGAACACGCATGCAATGACACTAGTGGATCCATGTGTGGTCTTTGAAGAGAACACACATGCAATGACTCTGGTTGTTGTTAGTAAAAAGAGCACACATGCAATCACACTAGTGGATCCAAAGGTGGATTCTGAAAACAACACACATGCAATGACACTGGTGGATCCATATGTGGTATGTGAAAAGAACACACATTTCAATGACTCTGGTTGTTGTTAGTAAAAAGAACACACATGCAATGACTCTGGTTGTTGTTAGTAAAAAGAGCACAAATGCAATGACACTGGTGGATCCATAGGTGGATTACAAAAAGAACACACATGCAATGACACTGGTGGATCCATATGTGGTATCTGAAAAGAACACACATGCAATGACTCTAGTTGTTGTTAGTAAAAAGAACACACATGCAATGACACTGGTGGATCCATGTGTGGTCTCTGAAGAGAACACACATTTCAATGACACTGGTGGATCCATATGTGGTATGTGAAAAGAACACACATGCAATGACTCTGGTTGTTATTATTAAAAAGAACTCACATGCAAGGACACTGGTCGATCCATAGGTGGATTGTGAAAAGAGCACACATGCAATGACACTGGTGGATCCATATGTGGTATGTGAAAAGAACACACATGCAATGACTCCAATTGTTGTTAGTAAAAAGAACACACATGCAATGACACTGGTGGATCCATGAGTGGTCTTTGAATAGAATACACATGCAATGACTCTGGTTGTTGTTAGTAAAAAGAGCACACATGCAATGACACTTGTGGATCCATAGGTGGATTGTGAAAAGAACACACATGCAATGACACTGGTTGATCCATATGTGGTATGTGAAAAGAACACACATGCAATGACTCTAGTTGTTGTTAGTAAAAAGAACACACATGCAATGACACTGGTGGATTCATTTGTGGTCTCTGAAGAAACCACACATTTCAATGACACTGGCGGATCCATATGTGGTATGTGAAAAGAACACACATGAAATGACTCTAGTTGTTGTTAGTAAAAAGAACACTCATGCAATGACACTGGTGGATCCATATGTGGTATGTGAAAATAACACACATGCAATGAATCTGGTTGTTCTTAGTAAAAAGAACACACATGCAATTACACTAGTGGATCCATGAGTGGTCCTTGAATAGAACACACATGCAATGAATCTATTTGTTGTTAGTAAAAAGAGCACACATGCAATGACACTGGTGGATCCAAAGGTGGATTCTGAAAAGAACACACATGCAATGACACTGGTGGATCCATATGTGGTATGTGAAAAGAACACACATTTCAATGACTCTGGTTGTTGCTAGTAAAAAGAACACACATGCAATGACACTGGTGGATCCATGTGTGGTCTCTGAAGAGAACACACATGCAATGACTCTGGTTGTTGTTAGTAAAAAGAGCACACATGCAATGACAGTGGTGGATCCATAGGTGGATTGTGAAAAGAACACACATGCAATGACACTGGTGGATCCATATGTGGTATGTGAAAAGAACACACATTTCAATGACTCTGGTTGTTGTTAGTAAAAATAACACATATGCAATGACACTGGTGGATCCATGTGTCGTCTCTGAAGAGAACACACATCCAATGACTCTGGTTATTGTTAGTAAAAAGAGCACACATGCAATGACACTGGTGGATCCATAGGTGGATTGTGAAAAGAACACACATGCAATGACACTGGTTGATCCATATGTGGTATGTGAAAAGAACACACATGCAATGACTCCAGTTGTTGTTAGTAAAAAGAACACACATGCAATGACACTGGTGGATCCATGTGTGGTCTCTGAAGAGAACACACATTTCAATGACACTGGTGGATCCATATGTGGTATGTGAAAAGAACACACATGAAATGACTAGTTGTTGTTAGTAAAAAGAACACTCATGCAACGACACTAGTGGATCCATATGTGGTATGTGAAAATAACACACATGCAATGACTCTGGTTGTTGTTAGTAAAAAGAACACACATGCAATGACAATGGTGGATCCATGTGTGGTCTCTGAAGAGAACACACATGCAATGACTCTGGTTGTTATTAGTAAAAAGTGCACAAATGAAATGACACTGGTGGATCCATAGGTGGATTGTGAAAAGACCACACATGCAATGACACTAGTGGATCCATATGTGGTATGTGAAAAGAACACACATGCAATGACTCCAGTTGTTGTTAGTAAAAAGAACACACATGCAATGACACTGGTGGATCCATCTTTGGTCTCTGAAGAGAACACACATTTCAATGACACTGGTGGATCCATATGTGGTATGTGAAAAGAACACACATGCAATGACTCTGGTTGTTGTTAGTAAAAAGAACACACATGCAATGACACTGGTGGATCCATAGGTGGATTGTGAAAAGAACACACATGCAATGACACTGGTGGATCCATATGTGGTATGTGAAAAGAACACACATGTAATGACTCTAGTTATTGTTAGTAAAAAGAACACACATGCAATGACACTGGTGGATCCATGTGTGGTCTCTGAAGAGACCACACAAGTCAATGACACTGGTGGATCCATATGTGGTATGTGAAAAGAACACACATGAAATGACTCCAGTTGTTGTTAGTAAAAAGAACACACATGCAATGACACTGGTGGATTCATTTGTGGTCTCTGAAGAAAACACACATTTCAATGACACTGGCGGATCCATATGTGGTATGTGAAAAGAACACACATGAAATGACTCTAGTTGTTGTTAGTAAAAAGAACACTCATGCAATGACACTGGTGGATCCATATGTGGTATGTGAAAATAACACACATGCAATGAATCTGGTTGTTCTTAGTAAAAATAACACACATGCAATTACACTAGTGGATCCATGAGTGGTCCTTGAATAGAACACACATGCAATGAATCTATTTGTTGTTAGTAAAAAGAGCACACATGCAATGACACTGGTGGATCCAAAGGTGGATTCTGAAAAGAACACACATGCAATGACACTGGTGGATCCATATGTGGTATGTGAAAAGAACACACATTTCAATGACTCTGGTTGTTGCTAGTAAAAAGAACACACATGCAATGACACTGGTGGATCCATGTGTGGTCTCTGAAGAGAACACACATGCAATGACTCTGGTTGTTGTTAGTAAAAAGAGCACACATGCAATGACAGTGGTGGATCCATAGGTGGATTGTGAAAAGAACACACATGCAATGACACTAGTGGATCCATATGTGGTATGTGAAAAGAACACACATTTCAATGACTCTGGTTGTTGTTAGTAAAAATAACACATATGCAATGACACTGGTGGATCCATGTGTCGTCTCTGAAGAGAACACACATCCAATGACTCTGGTTATTGTTAGTAAAAAGAGCACACATGCAATGACACTGGTGGATCCATAGGTGGATTGTGAAAAGAATACACATGCAATGACACTGGTTGATCCATATGTGGTATGTGAAAAGAACACACATGCAATGACTCCAGTTGTTAGTAAAAAGAACACACATGCAAAGACATGGTGGATCCATGTGTGGTCTCTGAAAGAGAACACATTTCAATGACACTGGTGGATCCATATGTGGTATGTGAAAAGAACACACATGAAATGACTAGTTGTTGTTAGTAAAAAGAACACTCATGCAACGACACTAGTGGATCCATATGTGGTATGTGAAAATAACACATGCAATGACTCGGTTGTTGTTAGTAAAAAGAACACACATGCAATGACAATGGTGGATCCATGTGTGGTCTCTGAAGAGAACACACATGCAATGACTCTGGTTGTTATTAGTAAAAAGTGCACAAATGAAATGAAACTGGTGGATCCATAGGTGGATTGTGAAAAGACCACACATGCAATGACACTGGTGGATCCATATGTGGTATGTGAAAAGAACACACATGCAATGACTCCAGTTGTTGTTAGTAAAAAGAACACACATGCAATGACACTGGTGGATCCATCTTTGGTCTCTGAAGAGAACACACATTTCAATGACACTGGTGGATCCATATGTGGTATGTGAAAAGAACACACATGCAATGACTCTGGTTGTTGTTAGTAAAAAGAACACACATGCAATGACACTGGTGGATCCATAGGTGGATTGTGAAAAGAACACACATGCAATCACACTGGTGGATCCATATGTGGTATGTGAAAAGAACACACATGTAATGACTCTAGTTATTGTTAGTAAAAAGAACACACATGCAATGACACTGGTGGATCCATGTGTGGTCTCTGAAGAGACCACACAAGTCAATGACACTGGTGGATCCATATGTGGTATGTGAAAAGAACACACATGAAATGACTCCAGTTGTTGTTAGTAAAAAGAACACACATGCAATGACACTGGTGGATCCATATGTGGTATGTGAAAAGAACACACATGAAATGACTTTGGTTGTTGTTAGTGAAAGGAACACACATGCAATGACACTGGTGGATCCATGTGTGGTCTCTCAAGAGAACACACATTTCATTGAGTCTGGTTGTTGTTAGTAAAAAGAACACACATGCAATGACATTGGTGGATCCATGAGTGGTATTTGAATAGAACACACATGCAATGACTCTGGTTGTTGTTAGTAAAAAGAGCACACATGCAATGACACTGGTGGATCCAAAGGTGGATTGTGAAAAGAACACACATGCAATGACACTGGTGGATCCATATGTGGTATGTGAAAAGAACACACATTTCAATGACTCTGGTTGTTGTTAGTAAAAAGAACACACATGCAATAACACTCATGGATCCATATGTTGTATGTGAAAATAACACACATGCAATGACTCTGGTTATTGTTAGTAAAAATAACACACATGCAATGACACTGGTGGATCCATGTGTGGTCTTTGATTAGAACAAACATGCAATGAATCTGGTTGTTGTTAGTAAAAAGAGAACACACGCAATGACACTGGTGGATCCAAAGGTGGATTGTGAAAAGAACACACATTTCAATGACTCTGGTTGTTGTTAGTAAAAAGAACACACATACAATGACACTGGTGGATCCATGTGTGGACTCTGAAGAGAACAAACATGCAATGACTCTGGTTGTTGTTAGTAAAAAGAGGACAAATGCAATGACACTGGTGGCTCCATAGGTGGATTGTGAAAAGAACACACATGCAATGACACTAGTGGATCCATATGTGGTATGTGAAAAGAACACACATGCAATGACTCCAGTTGTTGTTAGTAAAAAGAACACACATGCAATGACACTGGTGGATCCATCTTTGGTCTCTGAAGAGAACACACATTTCAATGACACTGGTGGATCCATATGTGGTATGTGAAAAGAACACACATGCAATGACTCTAGTTGTTGTTAGTAAAAAGAACACGCATGCAATGACACTGGTGGATCGATAGGTGGATTGTGAAAAGAACACACATGCAATGACACTGGTGGATCTATATGTGGTATGTGAAAAGAACACACATGCAATGACTCTAGTTATTGTTAGTAAAAAGAACACACATGCAATGACACTGCTGGATCCATGTGTGGTCTCTGAAGAGAACACACATTTCAATGACACTGGTGGATCCATATGTGGTATGTGAAAAGAACACACATGAAATGACTCTAGTTGTTGTTAGTTAAAAAGAACACTCATGCAATGACACTGGTGGATCCATATGTGGTATGGGAAAAGAACACACATGAAATGACTTTGGTTGTTGTTAGTGAAAAGAACACACATGCAATGACACTGGTGGATCCATGTGTGGTCTCTCAAGAGAACACACATTTCAATGACCCTGGTTGTTAGTAAAAAGAACACACATGCAATGACATTGGTGGATCAATGAGTGGTATTTGAATAGAACACACATGCAATGACTCTGGTTGTTGTTAGTAAAAAGAGCACACATGCAATGACACTTGTGGATCCAAAGGTGGATTGTGAAAAGAACACACATGCAATGACACTGGTGGATCCATATGTGGTATGTGAAAAGAGCACACATTTCAATGACTCTGGTTGTTGTTAGTAAAAAGAACACATATGCAATGACACTGGTTGTTGTTAGTAAAAAGAGCACACATGCAATGACTCTGGTTGTTGTTAGAAAAAAAACACACATGCAATGACACTGGTGGATCCAGGTGTGGTCTCTAAAGAGAGCACACATTCAATGACACTGGTTGTTGTTAGTAAAAAGAGCACACATAAAATGACACTGGTGGATCCATAGGTGGATTGTGACAAGAGCACACATGCAATGACACTGGTGGATCCATATGTGGTATGTGAAAAGAACACACATGCAATGACTCCCGTTGTTGTTAGTAAAAAGAACACACATGCAATGACACTGGTGGATCCATGTGTGGTCTCTGAAGAGAACACACATTTCAATGACACTGGTGGATCCATATGTGGTATGTGAAAAGAACAAAGACGAAATGACTCCAGTTGTTGTTAGTAAAAAGAACACTCATGCAATGACACTAGTGGATCCATATGTGGTATGTGAAAATAACACACATGCAATGACTCTGGTCGTTGTTAGTAAAACTAACACACATGCAATGACACTGGTGGATCCATGAGTGGTCTTTGAATAGAACACACATGCAATGACTCTGGTTGTTATTAGTAAAAAGAGCACACATGCAATGACACTGGTGGATCCAAAGGTAGATTGTGAAAAGAACACACTTGCAATGACACTGGTGGATCCATATGTGGTATGTGAAAATAACACACATTTCAATGACTCTGGTTGTTGTTAGTAAAAAGAACAAACAAGCAATGACACTGGTGGATCCATGTGTGGTCTCTGAAGAGAACACACACGCAATGACTCTAGTTGTTGTTAGTAAAAAGAACACACATGCAATGAAACTGGTGGATCCATAGGTGGATTGTGAAAACAACACACATGCAATGACACTGGTTGATCCATATGTGGTATGTGAAAAGAACACACATGCAATGACTCCAGTTGTTGTTAGTAAAAATAACACACATGCAATAACAGGTGGATCCATGTGGTCTCTGAAGAGAACACACATTTCAATGACACTGGTGGATCCATATGTGGTATGTGAAAAGAACACACACGAAATGACTCCAGTTGTTGTTAGTAAAAGGAACACACATGCAATGACACTGGTGGATCCATATGTGGTATGTGAAAATAACACACGTGCAATGACTCTGGTTGTTGTTATTAAAAAGATCACACATGCAATGACACTAGTGGATCCATGTGTGGTCTCTGAAGAGAACACACATTTCAATCACTCTAGTTGTTGTTAGTAAAAGAACACACATGCAATGACACTGGTGGATCCATGTGTGGTCTTTGAAGAGAACACACATGCAATAACTCTGGTTGTTGTTAGTAAAAAGATCACACATACAATGACACTGGTGGATCCATAGGTGGATTATGAAAAGAACACACATGCAATGACACATGTGGATCCATATGTGGTATGTGAAAAGAACACACATTTCAATGACTCTGGTTGTTAGTAAAAAGAACACACATGCAATGACACTGGTGGATCCATGTGTGGTCTCTTAAGAGAACACACATCCAATGACTCTAGTTGTTGTTAGTAAAAAGAGCACACATGCAATGACACTGGTGGATCCATAGGTGGATTGTGAAAAGAACGCACATGGGATGACACTGGTGGATCCATATGTGGTATGTGAAAAGAAAACAAATGCAATGACTCCAGTTGTTGTTAGTCAAAAGAACACACATGCAATGACACTGGTGGATCCGTGTGTGGTATCTACAGAGAACACACATTTCAATGACACTGGTGGATCCATATGTGGTATGTGAAAAGAACACACATGCAATGACTCTAGTTGTTGTTAGTAAAAAGAACACACGTGCAATGACACTTTTGGATCCATGTGTGGTCTCTGAAGAGAACACACATGCAATGACTCTGGTTGATGTTAGTAAAAAGAGCACACATGCAATGACACTAGTGGATCCATAGGTGTATTGTGAAAAGAATAGACATTCAATGACACTGGTGGATCCATATGTGGTATGTGAAAAGAACACACATGCAATCACATTGGTTGTTGTTAGTAAAAAGAACAGACATGCAATGACACTGGTGGATCCATGTGTGGTCTCTAAACAGAACACACATGAAATGACTCTGGTTGTTGTTAGTAAAAAGAGCACACATGCAATGACACTTGTGGATCCATAGGTGGATTGTGAAAAGAACACACATGCAATGACACTGGTGGATCCATATGTGGTATGTGAAAAGAACACACATGCAATGACTCCAGTTGTTGTTAGTAAAAAGAACACACATGTAATGACACTGGTGGATCCATGTATGGTATGTCAAAATAACACAAATGCAATGAATCTGGTTTTTGTTAGTAAAAAGAACACACATGCAATGACAGTAGTGGATCCATATGTGGTCTCTGAAGAGAACACACATTTCAATGACTCTGGTTGTTGTTAGTAAAAAATACACACGCGCAAGGACACTAGTGGATCCATGAGTAGGGTCTGTAGAGAACACACATGCAATGAATCTAGTTGTTGTTAGTAAAAAGAGCACACATGCAATGACACTGGCGGATCCATAGGTGAATTGTGAAAAGAATACACATGCAATGACACTGGTGGATCCATATGTCGTATGTGAAAAGAACACACATTTCAATGACTCTGGATGTTGTTAGTAAAAAGAACACACATGCAATGAAACTGGTGGGTCCAAGTGCGGATTGTGAAAAGAGCACACATGAAATGACTCTGGTTGTTGTTAGTAAAAAGAGCACACATGCAATGACACTTGTGGATCCATAGGTGGATTGTGAAAAGAACACACATGCAATGACACTGGTGGATCCATATGTGGTATGTGAAAAGAACACACATGCAATGACACTGGTGGATCCATATGTGGTATGTGAAAAGAACACACATGCAATGACTCCAGTTGTTGTTAGTAAAAAGAACACACATGCAATGACACTGGTGGATCCATGTGTGGTCTCTGAAGAGAACACACATTTCAATGACACTAGTGGATCCATATGTGGTATGTGAAAAGAACACACATGAAATGACTCCAGTTGTTGTTAGTAAAAAGAACACACATGCAATGACACTGGTGGATCCATATGTGGTATGTGAAAATAACACACATGCAATGACTCTGGTTGTTGTTAGTCAAAAGAACACACATGCAATGATACTGGTGGATCCATGTGTGGTCTCTGAAGAGAACACACATTTCAATCACTCTGGTTGTTCTTAGTAAAAAGAACACACATGCAATGACACTAGGGGATCCATGTGTGGTCTTTGAAGAGAACACACATGCAATAACTCTGGTTGTTGTTAGTAAACAGAGCACACAAGCAATGACACTAGTGGATCCATAGGTGGATTATGAAAAGAAAGAACACACATGCAATGACACTGGTGGATCCATATGTGGTATGTGAAAAGAACACACATTTCAATGACTCTGGTTGTTGTTAGTAAAAAGAACACACATGCAATGGCACTAGTGGATCCATGTGTGGTCTCTGAAGAGAACACACATGCAATGACTCTGGTTGTTGTTAGTAAAAAGATCACACATACAATGACACTGGTGGATCCATAGGTGGATTATGAAAAGAACACACATGCAATGACACTGGTTGATCCATATGTGGTATGTGAAAAGAACACACATTTCAATGACTCTGGTTGTTAGTAAAAAGAACACACATGCAATGACACTGGTGGATCCATGTGTGGTCTCTTAAGAGAACACACGTCCAATGACTCTAGTTGTTGTTAGTAAAAAGAGCACACATGCAATGACACTGGTGGATCCATAGGTGGATTGTGAAAAGAACGCACATGGGATGACACTAGTGGATCCATATGTGGTATGTGAAAAGAAAACAAATGCAATGAATCCAGTTGTTGTTAGTCAAAAGAACACACATGCAATGACACTGGTGGATCCATGTGTGGTCTCTACAGAGAACACACATTTCAATGACACTGGTGGATCCATATGTGGTATGTGAAAAGGACACACATGCAATGACTCTAGTTGTTGTTAGTAAAAAGAACACACATGCAATGACACTTTTGGATCCATGTGTGGTCTCTGAAGAGAACACACATGCAATGACTCTGGTTGATGTTAGTAAAAAGAGCACACATGCAATGACACTAGTGGATCCATAGGTGGATTGTGAAAAGAACAGACATTCAATGACACTGGTGGATCCATATGTGGTATGTGAAAATAACACACATGCAATGACATTGGTTGTTGTTAGTAAAAAGAACAGACATGCAATGACACTGGTGGATCCATGTGTGGTCTCTAAACAGAACACACATGAAATGACTCTGGTTGTTGTTAGTAAAAAAGAGCACACATGCAATGACACTTGTGGATCCGTAGGTGGATTGTGAAAAGAACACACATGCAATGACACTGGTGGATCCATATGTGGTATGTGAAAAGAACACACATGCAATGACTCCAGTTGTTGTTAGTAAAAAGAATACACATGCAATGACACTGGTGGATCCATATGTCGTATGTGAAAAGAACACACATTTCAATGTCTCTAGATGTTGTTAGTAAAAAGAACACACATGCAATGAAACTGGTGGGTCCAAGTGCGGATTGTGAAAAGAGCACACATGCAATGACTCTGGTTGTTGTTAGTAAAAAGAGCACACATGCAATGACACTTGTGGATCCATAGGTGGATTGTGAAAAGAACACACATGCAATGACACTGGTGGATCCATATGTGGTATGTGAAAAGAACACACATGCAATGAAACTGGTGGATCCATATGTGGTATGTGAAAAGAACACACATGCAATGACTCCAGTTGTTGTTAGTAAAAAGAACACACATGCAATGACACTGGTGGATCCATGTGTGGTCTCTGAATAGAACACACATTTCAATGACACTAGTGGATCCATATGTGGTATGTGAAAAGAACACACATGAAATGACTCCAGTTGTTGTTAGTAAAAAGAACACAGATGCAATGACACTGGTGGATCCATATGTGGTATGTGAAAATAACACACATGCAATGACTCTGGTTGTTGTTAGTCAAAAGAACACACATGCAATGATACTGGTGGATCCATGTGTGGTCTCTGAAGAGAACACACATTTCAATCACTCTGGTTGTTGTTAGTAAAAAGAACACACATGCGATGACACTAGGGGATCCATGTATGGTCTTTGAAGAGAACACACATGCAATAACTCTGGTTGTTAGTAACAGAGCACACATGCAATGACACTAGTGGATCCATAGGTGGATTATGAATAGAAAGAACACACATGCAATGACACTGGTGGATCCATATGTGGTATGTGAAAAGAACACACATTTCAATGACTCTGTTTGTTGTTAGTAAAAAGAACACACATGCAATGACACTATTGGATCCATGTGTGGTCTCTGAAGAGAACACACATGCAATGACTCTGGTTGTTGTTAGTAAAAAGAGCACACATGCAATGCCACTGGTGGATCCATAGGTGGATTGTGAAAATAACACACATGCAATGACACTGGTGGATCCATATGTGGTATTTGAAAAGAACACACATTTCAATGACTCTGGTTGTTGTTAGTAAAAAGAACACACATGCAATGACACTGGTGGAGCCATGTTTGGTCTCTAAAGAGAACACACATGCAATGACTCTGGTTGTTGTTATACACATGCAATGACACTGGTGGATCCATATGTGGTATGTGAAAAGAACACACATGCAATGACACTGGTGGATCCATATGTGGTATGTGAAAAGAACACACATGCAACGACTCAAGTTGTTGTTAGTAAAAAGAACACACATGCAATGACACTGGTGGATCTATGCGTGGTCTCTAAAGAGAACACACATTACAATGACACTGCTAGATCCATATGTGGTATGTGAAAAGAACACACATGCAATGACTCTGGTTGTTGTTAGAAAAAAAAACACACATGCAATGACACTGGTGGATCCAGGTGTGGTCTCTAAAGAGAGCACACATTCAATGACACTGGTTGTTGTTAGTAAAAAGAGCACACATAAAATGACACTGGTGGATCCATAGGTGGATTGTGACAAGAGCACACATGCAATGACACTGGTGGATCCATATGTGGTATGTGAAAAGAACACACATGCAATGACTCCCGTTGTTGTTAGTAAAAAGAACACACATGCAATGACACTGGTGGATCCATGTGTGGTCTCTGAAGAGAACACACATTTCAATGACACTGGTGGATCCATATGTGGTATGTGAAAAGAACAAAGACGAAATGACTCCAGTTGTTGTTAGTAAAAAGAACACTCATGCAATGACACTAGTGGATCCATATGTGGTATGTGAAAATAACACACATGCAATGACTCTGGTCGTTGTTAGTAAAACTAACACACATGCAATGACACTGGTGGATCCATGAGTGGTCTTTGAATAGAACACACATGCAATGACTCTGGTTGTTATTAGTAAAAAGAGCACACATGCAATGACACTGGTGGATCCAAAGGTAGATTGTGAAAAGAACACACTTGCAATGACACTGGTGGATCCATATGTGGTATGTGAAAATAACACACATTTCAATGACTCTGGTTGTTGTTAGTAAAAAGAACAAACAAGCAATGACACTGGTGGATCCATGTGTGGTCTCTGAAGAGAACACACACGCAATGACTCTAGTTGTTGTTAGTAAAAAGAGCACACATGCAATGAAACTGGTGGATCCATAGGTGGATTGTGAAAACAACACACATGCAATGACACTGGTTGATCCATATGTGGTATGTGAAAAGAACACACATGCAATGACTCCAGTTGTTGTTAGTAAAAATAACACACATGCAATGACACTGGTGGATCCATGTGTGGTCTCTGAAGAGAACACACATTTCAATGACACTGGTGGATCCATATGTGGTATGTGAAAAGAACACACATGAAATGACTCCAGTTGTTGTTAGTAAAAGGAACACACATGCAATGACACTGGTGGATCCATATGTGGTATGTGAAAATAACACACGTGCAATGACTCTGGTTGTTGTTATTAAAAAGATCACACATGCAATGACACTGGTGGATCCATGTGTGGTCTCTGAAGAGAACACACATTTCAATCACTCTAGTTGTTGTTAGTAAAAGAACACACATGCAATGACACTGGTGGATCCATGTGTGGTCTTTGAAGAGAACACACATGCAATAACTCTGGTTGTTGTTAGTAAAAAGATCACACATACAATGACACTGGTGGATCCATAGATGGATTATGAAAAGAACACACATGCAATGACACATGTGGATCCATATGTGGTATGTGAAAAGAACACACATTTCAATGACTCTGGTTGTTAGTAAAAAGAACACACATGCAATGACACTGGTGGATCCATGTGTGGTCTCTTAAGAGAACACACATCCAATGACTCTAGTTGTTGTTAGTAAAAAGAGCACACATACAATGACACTGGTGGATCCATAGGTGGATTGTGAAAAGAACGCACATGGGATGACACTGGTGGATCCATATGTGGTATGTGAAAAGAAAACAAATGCAATGACTCCAGTTGTTGTTAGTCAAAAGAACACACATGCAATGACACTGGTGGATCCGTGTGTGGTATCTCAGAGAACACACATTTCAATGACACTGGTGGATCCATATGTGGTATGTGAAAAGAACACACATGCAATGACTCTAGTTGTTGTTAGTAAAAAGAACACACGTGCAATGACACTTTTGGATCCATGTGTGGTCTCTGAAGAGAACACACATGCAATGACTCTGGTTGATGTTAGTAAAAAGAGCACACATGCAATGACACTAGTGGATCCATAGGTGTATTGTGAAAAGAATAGACATTCAATGACACTGGTGGATCCATATGTGGTATGTGAAAAGAACACACATGCAATCACATTGGTTGTTGTTAGTAAAAAGAAGGACATGCAATGACATTTGGTGGATCCATGTGTGGTCTCTAAACAGAACACACATGAAATGACTGGTTGTTGTTAGTAAAAGAGCACACATGCAATGACACTTGTGGATCCATAGGTGGACTGTGAAAAGAACACACATGCAATGACACTGGTGGATCCATATGTGGTATGTGAAAAGAACACACATGCAATGACTCCAGTTGTTGTTAGTAAAAAGAACACACATGTAATGACACTGGTGGATCCATGTATGGTATGTCAAAATAACACAAATGCAATGAATCTAGTTTTTGTTAGTAAAAAGAACACACATGCAATGACACTAGTGGATACATATGTGGTCTCTGAAGAGAACACACATTTCAATGACTCTGGTTGTTGTTAGTAAAAAATACACACGCGCAATGACACTAGTGGATCCATGAGTGGGGTCTGTAGAGAACACACATGCAATGAATCTAGTTGTTGTTAGTAAAAAGAGCACACATGCAATGACACTGGCGGATCCATAGGTGAATTGTGAAAATAATACACATGCAATGACACTGGTGGATCCATATGTCGTATGTGAAAAGAACACACATTTCAATGACTCTGGATGTTGTTAGTAAAAAGAACACACATGCAATGAAACTGGTGGGTCCAAGTGCGGATTGTGAAAAGAGCACACATGCAATGACTCTGGTTGTTGTTAGTAAAAAGAGCACACATGCAATGACACTTGTGGATCCATAGGTGGATTGTGAAAAGAACACACATGCAATGACACTGGTGGATCCATATGTGGTATGTGAAAAGAACACACATGCAATGACACTGGTGGATCCATATGTGGTATGTGAAAAGAACACACATGCAATGACTCCAGTTGTTGTTAGTAAAAAGAACACACATGCAATGACACTGGTGGATCCATGTGTGGTCTCTGAAGAGAACACACATTTCAATGACACTAGTGGATCCATATGTGGTATGTGAAAAGAACACACATGAAATGACTCCAGTTGTTGTTAGTAAAAAGAACACACATGCAATGACACTGGTGGATCCATATGTGGTATGTGAAAATAACACACATGCAATGACTCTGGTTGTTGTTAGTGAAAAGAACACATGCAATGACTTGGTGGATCCATGTGTGGTCTCTGAAAGAACACACATTTCAATCACTCTGGTTGTTCTTAGTAAAAGAACACACATGCAATGACACTAGGGGATCCATGTGTGGTCTTTGAAGAGAACACACATGCAATAACTCTGGTTGTTGTTAGTAAACAGAGCACACAAGCAATGACACTAGTGGATCCATAGGTGGATTATGAAAAGAAAGAACACACATGCAATGACACTGGTGGATCCATATGTGGTATGTGAAAAGAACACACATTTCAATGACTCTGGTTGTTGTTAGTAAAAACAACACACATGCAATTGCACTAGTGGATCCATGTGTGGTCTCTGAAGAACACACATGCAATGACTCTGGTTGTTGTTAGTAAAAGATCACACATACAATGACCTTTGGTGGATCCTTTGGTGGATTATGAAAAGAACACACATGCAATGACACTGGTTGATCCATATGTGGTATGTGAAAAGAACACACATTTCAATGACTCTGGTTGTTAGTAAAAAGAACACACATGCAATGACACTGGTGGATCCATGTGTGGTCTCTTAAGAGAACACACATCCAATGACTCTAGTTGTTGTTAGTAAAAAGAGCACACATGCAATGACACTGGTGGATCCATAGGTGGATTGTGAAAAGAACGCACATGGGATGACACTAGTGGATCCATATGTGGTATGTGAAAAGAAAACAAATGCAATGAATCCAGTTGTTGTTAGTCAAAAGAACACACATGCAATGACACTGGTGGATCCATGTGTGGTCTCTCTGAAGAACACACATTTCAATGACACTGGTGGATCCATATGTGGTATGTGAAAAGGACACACATGCAATGACTCTAGTTGTTGTTAGTAAAAAGAACACACATGCAATGACACTTTTGGATCCATGTGTGGTCTCTGAAGAGAACACACATGCAATGACTCTGGTTGATGTTAGTAAAAAGAGCACACATGCAATGACACTAGTGGATCCATAGGTGGATTGTGAAAAGAACAGACATTCAATGACACTGGTGGATCCATATGTGGTATGTGAAAATAACACACATGCAATGACATTGGTTGTTGTTAGTAAAAAGAACAGACATGCAATGACACTGGTGGATCCATGTGTGGTCTCTAAACAGAACACACATGAAATGACTCTGGTTGTTGTTAGTAAAAAAGAGCACACATGCAATGACACTTGTGGATCCGTAGGTGGATTGTGAAAAGAACACACATGCAATGACACTGGTGGATCCATATGTGGTATGTGAAAAGAACACACATGCAATGACTCCAGTTGTTGTTAGTAAAAAGAATACACATGCAATGACACTGGTGGATCCATATGTCGTATGTGAAAAGAACACACATTTCAATGACTCTAGATGTTGTTAGTAAAAAGAACACACATGCAATGAAACTGGTGGGTCCAAGTGCGGATTGTGAAAAGAGCACACATGCAATGACTCTGGTTGTTGTTAGTAAAAAGAGCACACATGCAATGACACTTGTGGATCCATAGGTGGATTGTGAAAAGAACACACATGCAATGACACTGGTGGATCCATATGTGGTATGTGAAAAGAACACACATGCAATGAAACTGGTGGATCCATATGTGGTATGTGAAAAGAACACACATGCAATGACTCCAGTTGTTGTTAGTAAAAAGAACACACATGCAATGACACTGGTGGATCCATGTGTGGTCTCTGAAGAGAACACACATTTCAATGACACTAGTGGATCCATATGTGGTATGTGAAAAGAACACACATGAAATGACTCCGTTGTTGTTAGTAAAAGAACACACATGCAATGACCTTTGGTGGATCCATATGTGGTATGTGAAAATAACACACATGCAATGACTCTGGTTGTTGTTAGTCAAAAGAACACACATGCAATGATACTGGTGGATCCATGTGTGGTCTCTGAAGAGAACACACATTTCAATCACTCTGGTTGTTGTTAGTAAAAAGAACACACATGCGATGACACTAGGGGATCCATGTATGGTCTTTGAAGAGAACACACATGCAATAACTCTGGTTGTTGTTAGTAAACAGAGCACACATGCAATGACACTAGTGGATCCATAGGTGGATTATGAATAGAAAGAACACACATGCAATGACACTGGTGGATCCATATGTGGTATGTGAAAAGAACACACATTTCAATGACTCTGGTTGTTGTTAGTAAAAAGAACACACATGCAATGACACTATTGGATCCATGTGTGGTCTCTGAAGAGAACACACATGCAATGACTCTGGTTGTTGTTAGTAAAAAGAGCACACATGCAATGCCACTGGTGGATCCATAGGTGGATTGTGAAAATAACACACATGCAATGACACTGGTGGATCCATATGTGGTATTTGAAAAGAACACACATTTCAATGACTCTGGTTGTTGTTAGTAAAAAGAACACATGCAATGACCCTGGGGGAGCCATGTTTGGTCTCTAAAGAGAACACACATGCAATGACTCTGGTTGTTGTTATACACATGCAATGACACTGGTGGATCCATATGTGGTATGTGAAAAGAACACACATGCAATGACACTGGTGGATCCATATGTGGTATGTGAAAAGAACACACATGCAACGACTCAAGTTGTTGTTAGTAAAAAGAACACACATGCAATAACACTGGTGGATCTATGTGTGGTCTCTAAAGAGAACACACATTACAATGACACTGCTAGATCCATATGTGGTATGTGAAAAGAACACACATGCAATGACTCTGGTTGTTGTTAGAAAAAAAAACACACATGCAATGACACTGGTGGATCCAGGTGTGGTCTCTAAAGAGAGCACACATTCAATGACACTGGTTGTTGTTAGTAAAAAGAGCACACATAAAATGACACTGGTGGATCCATAGGTGGATTGTGACAAGAGCACACATGCAATGACACTGGTGGATCCATATGTGGTATGTGAAAAGAACACACATGCAATGACTCCCGTTGTTGTTAGTAAAAAGAACACACATGCAATGACACTGGTGGATCCATGTGTGGTCTCTGAAGAGAACACACATTTCAATGACACTGGTGGATCCATATGTGGTATGTGAAAAGAACACAGACGAAATGACTCCAGTTGTTGTTAGTAAAAAGAACACTCATGCAATGACACTAGTGGATCCATATGTGGTATGTGAAAATAACACACATGCAATGACTCTGGTCGTTGTTAGTAAAACTAACACACATGCAATGACACTGGTGGATCCATGAGTGGTCTTTGAATAGAACACACATGCAATGACTGGTTGTTATTAGTAAAAAGAGCACACATGCAATGACACTGGTGGATCCAAAGGTAGATTGTGAAAAGAACACACTTGCAATGACACTGGTGGATCCATATGTGGTATGAAAATAACACACATTTCAATGACTCTGGTTGTTGTTAGTAAAAAGAACAAACAAGCAATGACACTGGTGGATCCATGTGTGGTCTCTGAAGAGAACACACACGCAATGACTCTAGTTGTTGTTAGTAAAAAGAGCACACATGCAATGAAACTGGTGGATCCATAGGTGGATTGTGAAAACAACACACATGCAATGACACTGGTTGATCCATATGTGGTATGTGAAAAGAACACACATGCAATGACTCCAGTTGTTGTTAGTAAAAATAACACACATGCAATGACAACCTTTGGTGGATCCATGTGTGGTCTCTGAAGAGAACACACATTTCAATGACACTGGTGGATCCATATGTGGTATGTGAAAAGAACACACATGAAATGACTCCAGTTGTTGTTAGTAAAAGGAACACACATGCAATGACACTGGTGGATCCATATGTGGTATGTGAAAATAACACACGTGCAATGACTCTGGTTGTTGTTATTAAAAAGATCACACATGCAATGACACTGGTGGATCCATGTGTGGTCTCTGAAGAGAACACACATTTCAATCACTCTAGTTGTTTTTAGTAAAAGAACACACATGCAATGACACTGGTGGATCCATGTGTGGTCTTTGAAGAGAACACACATGCAATAACTCTGGTTGTTGTTAGTAAAAAGATCACACATACAATGACACTGGTGGATCCATAGGTGGATTATGAAAAGAACACACATGCAATGACACATGTGGATCCATATGTGGTATGTGAAAAGAACACACATTTAAATGACTCGGTTGTTAGTAAAAGAACACACATGCAATGACCTTTGGTGGATCCATGTGGTCTCTTAAGAAACACACATCCAAGGACTCTAGTTGTTGTTAGTAAAAGAGCACACATACAATGACACTGGTGGATCCATAGGTGGATTGTGAAAAGAGCATACATGGGATGACCTTTGGTGGATCCATATGTGGTATGTGAAAAGAACACAAATGCAATGACTCAGGTTGTTGTTAGTCAAAAGAACACACATGCAATGACCTTTGGTGGATCCGTGTGTGGTCTCTCTGAAGAACACACATTTCAATGACACTGGTGGATCCATATGTGGTATGTGAAAAGAACACACATGCAATGACTCTAGTTGTTGTTAGTAAAAAGAACACACGTGCAATGACACTTTTGGATCCATGTGTGGTCTCTGAAGAGAACACACATGCAATGACTCTGGTTGATGTTAGTAAAAAGAGCACACATGCAATGACACTAGTGGATCCATAGGTGTATTGTGAAAAGAATAGACATTCAATGACACTGGTGGATCCATATGTGGTATGTGAAAAGAACACACATGCAATCACATTGGTTGTTGTTAGTAAAAAGAACAGACATGCAATGACACTGGTGGATCCATGTGTGGTCTCTAAACAGAACACACATGAAATGACTCTGGTTGTTGTTAGTAAAAAGAGCACACATGCAATGACACTTGTGGATCCATAGGTGGACTGTGAAAAGAACACACATGCAATGACACTGGTGGATCCATATGTGGTATGTGAAAAGAACACACATGCAATGACTCCAGTTGTTGTTAGTAAAAATAACACACAGGTAATGACACTGGTGGATCCATGTATGGTATGTCAAAATAACACAAATGCAATGAATCTAGTTTTTGTTAGTAAAAAGAACACACATGCAATGACACTAGTGGATACATATGTGGTCTCTGAAGAGAACACACATTTCAATGACTCTGGTTGTTGTTAGTAAAAAATACACACG
Organism: Avena insularis; assembly: GCA_023614405.1. Lineage (NCBI taxonomy): Eukaryota > Viridiplantae > Streptophyta > Magnoliopsida > Poales > Poaceae > Avena > Avena insularis. Next base: position 274,658,120 of record CM042684.1, on the reverse strand, counting down.
CGCAATGACACTAGTGGATCCATGAGTGGGGTCTGTAGAGAACACACATGCAATGAATCTAGTTGTTGTTAGTAAAAAGAGCACACATGCAATGACACTGGCGGATCCATAGGTGAATTGTGAAAAGAATACACATGCAATGACACTGGTGGATCCATATGTCGTATGTGAAAAGAACACACATTTCAATGACTCTGGATGTTGTTAGTAAAAAGAACACACATGCAATGAAACTGGTGGGTCCAAGTGCGGATTGTGAAAAGAGCACACATGCAATGACTCTGGTTGTTGTTAGTAAAAAGAGCACACATGCAATGACATTTGTGGATCCATAGGTGGATTGTGAAAAGAACACACATGCAATGACACTGGTGGATCCATATGTGGTATGTGAAAAGAACACACATGCAATGACACTGGTGGATCCATATGTGGTATGTGAAAAGAACACACATGCAATGACTCCAGTTGTTGTTAGTAAAAAGAACACACATGCAATGACCTTTGGTGGATCCATGTGTGGTCTCTGAAGAGAACACACATTTCAATGACACTAGTGGATCCATATGTGGTATGTGAAAAGAACACACATGAAATGACTCCAGTTGTTGTTAGTAAAAAGAACACACATGCAATGACACTGGTGGATCCATATGTGGTATGTGAAAATAACACACATGCAATGACTCTGGTTGTTGTTAGTCAAAAGAACACACATGCAATGATACTGGTGGATCCATGTGTGGTCTCTGAAGAGAACACACATTTCAATCACTCTGGTTGTTGTTAGTAAAAAGAACACACATGCAATGACACTAGGGGATCCATGTGTGGTCTTTGAAGAGAACACACATGCAATAACTCTGGTTGTTGTTAGTAAACAGAGCACACAAGCAATGACACTAGTGGATCCATAGGTGGATTATGAAAAGAAAGAACACACATGCAATGACACTGGTGGATCCATATGTGGTATGTGAAAAGAACACACATTTTAATGACTCTGGTTGTTGTTAGTAAAAAGAACACACATGCAATGACACTGGTGGATCCATGTGTGGTCTCTGAAGAGAACACACATGCAATGACTCTGGTTGTTGTTAGTAAAAAGATCACACATACAATGACACTGGTGGATCCATAGGTGGATTATGAAAATAACACACATGCAATAAGACTGGTTGATCCATATGTGGTATGTGAAAAGAACACACATTTCAATGACTCTGGTTGTTAGTAAAAAGAACACACATGCAATGACACTGGTGGATCCATGTGTGGTCTCTTAAGAGAACACACATCCAATGACTCTAGTTGTTGTTAGTAAAAAGAGCACACATGCAATGACACTGGTGGATCCATAGGTGGATTGTGAAAAGAACGCACATGGGATGACACTAGTGGATCCATATGTGGTATGTGAAAATAAAACAAATGCAATGAATCCAGTTGTTGTTAGTCAAAAGAACACACATGCAATGACACTGGTGGATCCATGTGTGGTCTCTACAGAGAACACACATTTCAATGACACTGGTGGATCCATATGTGGTATGTGAAAAGGACACACATGCAATGACTCTGGTTGTTGTTAGTAAAAAAGAGCACACATGCAATGACACTTGTGGATCCGTAGGTGGATTGTGAAAAGAACACACATGCAATGACACTGGTGGATCCATATGTGGTATGTGAAAAGAACACACATGCAATGACTCCAGTTGTTGTTAGTAAAAAGAATACACATGCAATGACACTGGTGGATCCATATGTCGTATGTGAAAAGAACACACATTTCAATGTCTCTAGATGTTGTTAGTAAAAAGAACACACATGCAATGAAACTGGTGGGTCCAAGTGCGGATTGTGAAAAGAGCACACATGCAATGACTCTGGTTGTTGTTAGTAAAAAGAGCACACATGCAATGACACTTGTGGATCCATAGGTGGATTGTGAAAAGAACACACATGCAATGACACTGGTGGATCCATATGTGGTATGTGAAAAGAACACACATGCAATGAAACTGGTGGATCCATATGTGGTATGTGAAAAGAACACACATGCAATGACTCCAGTTGTTGTTAGTAAAAAGAACACACATGCAATGACACTGGTGGATCCATATGTGGTCTCTGAAGAGAACACACATTTCAATGACACTAGTGGATCCATATGTGGTATGTGAAAAGAACACACATGAAATGACTCCAGTTGTTGTTAGTAAAAAGAACACACATGCAATGACACTGGTGGATCCATATGTGGTATGTGAAAATAACACACATGCAATGACTCTGGTTGTTGTTAGTCAAAAGAACACACATGCAATGATACTGGTGGATCCATGTATGGTCTCTGAAGAGAACACACATTTCAATCACTCTGGTTGTTGTTAGTAAAAAGAACACACATGCGATGACACTAGGGGATCCATGTATGGTCTTTGAAGAGAACACACATGCAATGACACTAGTGGATCCATAGGTGGATTGTGAAAAGAACAGACATTCAATGACACTGGTGGATCCATATGTGGTATGTGAAAAGAACACACATGCAATGACATTGGTTGTTGTTAGTAAAAAGAACAGACATGCAATGACACTGGTGGATCCATGTGTGGTCTCGGAAGAGAACACACATGCAATGACTCTGGTTGTTGTTAGTAAAAAGAGCACATATGCAATGACACTTGTGGATCCAGAGGTGGATTGTGAAAAGAACACACATGCAATGACACTGGTGGATCCATATGTGGTATGTGAAAAGAACACACATGAAATGACTCCAGTTGTAGTTAGTAAAAAGAACACACCTGTAATGACACTGGTGGATCCATGTGTCGTATGTGAAAAGAACACACATTTCAATGTCTCTAGATGTTGTTAGTAAAAAGAACACACATGCAATGAAACTGGTGGGTCCAAGTGCGGATTGTGAAAAGAGCACACATGCAATGACTCTGGTTGTTGTTAGTAAAAAGAGCACACATGCAATGACACTTGTGGATCCGTAGGTGGATTGTGAAAAGAACACACATGCAATGACACTGGTGGATCCATATGTGGTATGTGAAAAGAACACACATGCAATGACTCCAGTTGTTGTTAGTAAAAAGAATACACATGCAATGACACTGGTGGATCCATATGTCGTATGTGAAAAGAACACACATTTCAATGTCTCTAGATGTTGTTAGTAAAAAGAACACACATGCAATGAAACTGGTGGGTCCAAGTGCGGATTGTGAAAAGAGCACACATGCAATGACTCTGGTTGTTGTTAGTAAAAAGAGCACACATGCAATGACACTTGTGGATCCATAGGTGGATTGTGAAAAGAACACACATGCAATGACACTGGTGGATCCATATGTGGTATGTGAAAAGAACACACATGCAATGAAACTGGTGGATCCATATGTGGTATGTGAAAAGAACACACATGCAATGACTCTAGTTGTTGTTAGTAAAAAGAACACACATGCAATGACACTGGTGGATCCATGTGTGGTCTCTGAAGAGAACACACATTTCAATGACACTAGTGGATCCATATGTGGTATGTGAAAAGAACACACATGAAATGACTCCAGTTGTTGTTAGTAAAAAGAACACACATGCAATGACACTGGTGGATCCATATGTGGTATGTGAAAATAACACACATGCAATGACTCTGGTTGTTGTTAGTCAAAAGAACACACATGCAATGATACTGGTGGATCCATGTGTGGTCTCTGAAGAGAACACACATTTCAATCACTCTGGTTGTTGTTAGTAAAAAGAACACACATGCGATGACACTAGGGGATCCATGTATGGTCTTTGAAGAGAACACACATGCAATAACTCTGGTTGTTGTTAGTAAACAGAGCACACATGCAATGACACTAGTGGATCCATAGGTGGATTATGAATAGAAAGAACACACATGCAATGACACTGGTGGATCCATATGTGGTATGTGAAAAGAACACACATTTCAATGACTCTGGTTGTTGTTAGTAAAAAGAACACACATGCAATGACACTATTGGATCCATGTGTGGTCTCTGAAGAGAACACACATGCAATGACTTTGGTTGTTGTTAGTAAAAAGAGCACACATGCAATGCCACTGGTGGATCCATAGGTGGATTGTGAAAATAACACACATGCAATGACACTGGTGGATCCATATGTGGTATTTGAAAAGAACCCACATTTCAATGACTCTGGTTGTTGTTAGTAAAAAGAACACACATGCAATGACACTGGTGGAGCCATGTTTGGTCTCTAAAGAGAACACACATGCAATGACTCTGGTTGTTGTTATACACATGCAATGACACTGGTGGATCCATAGGTGGATTGTGAAAATAACACACATGCAATGACACTGGTGGATCCATATGTGGTATGTGAAAAGAACACACATGCAACGACTCAAGTTGTTGTTAGTAAAAAGAACACACATGCAATGACACTGGTGTATCTATGTGTGGTCTCTAAAGAGAACACACATTACAATGACACTACTGGATCCATATGTGGTATGTGAAAAGAACACACATGCAATGACTCTGGTTGTTGTTAGAAAAAAGAACACACATGCAATGACACTGGTGGATCCAGGTGTGGTCTCTAAAGAGAGCACACATTCAATGACACTGGTTGTTGTTAGTAAAAAGAGCACACATAAAATGACACTGGTGGATCCATAGGTGGATTGTGACAAGAGCACACATGCAATGACACTGGTGGATCCATATGTGGTATGTGAAAAGAACACACATGCAATGACTCCCGTTGTTGTTAGTAAAAAGAACACACATGCAATGACACTGGTGGATCCATATGTGGTCTCTGAAGAGAACACACATTTCAATGACTCTGGTTGTTGTTAGTAAAAAGAACACACATGCAATGAATCCAGTTGTTGTTAGTAAAAAGAACACACATGCAATGACACTGGTGGATCCATGTGTGGTCTCTGAAGAGAACACACATTTCAATGACACTGGTGGATCCATATGTGGTATGTGAAAAGATCACACATGAAATGACTCCAGTTGTTGTTAGTAAAAGGAACACACATGCAATGACACTGGTGGATCCATATGTGGTATGTGAAAATAAAACACGTGCAATGACTCTGGTTGTTGTTAGTAAAAAGAACACACATGCAATGACACTGCTGGATCCATGAGTGGTCTTTGAATAGAACACACATGCAATGACTCTGGTTGTTGTTAGTAAAAAGAGCACACATGCAATGACACTGGTGGATCCACATTTGCATTGTGAAAAGAACACACATGCAATGACACTGGTGGATCCAAATGTGGTATGTGAAAAGAACACACATTTCAATAACTTTGGTTGTTGTTAGTAAAAAGAACACACATGCAATGACACTGGTGGATCCATGTGTGGTCTCTGAAGAGAACACATATGCAATGACTCTGGTTGTTGTTAGTAAAAAGAGCACAAATGCAATGACACTGGTGGATCCATAGGTGGATTGTGAAAAGAACACACATGCAATGACACTGGTGGATCCATATGTGGTATGTGAAAAGAACACACATGCAATGACTCCAGTTGTTGTTAGTAAAAAGAACACACATGCAATGACATTGGTGGATCCATGTGTGGTCTCTGAAGAGAACACACATTTCAATGACACTGGTGGATCCATATGTGGTATGTGAAAAGAACACACATGCAATGACACTGGTGGATCCATATGTGGTATGTGAAAAGAACACACATGCAATGACTCCAGTTGTTGTTAGTAAAAAGAACACACATGCAATGACACTAGTGGATCCATAGGTGGATTGTGAAAAGAACACACATGCAATAACACTGGTGGATCCATATGTGGTATGTGAAAAGAACACACATTTCAATGACTCTGGTTGTTGTTAGTAAAAAGAACACACATGAAATGACACTAGTGGATCCATGTGTGGTCTCTAAAGAGAACACACATGCAATGACTCTGGTTGTTGTTAGTAAAAAGAGCACACATGCAATGACACTGGTGGATCCATAGGTGGATTGTGAAAAGAACACACATGCAATGACACTGGTGATTCCATATGTGGTATGTGAAAAGAACACACATGCAATGGCTCCAGTTGTTGTTAGTAAAAAGAACACACATGCAATGACACTGGTGGATCCATGTATGGTATGTGAAAATAACACACATGCAATGACTCTAGTTGTTGTTAGTAAGAACACACATGCAATGACACTGGTGGATCCATATGTGGTCTCTGAAGAGAACACACATTTCAATGACTCTAGTTGTTGTTAGTAAAAAGAACACACATGCAAGGACACTGGTTGATCCATATGTGGTATGTGAAAAGAACACACCTGCAATGACTCGAGTTATTGTTAGTAAAAAGAACACACATGCAATGACACTGGTGGATCCATGTGTGGTCTCTGAAGAGAACACACATTTCAACGACACTGGTGGATCCATATGTGGTATGTGAAAAGAACACACATGAAATGACTCCAGTTGTTGTTAGTAAAAAGAACACACATGCAATGACACTAGTGGATCCATATGTGGTTTGTGAAAAGAACACACATGAAATGACTTTGGTTGTTGTTAGTGAAAAGAACACACATGCAATGACACTGGTGGATCCATGTGTGGTCTCTCAAGAGAACACACATTTCAATGACCCTGGTTGTTGTTAGTAAAAAGAGCACACATGCAATGACACTTGTGGATCCAAAGGTGGATTGTGAAAAGAACACACATGCAATGACACTGGTGGATCCATATGTGGTATGTGAAAAGAGGACACATTTCAATGACTCTGGTTGTTGTTAGTAAAAAGAACACACATGCAATGACACTCGTGGATCCATGTGTGGTCTCTAAAGAGAACACACACGCAATGACTCTGGTTGTTGTTAGTAAAAAGAGCACACATTCAATGACACTGGTAGATCCATAGGTGGATTATGAAAAGAACACACATGCAATGACACTAGTGGATCCATATGTGGTATGTGAAAAGAACACACATTTCAATGACTCCAGTTATTGTTAGTAAAAAGAACACACATGCAATGACACTGGTGGATCCATGTGTGGTGTCTGAAGAGAATAGACATGCAATAACTCTGGTTGTTGTTAGTAAAAAGAGAACACATGCAATGACACTGGTGGATCCATAGGTGGATTGTGAAAACAACACACATGCAATGACACTGGTTGATCCATATGTGGTATGTGAAAAGAACACACATTCAATGACTCCATTTGTTGTTAGTAAAAAGAACACACATGCAATGACACTGGTGGATCCATGTGTGGTCTCTGAAGAGAACACACATTTCAATGACACTGGTGGATCCATATGTGTTATGTGAAAAGAACACACATGAAATGACTCCAGTTGTTGTTAGTAAAAGGAACACACATGCAATGACACTGGTGGATCCATATGTGGTATGTGAAAATAACACACATGCAATGACTCTGGTTGTTGTTATTAAAAAGAACACACATGCAATGACACTGGTGGATCCATGTGTGGTCTCTGAAGAGAACACACATTTCAATCACTCTAGTTGTTGTTAGTAAAAGAACACACATGCAATGACACATGGTGGATCCATGTGTGGTCTTTGAAGAGAACACACATGCAATAACTCTGGTTGTTGTTAGTAAAAAGAGCACACATGCAATGACACTGGTGGATCCATAGGTGCATTATGAAAAGAACACACATGCAATGACACTGGTGGATCCATATGTATTATGTGAAAAGAACACACATTTCAATGACTCTGGTTGTTGTTAGTAAAAAGAACACACATGCAATGACATTGGTGGATCCATGTGTGGTCTCTTAAGAGAACACACATGCAATGACTCTAGTTGTTGTTATTAAAAAGATCACACATGCAATGACATTGGTAGATCCATAGGTGGATTGTGAAAAGAACGCACATGGGATGACACTGGTGGATCCATATGTGGTATGTGAAAAGAAAACAAATGCAATGACTCCAGTTGTTGTTAGTCAAAAGAACACACATGCAGTGACACTGGTGGATCCATGTGTGTTCTCTAAAGAGAACACACATTTCAATGACACTGGTGGATCCACATGTGGTATGTGAAAAGAACACACATGCAATGACTCTAGTTGTTGTTAGTAAAAAGAACACACATGCAACGACACTTTTGGATCCATGTGTGGTCTCTGAAGAAAACACACATGCAATGACTCTGGTTGATGTTAGTAAAAAGAGCACACATGCAATGACACTGGTGGATCCATAGGTGGATTGTGAAAAGAACACACATTCAATGACACTGTTGGTTCTATATGTGGTATGTGAAAAGAACACACATGCAATGACACTGGTTGTTGTTACTAAAAAGAACACACATGCAATGACACTGGTGGATCCATGTGTGGTCTCTAAACAGAACACACATGTAATGACTCTGGTTGTTGTTAGTAAAAAGAGCACACATGCAATGACACTTGTGGATCCATAGGTGGATTGTGAAAAGAACACACATGCAATGACACTGGTGGATCCATATGTGGTATGTGAAAATAACACACATGCAATGACTCCAGTTGCTGTTAGTAAAAAGAACACACATGTAGTGACACTGGTGGATCCATGTATGGTATGTCAAAATAACACAAATGCAATGACTCTGGTTTTTGTTAGTAAAAAGAACACACATGCAATGACACTAGTGGATCCATATGTGGTCTCTGAAGAGAACACACATTTCAATGACTCTGGTTGTTGTTAGTAAAAAATACACACAAGCAATGACACTGGTGGATCCATGTGTGGTCTCTGAAGAGAACACACATGCAATGAATCTACTTGTTGTTAGTAAAAAGAGCACACATGCAATGACACTGGTGTATCCATAGGTGGATTGTGAAAAGAATACACATGCAATGACACTGGTGGATCCATATGTCGTATGTGAACAGAACACACATTTCAATGACTCTGGATGTTGTTAGTAAAAAGAACACACATGCAATGAAACTGGTGGGTCCAAGTGTGGATTGTGAAAAGAGCACACATGCAATCACTCTGGTTGTTGTTAGTAAAAGGAGCACACATGCAATGACACTTGTGGATCCATAGGTGGATTGTGAAAAGAACACACATGCAATGACACTTGTGGATCCATATGTGGTATGTGAAAAGAACACACATGCAATGACACTGGTGGATCCATATGTGGTATGTGAAAAGAACACACATGCAATGACTCCAGTTGTTGTTAGTAAAAAGAACACACATGCAATGACACTGGTGGATCCATGTGTGGTCTCTTCAGATAACACAAATTTCAATGACACTGGTGGATCCATATGTGGTATGTGAAAAGAACACACATGAAATGACTCCAGTTGTTGTTAGTAAAAAGAACACACATGCAATGACACTGGTGGATCCATATGTGGTATGTGAAAATAACACACATGCAATGACTCTGGTTGTTGTTAGTCAAAAGAACACACATGCAATGACACTGGTGGATCCATATGTGGTATGTGAAAAGAACACACATTTCAATGACTCTGGTTGTTGTTAGTAAAAAGAACACACATGCAATGACACTAGTGGATCCATGTGTGGTCTCTAAAGAGAACACACATGCAATGACTCTGGTCGTTGTTAGTAAAAAGAGCACACATGCAATGACACTGGTGGATCCATAGGTGGATTGTGAAAAGAACACACATGCAATGACATTGGTGATTCCATATGTGGTATGTGGAAAGAACACACATGCAATGGCTCCAGTTGTTGTTAGTAAAAAGAACACACATGCAATGACACTGGTGGATCCATGTATGGTATGTGAAAATAACACATATGCAATGACTCTAGTTGTTGTTAGTAAGAACACACATGCAATGACACCGGTGGATCCATATGTGGTCTCTGAAGAGAACACACATTTCAATGACTCTAGTTGTTGTTAGTAAAAAGAACACACATGCAATGACACTGGTTGATCCATATGTGGTATATGAAAAGAACACACATGCAATGACTCCAGTTGTTGTTAGTAAAAAGAACACACATGCAATGACACTAGTGGATCCATGTGTGGTCTCTGAAGAGAACACACATTTCAATGACACTGGTGGATCCATATGTGGTATGTGAAAATAACACACATGAAATGACTCTAGTTGTTGTTAGTAAAAAGAACACTCATGCAATGACACTGGTAGATCCATATGTGGTATGTGAAAATAACACACATGCAATGACTCTGGTTGTTGTTAATAAAAAGAACACACATGCAATGACACTGGTGGATCCATGAGTGGTCTTTGAATAGAACACACATGCAATGACTCTGGTTGTTGTTAGTAAAAAGAGCACACATGCAATGACACTGGTGGATCCACAGGTGCATTGTGAAAAGAACACACATGCAATGACACTGGTGGATACAAATGTGGCATGTGAAAACAACACACATTTCAATGACTCTGGTTGTTGTTAGTAAAAAGAACACACATGCAATGACACTGGTGGATCCATGTGTGGTCTCTGAAGAGAACAGATATGCAATGACTCTGTTTGTTGTTAGTAAAAAGAGCACAAATTCAATGACACTGGTGGATCCATAGGTGGATTGTGATAAGACCACACATGCAATGACACTGGTGGATCCATATGTGGTATGTGAAAAGAACACACATGCAATGACTCTAGTTGTTGTTAGAAAAAGAACACACATGCAATGACACTGGTGGATCCATGTGTGGTCTCTGAAGAGAACACACATTTCAATGACACTGGTGGATCCATATGTGGTATGTGAAAATAACACACATGCAATGACTCTGGTTGTTGTTAGTAAAAAGAACACACATGCAATGACACTGGTGGATCCATAGGTGGATGGTGAAAAGAACACACATGCAATGACACTGGTGGATTCATATGTGGAATGTGAAAAGAACACACATGCAATGAATCCAGTTATTGTTAGTAAAAAGAACACACATGCAATGACACTGGTGGATCCATGTGTGGTCTCTGAAGAGAACACACATTTTAATGACACTGGTGGATCCATATGTGGTATGTGAAAAGAACAAACATGAAATGAATCCAGTTCTTGTTAGTAAAAAGAACACACATGCAATGACACTGGTGGATCCATATGTGGTATGTGAAAATAACACACATGAAATGACTTTGATTGTTGTTAGTGAAAAGAACACACATGCAATGACACTGGTGGATCCATGTGTGGTCTCTCAAGAGAACACACATTTCAATGACTCTGGTTGTTGTTAGTAAAAAGAACACACATGCAATGACATTGGTGGATCCATGAGTGGTATTTGAATAGAACACACATGCAATGACTCTGGTTGTTGGTAGTAAAAAGAGCACACATGCAATGACACTGGTGGATCCAAAGGTGGATTGTGAAAAGAACACACATGCAGTGACACTGGTGGATCCATATGTGGTATGTGAAAAGAACACACATTTCAATGACTTTGGTTGTTGTTAGTAAAAAGAACACACATGCAATGACACTGGTGGATCCTTGTGTGGTCTCTGGAGAGAACACACACGCAATGACTCTGGTTGTTGTTAGTAAAAAGAGCACACATGCAATGACACTGGTGGATCCATAGGTGGATTGTGAAAAGAATATACATGCAATGACACTGGTTGATCCATATGTGGTATGTGAAAAGAACACACATGCAATGACTCCAGTTGTTGTTAGTTAAAAGAACACACATGCAATGACACTGGTGGATCCATGTGTGGTCTCTGAAGAGAACACACATTTCAATGACACTGGTGGATCCATATGTGGTATGTGAAAAGAACACACATGAAATGACTCCAGTTGTTGTTAGTAAAAAGAACACTCATGCAATGACACTGGTGGATCCATATGTGGTATGTGAAAATAACACACATGCAATGACTCTTGTTGTTGTTAGTAAAAAGAACACACATGCAATGACACTGGTGGATCCATGTGTGGTCTCTGAAGAGAACACACATTTCAATGACTCTGGTTGTTGTTAGTAGAAAGAACACGCATGCAATGACACTAGTGGATCCATGTGTGGTCTTTGAAGAGAACACACATGAAATGAATCTGGTTGTTGTTAGTAAAAAGAGCACACATGCAATGACACTAGTGGATCCAAAGGTGGATTCTATAAACAACACACATGCAATGACACTGGTGGATCCATATGTGGTATGTGAAAAGAACACACATTTCAATGACTCTGGTTGTTGTTAGTAAAAATAACACACATGCAATGACTCTGGTTGTTGTTAGTAAAAAGAGCACAAATGCAATGACACTGGTGGATTACGAAAAGAACACACATGCAATGACACTGGTGGATCCATATGTGGTATCTGAAAAGAACACACATGCAATGACTCCAGTTGTTGTTAGTAAAAAGAACACACATGCAATGACACTGGTGGATCCATGTGTGGTCTCTGAAGAGAACACCTATTTCAATGACACTGGTGGATCCATATGTGGTATGTGAAAAGAACACACATGCAATGACTCTGGTTGTTATTAGTAAAAAGAACTCACATGCAATAACACTGGTGGATCCATAGGTGGATTGTGAAAAGAGCACACATGCAATGACACTGGTGGATCCATATGTGGTATGTGAAAAGAACACACATGCAATGACTCCAATTGTTGTTAGTAAAAAGAACACACATGCAATGACACTGGTGGATCCATGAGTGGTCTTTGAATAGAACACACATGCAATGACTCTGGTTGTTGTTAGTAAAAAGAGCACACATGCAATGACACTGGTGGATCCATAGGTGGATTGTGAAAAGAACACACATGCAATGACACTGGTTGATCCATATGTGGTATGTGAAAAGAACACACATGCAATGACTCCAGTTGTTGTTAGTAAAAAGAACACACATGCAATGACACTGGTGGATTCATTTGTGGTCTCTGAAGAGAACACACATTTGAATGACACTGGCGGATCCATATGTGGTATGTGAAAAGAAAACACATGAAATGACTCTTGTTGTTGTTAGTAAAAAGAACACTCATGCAATGACACTGGTGGATCCAGATGTGGTATGTGAAAATAACACACATGCAATGAATCTGGTTGTTGTTAGTAAAAAGAACACACATGCAATTACACTAGTGGATCCATGAGTGGTCCTTGAATAGAACACAGATGCAATGAATCTATTTGTTGTTAGTAAAAAGAGCACACATGCAATGACACTGGTGGATCCAAAGGTGGATTGTGAAAAGAACACACATGCAATGACACTGGTGGATCCATATGTGGTATGTGAAAAGAACACACATTTCAATGACCCTGGTTGTTGCTAGTAAAAAGAACACACATGCAATGACACTGGTGGATCCATGTGTTGTCTCTGAAGAGAACACACATGCAATGACTCTGGTTGTTGTTAGTAAAAAGAGCACACATGCAATGACAGTGGTGGATCCATAGGTGGACTGTGAAAAGAACACACATGCAATGACACTGGTGGATCCATATGTGGTATGTGAAAAGAACACACATTTCAATGACTCCAGTTATTGTTAGTAAAAAGAACACACATGCAATGACACTGGTGGATCCATGTGTGGTCTCTGAAGAGAACAGACATGCAATGACTCTGGTTGTTGTTAGGAAAAAGAGAACACATGCAATGACACTGGTGGATTGTGAAAAGAACACACATGCAATGACACTGGTTGATCCATATGTGGTATGTGAAAAGAAAAAACATGCAATGACTCCAGCTGTTGTTAGTAAAAAGAACACACATGCAATGACACTGGTGGATCCATGTGTGGTCTCTGAAGAGACACACATTTCAATGACACTGGTGTATCCATAGGTGGATTGTGAAAAGAATACACATGCAATGACACTGGTGGATCCATATGTCGTATGTGAACAGAACACACATTTCAATGACTCTGGATGTTGTTAGTAAAAAGAACACACATGCAATGAAGCTGGTGGGTCCAAGTGTGGATTGTGAAAAGAGCACACATGCAATCACTCTGGTTGTTGTTAGTAAAAGGAGCACACATGCAATGACACTTGTGGATCCATAGGTGGATTGTGAAAAGAACACACATGCAATGACACTTGTGTATCCATATGTGGTATGTGAAAAGAACACACATGCAATGACACTGGTGGATCCATATGTGGTATGTGAAAAGAACACACATGCAATGACTCCAGTTGTTGTTAGTAAAAAGAACACACATGCAATGACACTGGTGGATCCATGTGGGGTCTCTGAAGAGAACACACATTTCAATGACACTGGTGGATCCATATGTGGTATGTGAAAAGAACACACATGAAATGACTCCAGTTGTTGTTAGTAAAAAGAACACACATGCAATGACACTGGTGGATCCATATGTGGTATGTGAAAATAACACACATGCAATGACTCTGGTTGTTAGTCAAAAGAACACACATGCAATGACACTGGTGGATCCATATGTGGTATGTGAAAAGAACACACATTTCAATGACTCTGGTTGTTGTTAGTAAAAAGAACACACATGCAATGACACTAGTGGATCCATGTGTGGTCTCTAAAGAGAACACACATGCAATGACTCTGGTTGTTGTTAGTAAAAAGAGCACACATGCAATGACACTGGTGGATCCATAGGTGGATTGTGAAAAGAACACACATGCAATGACATTGGTGATTCCATATGTGGTATGTGGAAAGAACACACATGCAATGGCTCCAGTTGTTGTTAGTAAAAAGAACACACATGCAATGACACTGGTGGATCCATGTATGGTATGTGAAAATAACACATATGCAATGACTCTAGTTGTTAGTAAGAACACACATGCAATGACACCGGTGGATCCATATGTGGTCTCTGAAGAGAACACACATTTCAATGACTCTAGTTGTTGTTAGTAAAAAGAACACACATGCAATGACACTGGTTGATCCATATGTGGTATATGAAAAGAACACACATGCAATGACTCCAGTTGTTGTTAGTAAAAAGAACACACATGCAATGACACTAGTGGATCCATGTGTGGTCTCTGAAGAGAACACACATTTCAATGACACTGGTGGATCCATATGTGGTATGTGAAAATAACACACATGAAATGACTCTAGTTGTTGTTAGTAAAAAGAACACTCATGCAATGACACTGGTAGATCCATATGTGGTATGTGAAAATAACACACATGCAATGACTCTGGTTGTTGTTAATAAAAAGAACACACATGCAATGACACTGGTGGATCCATGAGTGGTCTTTGAATAGAACACACATGCAATGACTCTGGTTGTTGTTAGTAAAAAGAGCACACATGCAATGACACTGGTGGATCCACAGGTGCATTGTGAAAAGAACACACATGCAATGACACTGGTGGATACAAATGTGGCATGTGAAAACAACACACATTTCAATGACTCTGGTTGTTGTTAGTAAAAAGAACACACATGCAATGACACTGGTGGATCCATGTGTGGTCTCTGAAGAGAACAGATATGCAATGACTCTGTTTGTTGTTAGTAAAAAGAGCACAAATGCAATGACACTGGTGGATCCATAGGTGGATTGTGATAAGACCACACATGCAATGACACTGGTGGATCCATATGTGGTATGTGAAAAGAACACACATGCAATGACTCTAGTTGTTGTTAGAAAAAAGAACACACATGCAATGACACTGGTGGATCCATGTGTGGTCTCTGAAGAGAACACACATTTCAATGACACTGGTGGATCCATATGTGGTATGTGAAAATAACACACATGCAATGACTCTGGTTGTTATTAGTAAAAAGAACACACATGCAATGACACTGGTGGATCCATAGGTGGATGGTGAAAAGAACACACATGCAATGACACTGGTGGATTCATATGTGGAATGTGAAAAGAACACACATGCAATGAATCCAGTTATTGTTAGTAAAAAGAACACACATGCAATGACACTGGTGGATCCATGTGTGGTCTCTGAAGAGAACACACATTTTAATGACACTGGTGGATCCATATGTGGTATGTGAAAAGAACAAACATGAAATGAATCCAGTTCTTGTTAGTAAAAAGAACACACATGCAATGACACTGGTGGATCCATATGTGGTATGTGAAAATAACACACATGAAATGACTTTGATTGTTGTTAGTGAAAAGAACACACATTCAATGACATCAGGATCCATGTGGTCTCTCAAGAGAACACACATTTCAATGACTCTGGTTGTTGTTAGTAAAAAGAACACACATGCAATGACATTGGTGGATCCATGAGTGGTATTTGAATAGAACACACATGCAATGACTCTGGTTGTTGGTAGTAAAAAGAGCACACATGCAATGACACTGGTGGATCCAAAGGTGGATTGTGAAAAGAACACACATGCAGTGACACTGGTGGATCCATATGTGGTATGTGAAAAGAACACACATTTCAATGACTTTGGTTGTTGTTAGTAAAAAGAACACACATGCAATGACACTGGTGGATCCTTGTGGTCTCTGAGAGAACACACAATGACTCTGGTTTTTGTTAGTAAAAAGAGCACACATGCAATGACACTGGTGGATCCATAGGTGGATTGTGAAAAGAATATACATGCAATGACACTGGTTGATCCATATGTGGTATGTGAAAAGAACACACATGCAATGACTCCAGTTGTTGTTAGTTAAAAGAACACACATGCAATGACATTGGTGGATCCATGTGTGGTCTCTGAAGAGAACACACATTTCAATGACACTGGTGGATCCATATGTGGTATGTGAAAAGAACACACATGAAATGACTCCAGTTGTTGTTAGTAAAAAGAACACTCATGCAATGACACTGGTGGATCCATATGTGGTATGTGAAAATAACACACATGCAATGACTCTTGTTGTTGTTAGTAAAAAGAACACACATGCAATGACACTGGTGGATCCATGTGGTCTCTGAAGAGAACACACATTTCAATGACTCTGGTTGTTGTTAGTAGAAAGAACACGCATGCAATGACACTAGTGGATCCATGTGTGGTCTTTGAAGAGAACACACATGAAATGAATCTGGTTGTTGTTAGTAAAAAGAGCACACATGCAATGACACTAGTGGATCCAAAGGTGGATTCTATAAACAACACACATGCAATGACACTGGTGGATCCATATGTGGTATGTGAAAAGAACACACATTTCAATGACTCTGGTTGTTGTTAGTAAAAATAACACACATGCAATGACTCTGGTTGTTGTTAGTAAAAAGAGCACAAATGCAATGACACGGTGGATTACGAAAAGAACACACATGCAATGACACTGGTGGATCCATATGTGGTATCTGAAAAGAACACACATGCAATGACTCCAGTTGTTGTTAGTAAAAAGAACACACATGCAATGACACTGGTGGATCCATGTGTGGTCTCTGAAGAACACCTATTTCAATGACTCTGGTGGATCCATATGTGGTATGTGAAAAGAACACACATGCAATGACTCTGGTTGTTATTAGTAAAAAGAACTCACATGCAATAACACTGGTGGATCCATAGGTGGATTGTGAAAAGAGCACACATGCAATGACACTGGTGGATCCATATGTGGTATGTGAAAAGAACACACATGCAATGACTCCAATTGTTGTTAGTAAAAAGAACACACATGCAATGACACTGGTGGATCCATGAGTGGTCTTTGAATAGAACACACATGCTATGACTCGTTGTTGTTAGTAAAAGAGCACACATGCAATGACACTGTGGATCCATAGGTGCATTGTTAAAAGAACACATGCAATGACACTGGTTGATCCATATGTGGTATGTGAAAAGAACACACATGCAATGACTCCAGTTGTTGTTAGTAAAAAGAACACACATGCAATGACACTGGTGGATTCATTTGTGGTCTCTGAAGAGAACACACATTTGAATGACATCAAGGATCCATATGTGGTATGTGAAAAGAAAACACATGAAATGACTCTTGTTGTTGTTAGTAAAAAGAACACTCATGCAATGACACTGGTGGATCCATATGTGGTATGTGAAAATAACACACATGCAATGAATCTGGTTGTTGTTAGTAAAAAGAACACACATGCAATTACACTAGTGGATCCATGAGTGGTCCTTGAATAGAACACAGATGCAATGAATCTATTTGTTGTTAGTAAAAAGAGCACACATGCAATGACACTGGTGGATCCAAAGGTGGATTGTGAAAAGAACACACATGCAATGACACTGGTGGATCCATATGTGGTATGTGAAAAGAACACACATTTCAATGACCCTGGTTGTTGCTAGTAAAAAGAACACACATGCAATGACACTGGTGGATCCATGTGTTGTCTCTGAAGAGAACACACATGCAATGACTCTGGTTGTTGTTAGTAAAAAGAGCACACATGCAATGACAGTGGTGGATCCATAGGTGGATTGTGAAAAGAACACACATGCAATGACACTGGTGGATCCATATGTGGTATGTGAAAAGAACACACATTTCAATGACTCCAGTTATTGTTAGTAAAAAGAACACACATGCAATGACACTGGTGGATCCATGTGTGGTCTCTGAAGAGAACAGACATGCAATGACTCTGGTTGTTGTTAGTAAAAAGAGAACACATGCAATGACACTGGTGGATTGTGAAAAGAACACACATGAAATGACACTGGTTGATCCATATGTGGTATGTGAAAAGAAAAAACATGCAATGACTCCAGCTGTTGTTAGTAAAAAGAACACACATGCAATGACACTGGTGGATCCATGTGTGGTCTCTGAAGAGACACACATTTCAATGACACTGGTGGATCCATATGTGGTATGTGAAAAGAACACACATGAAATGACTCCAGTTGTTGTTAGTAAAAAGAACACTCATGCAATGACACTAGTGGATCCATATGTGGTATGTGAAAATAACACACATGCAATGACTCTGGTTGTTGTTAGTAAAAAGAACACACATGCAATGACACTGCTGGATCCTTGTGTGGTCTCTCAAGAGAACACACATTTCAATGACTCTGGTCGTTGTTAGTAAAAATAACACACATGCAATGACCCTGGTGGATCCATGAGTGGTCTTTGAATAGAACACACATGCAATGACTCTGGTTGTTATTAGTAAAAAGAGCACACATGTAATGACACTGGGGGATCCAAAGGTAGATTGTGAAAAGAACACACTTGCAATGACACTGGTGGATCTATATGTGGTATGTGAAAAGAACTCACATTTCAATGACTCTATTTATTGTTAGTAAAAAGAACAAACATGCAATGACACTGGTGGATCCATGTGTGGTCCCGGAATAGAACACACACGCAATGACTCTGGTTGTTGTTAGTAAAAAGAGCACACATGCAATGAAACTGGTGGATCCATAGGTGGATTGTGAAAACAACACACATGCAATGACACTGGTTGATCCATATGTGGTATGTGAACAGAACACATATGCAATGACTCTAGTTGTTGTTAGTAAAAAGAACACACATGCAATGACACTGGCGGATCCATATGTGGTATGTGAAAAGAACACACATGCAATGACTCTAGTTGTTGTTAGTAAAAAGAACACACATGCAATGACACTGGTGGATCCATGTGGGGTCTCTGAAGAGAACACACATTTCAATGACACTGGTGGATCCATATGTGGTATGTGAAAAGAACACACATGAAATGACTCCAGTTGTTGTTAGTAAAAAGAACACACATGCAATGACACTGGTGGATCCATATGTGGTATGTGAAAATAACACACATGCAATGACTCTGGTTGTTGTTAGTCAAAAGAACACACATGCAATGACACTGGTGGATCCATATGTGGTATGTGAAAAGAACACACATTTCAATGACTCTAGTTATTGTTAGTAAAAAGAACACACATGCAATGACACTGGTGGATCCATGTGTGGTGTCTGAAGAGAATAGACATGCAATAACTCTGGTTGTTGTTAGTAAAAAGAGAACACATGCAATGACACTGGTGGATCCATAGGTGGATTGTGAAAAGAACACACATGCAATGACACTGGTTGATCCATATGTGGTATGTGAAAAGAAAACACATGCAATGACTGCAGCTGTTGTTAGTAAAAATAACACACATGCAATGACACTGGTGGATCCATGTGTGGTCTCGGAAGAGAACACACATTTCAATGACACTGGTGGATCCATATGTGGTATGTGAAAAGAACACACATGAAATGACTCAAGTTGTTGTTAGTAAAAAGAACACTCATGCAATGACACTAGTGGATCCATATGTGGTATGTGAAAATAACACACATGCAATGACTCTGGTTGTTGTTAGTAAAAATAACACACATGCAATGACACTGCTGGATCCATGTGTGGTCTTTGAAGAGAACACACATTTCAATGACTCTGGTCGTTGTTAGTAAAAATAACACACATGCAATGACACTAGTGGATCCATGAGTGGTCTTTGAATAGAACACACATGCAATGACTCTGGTTGTTATTAGTAAAAAGAGGACACATGCAATGACACTGGGGGATCCAAAGGTAGATTGTGAAAAGAACACACTTGCAATGACACGGGTGGATCCATATGTGGTATGTGAAAAGAACTCACATTTCAATGACTCTGGTTGTTGTTAGTAAAAAGAACAAACATGCAATGACCAATCGTGGATCCATGTGTGGTCTCTGAAGAGAACACACACGCAATGACTCTGGTTGTTGTTAGTAAAAAGAGCACACATGCAATGAAACTGGTGGATCCATATGTGGATTGTGAAAACAACACACATGCAATGACACTGGTTGATCCATATGTGGTATGTGAAAAGAACACACATGCAATGACTCCAGTTGTTGTTAGTAAAAAGAACACACATGCAATGACACTGGTGGATCCATGTGTGGTCTCTGAAGAGAACACACATTTCAATGACACTGGTGGATCCATATGTGGTATGTGAAAAGAACACACATGAAATGACTCCAGTTGTTGTTAGTAAAAGGAACACACATGCAATGACACTGGTGGATCCATATGTGGTATGTGAAAATAACACACGTGCAATGACTCTGGTTGTTGTTATTAAAAAGAACACACATGCAATGACACTAGTGGATCCATGTGTGGTCGCTGAAGAGAACACACATTTCAATCACTCTAGTTGTTGTTAGTAAAAGAACACACATGCAATGACACATGGTGGATCCATGTGTGGTCTTTGAAGAGAACACACATGCAATAACTTTGGTTATTGTTAGTAAAAAGAGCACACATGCAATGACACTGGTGGATCCATAGGTGCATTATGAAAAGAACACACATGCAATGACACTGGTGGATCCATATGTATTATGTGAAAAGAACACACATTTCAATGACTCTGGTTGTTAGTAAAAAGAACACACATGCAATGACACTGCTGGATCCATGTGTGGTCTCTTAAGAGAACACACATGCAATGACTCTAGTTGTTGTTAGTAAAAAGAGCACACATGCAATGACATTGGTGGATCCATAGGTGGATTATGAAAAGAACGCACATCGGATGACACTGGTGGATCCATAAGTGGTATGTGAAAAGAAAACAAATGCAATGACTCCAGTTGTTGTTAGTCAAAAGAACACACATGCAGTGACACTGGTGGATCCATGTGTGGTCTCTAAAGAGAACACACATTTCAATGACACTGGTGGATCCACATGTGGTATGTGAAAATAACACACATGCAATGACTCTAGTTGTTGTTAGTAAAAAGAACACACATGCAACGAAACTTTTGGATCCATGTGTGTTCTCTGAAGAAAACACACATGCAATGACTCTGGTTGATGTTAGTAAAAAGTTCACACATGCAATGACACTGGTGGATCCATAGGTGGATTGTGAAAAGAACACACATTCAATGACACTGTTGGATCTATATGTGGTATGTGAAAAGAACACACATGCAATCACACTGGTTGTTGTTACTAAAAAGAACACACATGCAATGACACTGGTGGATCCATGTGTGGTCTCTAAACAGAACACACATGTAATGACTCTGGTTGTTGTTAGTAAAAAGAGCACACATGCAATGACACTTGTGGATCCATAGGTGGATTGTGAAAAGAACACACATGCAATGACACTGGTGGATCCATATGTGGTATGTGAAAATAACACACATGCAATGACTCCAGTTGCTGTTAGTAAAAAGAACACACATGTAATGACACTGGTGGATCCATGTATGGTATGTCAAAATAACACAAATGCAATGACTCTGGTTTTTGTTAGTAAAAAGAACACACATGCAATGACACTAGTGGATCCATATGTGGTCTCTGAAGAGAACACACATTTCAATGACTCTGGTTGTTGTTAGTAAAAAATACACACAAGCAATGACACTGGTGGATCCATGTGTGGTCTCTGAAGAGAACACACATGCAATGAATCTAGTTGTTGTTAGTAAAAAGAGCACACATGCAATGACACTGGTGGATCCATAGGTGGATTGTGAAAAGAATACACATGCAATGACCCTTGTGGATCCATATGTCGTATGTGAACAGAACACACATTTCAATGACTCTGGATGTTGTTAGTAAAAAGAACACACATGCAATGAAACTGGTGGGTCCAAGTGTAGATTGTGAAAAGAGCACACATGCAATCACTCTGGTTGTTGTTAGTAAAAAGAGCACACATGCAATGACACTTGTGGATCCATAGGTGGATTGTGAAAAGAACACATATGCAATGACACTTGTGGATCCATATGTGGTATGTGAAAAGAACACACATGCAATGACACTGGTGGATCCATATGTGGTATGTGAAAAGAACACACATGCAATGACTCCAGTTGTTGTTAGTAAAAAGAACACACATGCAATGACACTGGTGGATCCATGTGTGGTCTCTGAAGAGAACACACATTTCAATGACACTGGTGGATCCATATGTGGTATGTGAAAAGAACACACATGAAATGACTCCAGTTGTTGTTAGTAAAAAGAACACACATGCAATGACACTGGTGGATCCATATGTGGTATGTGAAAATAACACACATGCAATGACTCTGGTTGTTGTTAGTCAAAAGAACACACATGCAATGACACTGGTGGATCCATGTGTGGTCTCTGAAGAGAACACACATTTCAATCACTCTGGTTGTTGTTAGTAAAAAGAACACACATGCAATGACACTGGGGATCCATGTGTGGTCTTTGAAGAGAACACACATGAAATAACTCTGGTTGTTGTTAGTAAAAAGAGCACACATGCAATGACACTGGTGGATCCATAGGTGGATTACGAAAGAAAGAACACACATGCAATGACACTAGTGGATCCATATGTGGTATGTGAAAAGAACACACATTTCAATGACTCTGGTTGTTAGTAAAAAGAACACACATGCAATGACACTAGTGGATCCATGTGTGGTCTCTAAAGAGAACACACTTGCAATGACTCTGGTTGTTGTTCGTAAAAAGAGCACACATGCAATGACACTGGTGGATCCATAGGTGGATTGTGAAAAGAACACACATGCAATGACACTGGTGATTCCATATGTGGTATGTGAAAAGAACACACATGCAATGGCTCCAGTTGTTGTTAGTAAAAAGAACACACATGCAATGACACTGGTGGATCCATGTATGGTATGTGAAAATAACAGGCATGCAATGACTCTAGTTGTTGTTAGTAAGAACACACATGCAATGACACTGGTGGATCCATATGTGGTCTCTGAAGAGAACACACATTTCAATGACTCTAGTTGTTGTTAGTAAAAAGAACACACATGCAATGACACTGGTTGATCCATATGTGGTATGTGAAAAGAACACACATGCAAGGACTCCAGTTGTTGTTAGTAAAAAGAACACACATGCGATGACATCAGGATCCATGTGGTCTCTGAAGAGAACACACAATTCAATGACACTGGTGGATCCATATGTGGTATGTGAAAAGAACACACATGAAATGACTCTAGTTGTTGTTAGTAAAAAAGAACACTCATGCAATGACACTGGTGGATCCATATGTGGTATGTGAAAATAACACACATGCAATGACTCTGGTTGTTGTTAGTAAAAAGAACACACATGCAATGACACTGGTGGATCCATGAGTGGTCTTTGAATAGAACACACATGCAATGACTCTGGTTGTTGTTAGTAAAAAGAGCACACATGCAATGACACTGGTGGATCCACAGGTGCATTGTGAAAAGAACACACATGCAATGACACTGGTGGATCCAAATGTGGTATGTGAAAAGAACACAGATTTCAATGACTATGGTTGTTGTTAGTAAAAAGAACACACAAGCAATGACACTGGTGGATCCACGTGTGGTCTCTAAAGAGAACACATATGCAATGACTCTGGTTGTTGTTAGTAAAAAGAGCACAAATGCAATGACATTGGTGGATCCATAGGTGGATTGTGAAAAGACCACACATGCAATGACACTGGTGGATCCATATGTGGTATGTGAAAAGAACACACATGCAATGACTCTAGTTGTTGTTTGTAAAAAGAACACACATGCAATGACACTGGTGCATCAATGTGTGGTCTCTGAAGAGAACACACATTTCAATGACACTGGTGGATCCATATGTGGTATGTGAAAATAACACACCTGCAATGACTCTGGTTGTTGTTAGTAAAAAGAACACACATGCAATGACACTGGTGGATCCATAGGTGGATTGTGAAAAGAGAACACATGCAATGACACTGGTGGATCCATATGTGGAATGTGAAAAGAACACACATGCAATGATTCCAGTTATTGTTAGTAAGAAGAACACACATGCAATGACACTGGTGGATCCATGTGTGGTCTCTGAAGAGAATACACATTTTAATGACACTGGTGGATCCATATGTGGTATGTGAAAAGAACAAACATGAAATGAATCCAGTTCTTGTTAGTAAAAAGAACACACATGCAATGACACTGGTGGATCCATATGTGGTATGTGAAAATAACACACATGAAATGACTTTGGTTGTTGTTAGTGAAAACAACACACATGCAATGACACTGGTGGATCCATGTGTGGTCTCTCAAGAGAACACACATTTCAATGACTCTGGTTGTTGTTAGTAAAAAGAACACACATGCAATGACATTGGTGGATCCATGAGTGGTATTTGAATAGAACACACATGCAATGACTCTGGTTGTTGGTAGTAAAAAGAGCACACATGCAATGACACTGGTGGATCCAAAGGTGGATTGTGAAAAGAACACACATGCAATGACACTGGTGGATCCATATGTGGTATGTGAAAAGAACACACATTTCAATGACTCTGGATGTTGTTAGTAAAAAAACACACATGTAATGACACTGGTGGATCCATGTGAGGTCTGTGAAGAGAACACACATTTCAATGACTCTGGTTGTTGTTAGCAAAAAGAACACACATGCAATAACACTGGTGGATCCATGTGTGGTCTTTGAAGAGAACACACATGCAATAACTCTGGTTGTTGTTAGTAAAAAGAGCACACATGCAATGACACTGGTGGACCTATAGGTGGATTGTGAAAACAACACACATGCAATGACACTAGTGGATCCATATGTGGTATCTGAAAAGAACACACATTTCAATGACTCTAGTTATTGTTAGTAAAAAGAACACACATGCAATGACACTGGTGGATCCATGTGTTGCCTTTGAAGAGAACACACATGCAATGACTCTGGTTGTTGTTTGTAAAAAGAGAACACATGCAATGACACTGGTGGATCCATAGGTGGATTATGAAAAGAACACACATGCAATGACACTGGTTGATCCATATGTGGTATGTGAAAAGAACACACATGCAATGACTCCAGTTGTTGTTAGTAAAAAGAACACACATGCAATGACACTGGTGGATCCATGTGTGGTCTCTAAAGAGAACACACATTTCAATGTCACTGGTGGATCCATATGTGGTATGTGAGAAGAACACACATGAAATGATTCCAGTTGTTGTTAGTAAAAAGAACACACATGCAATGACACTCGTGGATCCATATGTGGTATGTGAAAAGAACACACATTTCAATGACTCTTGTTGTTGATAGTAAAAATAACACACATGCAATGACACTGGTGGATCCATGTGTGGTCTCTGAAGAGAACACACATGCAATGACTCTGGTTGTTGTTAGTAAAAAGAGCACACATGCAATGACACTGGTGGATCCATAGGTGGATTGTGAAAGAACACACATGCAATGACACTAGTGGATCCATATGTGGTATGTGAAAAGAACACACATTTCAATGACTCTAGTTATTGTTAGTAAAAAGAACACACATGCAATGACACTGGTGGATCCATGTGTGGTCTCTGAAGAGAACACACATTTGAATGACACTGGTGGATCCATATGTGGTATGTGAAAATAACACACATGCAATGACTCTGGTTGTTATTAGTAAAAAGAACACACATGCAATGACACTGGTGGAACCATAGGTGGATTGTGAAAAGAACACACATGCAATGACACTGGTGGATCCATATGTGGAATTTGAAAAGAACACACATGCAATGAATCCAGTTATTGTTAGTAAAAAGAACACACATGCAATGACACTGGTGGATCCATGTGTGGTCTCTAAAGAGAACACACATTTCAATGTCACTGGTGGATCCATATGTGGTATGTGAGAAGAACACACATGAAATGATTCCAGTTGTTGTTAGTAAAAAGAACACTCATGTAATGACACTAGTGGATCCATATGTGGTATGTGAAAATAACACACATGCAATGACTCTGGTTGTCGTTAGTACAAAGAACACACATGCAATGACACTGCTGGATCCATGTGTGGTCTCTGAAGAGAACACACATTTCAATGACTCTGGTTGTTGTTAGCAAAAATAACACACATGCAATGACAGTGGTGGATCCATGAGTGGTCTTTGAATAGAACACACGTGCAATGACTCTGGTTGTTATTAGTAAAAAGAGCACACATGCAATGACACTGGTGGATCCAAAGGTAGACTGTGAAAAGAACACACATGCAATGACACTGGTGGATCCATATGTGGTATGTGAAAAGAACACACATTTCAATGACTCTGGTTGTTGTTAGTAAAAAGAACAAACATGCAATGACACTGGTGGATCCATGTGTAGTCTCTGAAGAGAACACACACGCAATGACTCTGGTTGTTGTTAGTAAAAAGAGCACACATGCAATGACACTGGTGGATCCATAGGTGGATTGTGAAAAGAACACACATGCAATGACACTGGTTGACCCATATGTGGTATGTGAAAAGAACACACATGCAATGACTCCAGTTGTTGTTAGTAAAAAGAACACACATGCAATGACACTAGTGGATCCATGCGTGGTCTCTGAAGAGAACACACATTTCAATGACACTGGTGGATCCATATGTGGTATGTGAAAAGAACACACATGAAATGACTCCAGTTGTTGTTAGTAAAAAGAACACTGATGCAATGACACTGGTGGATCCATATGTGCTAGGTGAAAATAACACACATGCAATGACTCTGGTTGTTGTTAGTAAAAAGAACACACATGCAATGGCACTGGTGGATCCATGTGTGGTCTCTAAAGAGAACACACATTTCAATGACTCTGGTTGTTGTTAGTAACAATAACACACATGCAATGACACTGGTGGATCCATGAGTGGTCTTTGAATAGAACACACATGCAATGACTCTGGTTGTTGTTAGTAAAAAGAGCACACATTCAATGACACTGGTGGATCCAAAGGTGGATTGTGAAAAGAACAAACATGCAATGACACTAGTGGATCCATATGTGGTATGTGAAAACAACACACATTTCAATGACTCTGGTTGTTGTTAGTAAAAATAACACACATGCAATGACACTGGTGGATCCATGTGTGGTCTCTGAAGAGAACACACATGCAATGACTCTGGTTGTTGTTAGTAAAAAGAGGACACATGCAATGACACTGGTGGATCCATAGGTGGATTGTGAAAAGAACACACATGCAATGACACTAGTGGATCCATATGTGGTATGTGAAAAGAACACACATTTCAATGACTCTAGTTATTGTTAGTAAAAAGAACACACATGCAATGACACTGGTGGATCCATGTGTGGTCTCTGAAGAGAACACACATTTGAATGACACTGGTGGATCCATATGTGGTATGTGAAAATAACACACATGCAATGACTCTGGTTGTTATTAGTAAAAAGAACACACATGCAATGACACTGGTGGAACCATAGGTGGATTGTGAAAAGAACACACATGCAATGACACTGGTGGATCCATATGTGGAATGTGAAAAGAACACACATGCAATGAATCCAGTTATTGTTAGTAAAAAGAACACACATGCAATGACACTGGTGGATCCATATGTGGTATGTGAAAATAACACACATGAAATGACTTTGGTTGTTGTTAGTGAAAAGAACACACATGCAATGACACTGGTGGATCCATGTGTGGTCTCTCAAGAGAACACACATTTCAATGACTCTGGTTGTTGTTAGTAAAAAGAACACACATGCAATGACATTGGTGGATCCATGAGTGGTATTTGAATAGAACACACACGGAATGACTCTGGTTGTTGGTACTAAAAAGAGCACACATGGAATGACACTAGTGGATCCAAAGGTGGATTGTGAAAATAACACACATGCACTGACACTGGTGGATCCATACGTGGTATGTGAAAAGAACACACATTTCAATGACTCTGGTTGTTGTTAGTAAAAAGAACACACATGCAATGACACTGGTGGATCCTTGTGTGGTCTCTGGAGAGAACACACACGCAATGACTCTGGTTGTTGTTAGTAAAAAGAGCACACATGCAATGACACTGGTGGATCCATAGGTGGATTGTGAAAAGAACACACATGCAATGACACTGGTGGATCCATATGTGGTATGTGAAAAGAACACACATTTCAATGACTCTAGTTATTGTTAGTAAAAAGAACACACATGCAATGACACTGGTGGATCCATGTGCTGTCTCTGAAGAGAACACACATGCAATGACTCTGGTTGTTGTTTGTAAAAAGAGAACACATGCAATGACACTGGTGGATCCATAGGTGGATTGTGAAAAGAACACACATGCAATGACACTGGTTGATCCATATGTGGTATGTGAAAAGAACACACATGCAATGACTCCAGTTATTGTTAGTAAAAAGAACACACATGCAATGACACTAGTGGATCCATGTGTGGTCTCTAAAGAGAACACACATTTCAATGTCACTGGTGGATCCATATGTGGTATGTGAGAAGAACCTACATGAAATGATTCCAGTTGTTGTTAGTAAAAAGAACACTCATGCAATGACACTAGTGGATCCATATGTGGTATGTGAAAATAACACACATGCAATGACTCTGGTTGTTGTTAGTACAAAGAACACACATGCAATGACACTGCTGGATCCATGTGTGGTCTCTGAAGAGAACACACATTTCAATGACTCTGGTTGTTGTTAGCAAAAATAACACACATGCAATGACACTGGTGGATCCATGAGTGGTCTTTGAATAGAACACACATGCAATGACTCTGGTTGTTATTAGTAAAAAGAGCACACATGCAATGACACTGGTGGATCCAAAGGTAGACTGTGAAAAGAACACACATGCAATGACACTGGTGGATCCATATGTGGTATGTGAAAAGAACACACATTTCAATGACTCTGGTTGTT
The DNA here is from genome assembly GCA_023614405.1 of Avena insularis. Classification (NCBI taxonomy): domain Eukaryota; kingdom Viridiplantae; phylum Streptophyta; class Magnoliopsida; order Poales; family Poaceae; genus Avena; species Avena insularis. Next base: position 274,628,268 of record CM042684.1, on the reverse strand, counting down.
GTTAGTAAAAAGAACAAACATGCAATGACACTGGTGGATCCATGTGTAGTCTCCGAAGAGAACACACATGCAATGACTCTGGTTGTTGTTAGTACAAAGAGCACACATGCAATAGAACTGGTGGATCCATAGGTGGATTGTGAAAAGAACACACATGCAATGACACTGGTTGACCCATATGTGGTATGTGAAAAGAACACACATGCAATGACTCCAGTTGTTGTTAGTAAAAAGAACACACATGCAATGACACTGGTGGATCCATGCGTGGTCTCTGAAGAGAACACACATTTCAATGACACTGGTGGATCCATATGTGGTATGTGAAAAGAACACACATGAAATGACTCCAGTTGTTGTTAGTAAAAAGAACACTCATGCAATGACACTGGTGGATCCATATGTGCTAGGTGAAAATAACACACATGCAATGACTCTGGTTGTTGTTAGTAAAAAGAACACACATGCAATGGCACTGGTGGATCCATGTGTGGTCTCTAAAGAGAACACACATTTCAATGACTCTGGTTGTTGTTAGTAACAATAACACACATGCAATGACACTGGTGGATCCATGAGTGGTCTTTGAATAGAACACATGCAATGACTCGGTTGTTGTTAGTAAAAGAGCACACATTCAATGACACCGTGGATCCAAAGGTGGATTGTGAAAAGAACACACATGCAATGACACTGGTGGTTCCATATGTGGTATGTGAAAAGAACACACATTTCAATGACTCTGGTTGTTGTTAGTAAAAATAACACACATGCAATGACACTGGTGGATCCATGTGTGGTCTCTGAAGAGAACACACACGCAATGACTCTGGTTGTTGTTAGTAAAAAGAGCACACATGCAATGACACTGGTGGATCCATAGGTGGATTGTGAAAAGAACACACATGCAATGACACTAGTGGATCCATATGTGGTATGTGAAAAGAACACACATTTCAATGACTCTGGTTGTTGTTAGTAAAAAGAGTACACATGCAATGACACTGGTGGATCCATAGGTGGATTGTGAAAAGAACACGCATGCAATAACACTGGTGGATCCATATGTGGTATGTGAAAAGAACACACATGCAATGACTCTAGTTGTTGTTAGTAAAAAGAACACACATGCAATGACACTGGTGAATCCATATGTGGTATATGAAAAGAACACACATGCAATGACTCCAGTTGTTGTTAGTAAAAAGAACACACATGCAATGACACTGGTGGATCCATGTGTGGTCTCTGAAGAGAACACACATTTCAATGACACTGGTGGATCCATATGTGGTATCTGAAATGACTCTAGTTGTTGTTAGTAAAAAAACAACACTCATGCAATGGCACTGGTGGATCCATATGTGGTATGTGAAAATAACACACATGCAATGATTCTGGTTGTTGTGAGTAAAAATAACACACATGCAATGACACTGGTGGATCCATCTGTGGTCTCTGAAGAGAACACCAATTTCAATGACTCTAGTTGTTGTTAGTAAAAATAACACACATGGAATGACACTGGTGGATCCATGAGTGGTCTTTGAATAGAATACAAATGCAATGACTCTGGTTGTTGTTAGTAAAAAGAGCACACATGCAATGACACTAGTGGATTCAAAGGTGGATTGTGAAAAGAACACACATGAAATGACACTAGTGGATACATATGTGGTATGTGAAAAGAACACACATTTCAATGACTCTGGTTGTTGTTAGTAAAAAGAACACACATGCAATGACACTGGTGGATTCATGTGTGGTCTCTGAATAGAACACACATGCAATGACTCTGCGTGTTGTTAGTAAAAAGCGCACAAATGCAATGACACTCGTGGATCCATAGGTGGATTGTGAAAAGAACACACATGCAATGACACCGGTGGATCCATATGTGGTATGTGAAAAGAACACACATGCAATGAATCCAGTTATTGTTAGTAAAAAGAACACACATGCAATGACACTGGTGGATCCATAGGTGGATTGTGAAAAGAACACGCATGCAATAACACTGGTGGATCCATATGTGGTATGTGAAAAGAACACACATGAAATGACTCTAGTTGTTGTTAGTAAAAAGAACACACATGCAATGACACTGGTGGATCCATATGTGGTATGTGAAAAGAACACACATGAAATGACTTTGGTTGTTGTTAGTGAAAAGAACACACATGCAATGACACTGGTGGATCCATGTGTGGTCTCTCAAGAGAACACACATTTCAATGACTCTGGTTGTTAGTAGTAAAAAGAACACACATGCAATGACATTGGTGGATCTATGAGTGGTCTTTGAAAAGAACACACATGCAATGACTCTGGTTTTTGTTAGTAAAAAGAGCACACATGCAATGACACTGGTGGATCCAAAGGTGGATTGTAAAAAGAACACACATGGAATGACACTAGTGGATCCAAAGGTGGATTGTGAAAATAACACACATGCACTGACACTGGTGGATCCATACGTGGTATGTGAAAAGAACACACATTTCAATGACTCTGGTTGTTGTTAGTAAAAAGAACACACATGCAATGACACTGGTGGATCCTTGTGTGGTCTCTGGAGAGAACACACACGCAATGACTCTGGTTGTTGTTAGTAAAAAGAGCACACATGCAATGACACTGGTGGATCCATAGGTGGATTGTGAAAAGAACACACATGCAATGACACTGGTGGATCCATATGTGGTATGAGAAAAGAACACACATTTCAATGACTCTGGTTGTTGTTAGTAAAGAGAACACACATACAACGACACTGGTGGATCCATGTGTGGTCTCTGAAGAGAACATACACGCAATGACTCTGGTTGTTGTTAGTAAAAAGAGAACACATGCAATGACACTGGTGGATCCATAGGTGGATTGTGAAAAGAACACACATGCAATGACACTAGTGGATCCATATGTGGTACGTGGAAAGAACACACATTTCAATGACTCCAGTTATTGTTAGTAAAAAGAACACACATGCAATGACACTAGTGGATCCATATGTGGTATGTGAAAAGAACACACATTTCAATGACTCTGGTTGTTGTTAGTAAAAAGAGTACACATGCAATGACACTGGTGGATCCATAGGTGGATTGTGAAAAGAACACGCATGCAATAACACTGGTGGATCCATATGTGGTATGTGAAAAGAACACACATGCAATGACTCTAGTTGTTGTTAGTAAAAAGAACACACATGCAATGACACTGGTGAATCCATATGTGGTATATGAAAAAAACACACATGAAATGACTTTGGTTGTTGTTAGTGAAAAGAACACACATGCAATGACACTGGTGGATCCATGTGTGGTCTCTCAAGAGAACACACATTTCAATGACACTGGTGGATCCATATGTGGTATCTGAAATGACTCTAGTTGTTGTTAGTAAAAAAACAACACTCATGTAATGGCACTGGTGGATCCATATGTGGTATGTGAAAATAACACACATGCAATGATTCTGGTTGTTGTGAGTAAAAATAACACACATGCAATGACACTGGTGGATCCATCTGTGGTCTCTGAAGAGAACACCAATTTCAATGACTCTAGTTGTTGTTAGTAAAAATAACACACATGGAATGACACTGGTGGATCCATGAGTGGTCTTTGAATAGAATACAAATGCAATGACTCTGGTTGTTGTTAGTAAAAAGAGCACACATGCAATGACACTAGTGGATTCAAAGGTGGATTGTGAAAAGAACACACATGAAATGACACTAGTGGATACATATGTGGTATGTGAAAAGAACACACATATCAATGACTCTGGTTGTTGTTAGTAAAAAGAACACACATGCAATGACACTGGTGGATTCATGTGTGGTCTCTGAATAGAACACACATGCAATGACTCTGCGTGTTGTTAGTAAAAAGCGCACAAATGCAATGACACTCGTGGATCCATAGGTGGATTGTGAAAAGAACACACATGCAATGACACCGGTGGATCCATATGTGGTATGTGAAAAGAACACACATGCAATGAATCCAGTTATTGTTAGTAAAAAGAACATACATGCAATGACACTGGTGGATCCATGTGTGGTCTCTGAAGAGAACACACATTTCAATGCACTGGTGGATCCATATGTAGTATGTTAAAATAACACACATGAAATGACTCTAGTTGTTGTTAGTAAAAAGAACACACATGCAATGACACTGGTGGATCCATATGTGGTATGTGAAAAGAACACACATGAAATGACTTTGGTTGTTGTTAGTGAAAAGAACACACATGCAATGACACTGGTGGATCCATGTGTGGTCTCTCAAGAGAACACACATTTCAATGACTCTGGTTGTTAGTAGTGAAAAGAACACACATGCAATGACATTGGTGGATCTATGAGTGGTCTTTGAAAAGAACACACATGCAATGACTCTGGTTTTTGTTAGTAAAAAGAGCACACATGCAATGACACTGGTGGATCCAAAGGTGGATTGTAAAAAGAACACACATGCAATGACACTAGTGGATCCATATGTGGTATGAGAAAAGAACACACATTTCAATGACTCTGGTTGTTGTTAGTAAAGAGAACACACATACAACGACACTGGTGGATCCATGTGTGGTCTCTGAAGAGAACATACACGCAATGACTCTGGTTGTTGTTAGTAAAAAGAGAACACATGCAATGACACTGGTGGATCCATAGGTGGATTGTGAAAAGAACACACATGCAATGACACTAGTGGATCCATATGTGGTACGTGGAAAGAACACACATTTCAATGACTCTAGTTATTGTTAGTAAAAAGAACACACATGCAATGACACTGGTGGATCCATGTGTGGTCTCTAAAGAGAACACACATTTCAATGTCACTGGTGGATCCATATGTGGTATGTGAGAAGAACCTACATGAAATGATTCCAGTTGTTGTTAGTAAAAAGAACACTCATGCAATGACACTAGTGGATCCATATGTGGTATGTGAAAATAACACACATGCAATGACTCTGGTTGTTGTTAGTACAAAGAACACACATGCAATGACACTGCTGGATCCATGTGTGGTCTCTGAAGAGAACACACATTTCAATGACTCTGGTTGTTGTTAGCAAAAATAACACACATGCAATGACACTGGTGGATCCATGAGTGGTCTTTGAATAGAACACACATGCAATGACTCTGGTTGTTATTAGTAAAAAGAGCACACATGCAATGACACTGGTGGATCCAAAGGTAGACTGTGAAAAGAACACACATGCAATGACACTGGTGGATCCATATGTGGTATGTGAAAAGAACACACATTTCAATGACTCTGGTTGTTGTTAGTAAAAAGAACAAACATGCAATGACACTGGTGGATCCATGTGTAGTCTCCGAAGAGAACACACATGCAATGACTCTGGTTGTTGTTAGTACAAAGAGCACACATGCAATAGAACTGGTGGATCCATAGGTGGATTGTGAAAAGAACACACATGCAATGACACTGGTTGACCCATATGTGGTATGTGAAAAGAACACACATGCAATGACTCCAGTTGTTGTTAGTAAAAAGAACACACATGCAATGACACTGGTGGATCCATGCGTGGTCTCTGAAGAGAACACACATTTCAATGACACTGGTGGATCCATATGTGGTATGTGAAAAGAACACACATGAAATGACTCCAGTTGTTGTTAGTAAAAAGAACACTCATGCAATGACACTGGTGGATCCATATGTGCTAGGTGAAAATAACACACATGCAATGACTCTGGTTGTTGTTAGTAAAAAGAACACACATGCAATGGCACTGGTGGATCCATGTGTGGTCTCTAAAGAGAACACACATTTCAATGACTCTGGTTGTTGTTAGTAACAATAACACACATGCAATGACACTGGTGGATCCATGAGTGGTCTTTGAATAGAACACACATGCAATGACTCTGGTTGTTGTTAGTAAAAAGAGCACACATTCAATGACACTGGTGGATCCAAAGGTGGATTGTGAAAAGAACACACATGCAATGACACTGGTGGTTCCATATGTGGTATGTGAAAAGAACACACATTTCAATGACTCTGGTTGTTGTTAGTAAAAATAACACACATGCAATGGCACTGGTGGATCCATGTGTGGTCTCTGAAGAGAACACACATAGTTGTTCTTAGTAACAAGAACACACATGCAATGACACTCGTGGATCCATAGGTGGATTGTGAAAAGAACACACATGCAATGACACTAGTGGATCCATATGTGGTATGTGAAAAGAACACACATTTCAATGACTCTGGTTGTTGTTAGTAAAAAGAGTACACATGCAATGACACTGGTGGATCCATAGGTGGATTGTGAAAAGAACACGCATGCAATAACACTGGTGGATCCATATGTGGTATGTGAAAAGAACACACATGAAATGACTCTAGTTGTTGTTAGTAAAAAGAACACACATGCAATGACACTGGTGAATCCATATGTGGTATATGAAAAGAACACACATGCAATGACTCCAGTTGTTGTTAGTAAAAAGAACACACATGCAATGACACTGGTGGATCCATGTGTGGTCTCTGAAGAGAACACACATTTCAATGACACTGGTGGATCCATATGTGGTATCTGAAATGACTCTAGTTGTTGTTAGTAAAAAAACAACACTCATGCAATGGCACTGGTGGATCCATATGTGGTATGTGAAAATAACACACATGCAATGATTCTGGTTGTTGTGAGTAAAAATAACACACATGCAATGACACTGGTGGATCCATCTGTGGTCTCTGAAGAGAACACCAATTTCAACGACTCTAGTTGTTGTTAGTAAAAATAACACACATGGAATGACACTGGTGGATCCATGAGTGGTCTTTGAATAGAATACAAATGCAATGACTCTGGTTGTTGTTAGTAAAAAGAGCACACATGCAATGACACTAGTGGATTCAAAGGTGGATTGTGAAAAGAACACACATGAAATGACACTAGTGGATACATATGTGGTATGTGAAAAGAACACACATTTCAATGACTCTGGTTGTTGTTAGTAAAAAGAACACACATGCAATGACACTGGTGGATTCATGTGTGGTCTCTGAATAGAACACACATGCAATGACTCTGCGTGTTGTTAGTAAAAAGCGCACAAATGCAATGACACTCGTGGATCCATAGGTGGATTGTGAAAAGAACACACATGCAATGACACCGGTGGATCCATATGTGGTATGTGAAAAGAACACACATGCAATGAATCCAGTTATTGTTAGTAAAAAGAACACACATGCAATGACACTGGTGGATCCATAGGTGGATTGTGAAAAGAACACGCATGCAATAACACTGGTGGATCCATATGTGGTATGTGAAAAGAACACACATGAAATGACTCTAGTTGTTGTTAGTAAAAAGAACACACATGCAATGACACTGGTGGATCCATATGTGGTATGTGAAAAGAACACACATGAAATGACTTTGGTTGTTGTTAGTGAAAAGAACACACATGCAATGACACTGGTGGATCCATGTGTGGTCTCTCAAGAGAACACACATTTCAATGACTCTGGTTGTTAGTAGTAAAAAGAACACACATGCAATGACATTGGTGGATCTATGAGTGGTCTTTGAAAAGAACACACATGCAATGACTCTGGTTTTTGTTAGTAAAAAGAGCACACATGCAATGACACTGGTGGATCCAAAGGTGGATTGTAAAAAGAACACACATGCAATGACACTAGTGGATCCATATGTGGTATGTGAAAAGAACACACATGCAATGAATCCAGTTATTGTTAGTAAAAAGAACATACATGCAATGACACTGGTGGATCCATGTGTGGTCTCTGAAGAGAACACACATTTCAATGCACTGGTGGATCCATATGTAGTATGTTAAAATAACACACATGAAATGACTCTAGTTGTTGTTAGTAAAAAGAACACACATGCAATGACACTGGTGGATCCATATGTGGTATGTGAAAAGAACACACATGAAATGACTTTGGTTGTTGTTAGTGAAAAGAACACACATGCAATGACACTGGTGGATCCATGTGTGGTCTCTCAAGAGAACACACATTTCAATGACTCTGGTTGTTAGTAGTGAAAAGAACACACATGCAATGACATTGGTGGATCTATGAGTGGTCTTTGAAAAGAACACACATGCAATGACTCTGGTTTTTGTTAGTAAAAAGAGCACACATGCAATGACACTGGTGGATCCAAAGGTGGATTGTAAAAAGAACACACATGCAATGACACTAGTGGATCCATATGTGGTATGAGAAAAGAACACACATTTCAATGACTCTGGTTGTTGTTAGTAAAGAGAACACACATACAACGACACTGGTGGATCCATGTGTGGTCTCTGAAGAGAACATACACGCAATGACTCTGGTTGTTGTTAGTAAAAAGAGAACACATGCAATGACATTGGTGGATCCATAGGTGGATTGTGAAAAGAACACACATGCAATGACACTAGTGGATCCATATGTGGTACGTGGAAAGAACACACATTTCAATGACTCTAGTTATTGTTAGTAAAAAGAACACACATGCAATGACACTGGTGGATCCATGTGTGGTCTCTGAAGAGAACACACATGCAATGACTCTGGTTGTTGTTAGTAAAAAGAGCACACATGCAATGACACTGGTGGCTCCATAGGTGGATTGTGAAAAGAACACACATGCAATGACGCTGGTTGATCCATATGTGGTATGTGAAAAGAACACACATGCAATGACTCCAGTTGTTGTTAGTAAAAAGAACACACATGCAATGACACTGGTGGATCCATGTGTGGTGTGTGAAGAGAACACACATTTCAATGACACTGGTGGATCCATATGTGGTATGTGAAAAGAACACATATGAAATGACTCCAGTTGTTGTTAGTAAAAAGAACACTCATGCAATGACACTGGTGGATCCATATGTGGTATGTGAAAATAACACACATGCAATGACTCTGGTTGTTGTTAGTAAAAAGAACACGCATGCAATGACACTGTTGGATGCATGTGTGGTCTCTGAAGAGAACACACATTTCAATGACTCTGGTTGTTGTTAGTAAAAATAAGCTCAACCTTGAAATTATGGATCAAGGATATCTTCTGAATCTTCTAGCAACCCCTCTCTTGGAAGAAAAGATTCGTGCTAGTCAGCGAGGTGATGCTTACGCCAAAAACATAATCTCCAACATTCAACTGCCGAGGTATGAGTCCTTCCACGTGGATGATCAAGGAGCTCTATTCTTTGAAAACCGGATGTTCGTTCCGAACGACCGGGGATTGAGAGAGCAAGTTCTTAAGGAGGCGCATGATTCTATTCTTTCTATTCACCCTGGCAGCACTAAGATGTACATGGACTTGAAAACACAGTATTGGTGGCCTGGGTTGAAACGATATTGTGCCAAGTATGTCTTGGAGTGTTATGTCTACCGTAGAGTTAAAGCTGTCCATCAGAAACCTTCCGGTCTTCTACAGCCATTGAAACCCCCGGAATGGAAATGGGAGAAAGTAGAGATGGACTTCATCACTGGTTTTCCAAGGTCGCAGAAGGGCAACAATGCAATCTTTGTTGTCATTGACAGGCTTTCTAAAGTGGCTCACTTCTTTCCTGTCAAGGAAACAATTTCTGCAATTCAGTTGGCTGAGCTCTATATCAACAGAATTGTCTCTTTGTATGGAGTTCCTCTTGAGATCAGTTCAGCCCGTGGAAGCATCTTCACTTCCAAGTTCTGGGGAAGTTTCCAAAATGCTTTGGGAACAAAATTGAACTTCAGCACAGCTTACCATCCCCAGTCGCAAGGACAAGTTGAAAGGATCAATCGGATTCTGGAAGATATGCTCCGTGCTTGCGTCATCTCTTTCGGCATGAAGTGGGAAGAATGTCTTCCTTATGCTGAATTATCTTACAACAACAGCTTCCAGAAAAGTCTAAAGATGGCACCATTTGAGGCTCTCTACGGTCGCAAATGCAGAACTCCGATTGGTTGGTCGGGCACAGGTGAAAGAACATTGTTTGGCCCCGACATTGTTACTCAAGCGAAGGAGAAGGTTCACATCATTCTTGAAAATCTGAAGGTTGCTCAAAGTCGCCAGAAGAGCAACTATGACAGAAAGCACACGGACATGGAGTATGTCCCTGGTGATCTCGTTTACCTTCGTGTCACTCCCATGAGAGGCACGCACCGCTTTGGTATCAAAGGAAAGCTGGCTCCTAGATACATCGGTCCTTTCAAAATTCGTGGAAGAAGAGGAGAAGTTGCTTATGCTCTTGAGATCCCTGAAAAACTCAAAGTCCATGATGTTTTCCACATCTCTCAACTCATGAAGTGCTTCAAGGATCCCGGCAGGACCGTGGACCATGAGCTTATCAATCTCCAAGAAGACCTATCTTATCAAGAACACCCCATAAAAATTCTTGAAGTCGCAGAAAGAAGGACTCGCAACAAGTCCATCAAGTTCTGCAAGGTGCAGTGGTCGCACCATTCTGTGGATGAAGCCACTTGGGAACGTGAGGATGAGCTCCGTGCCAAGTATCCTACCCTCTTCGAGTCTTCTTCTTCTTCTCCCTAGAATCTCGGGGCGAGATTCCTGTTTAGTGGGGGAGAGTTGTAGCATCCCAATCGTCTAACAATTGTAATGCTACTTGGTCTAGTAATATAATGGCTACTTCCTATATATAATTGTTGCATCATAATTATATCATGCTCATGTCATCATGCCACCTTGCATTTGAGCATCATATAAAACCCTTTTCTTTTGGTTCTTCTCTCATATGCATTATTAATTGTATCTGCCTCTTGATATTGTTTTTGGTTAGTGATATATTGTTTAATGCCCAAGTTGAGTTGGGGTCATATCTTTTATTCAACTCCATCTTTCTTGTCACCACCTTATAATTCCACCATTCTATTTACCATGGGCTTTTATTTTCTTTTGGTATTTACTCTAGCTCATGTGGGTTGGGATGGATTCAATTCTAATTTCTTTTGCTTGGCCTTTATTCCACTTCTTGGGAATGCATAAGAATAATGTCATGTTATTATTATTGGTTTCACAAAATAAAACATGGCATTTAATACTTGGCATGGGCCATGCAAACACCATCGCTTTTCTTTTCCTCTTGGTTGCCCTTGGTTTCTGAGTGGGACTTTTCCCTTGTGAGTTTGATCTCTTCCTCTCACCATCTCCATCTCATCACCCTCAACATCCATGCCATGCATGATCATGTGAGATATCATCCACACCCTTTTATCCTTAACACATGATCATGCCACATTAAAGAAAACCCTAAACCATTATTCTTTCTCTCTTCCACCCTCTCGTTTGTGCAGGCCCCAGCCAGCTACCTCTCCAACTCTAACTAAAATCCCTAACCCGAGCCACCCTACCTAGCCCTAGCCGAAGCTACACCCGAGCCCCCTCTACTCTCCCTTTCTCTCTCACTGCCGGGCCTGTCCCACCTGAGCCCCGCCTGCCTCTCTCCCGCCCACCGCCATGCCCTGCTTCTCGCCCAAGCCCCAGCTCCTGCACGTGAAGGAGAGGAGGAAAAAGGTGGCCGAAGCCACCTCTATGCTTAACCCGCTCCCCACGGCATCCTCCTCTCTCTCCCTCGCTTTAACCACCATCCCACGCCTCTGCCTCGCCAGATCTACCCCAGGCCTCGCCCTACTCCTCCCTAACCTCTGCGCCGCTTTTTCTTCAACGTCGGCCGCCCCTCTCAGCCGCGTCTGCCGCCTGCAGATCGAGGAAGCGCGCGTGTTGCCGCAGGTGTCGTGGACGATCGTGTTGCTCCCCTGCTTCTCCCAGTACACGCCAACGAGGAGGAGGAGAACCAGGAACACCAGAACCATCGCCGGCCGCCGAAACCCTAGCTCCTCCCCGGCCTCTGCTTCCTCTCTGCTCCGTCGTCTCTCGCACCGATCCGCCGCCGTCAACCCCTCCGCGGTGAGTCCCTCTCCCGCCTAGACACCCTCTGCCTCGCCGTAGACCCCTAGCCTTGCCGGGCGTTTCACCGAACGCTCTCGGTGCGTCGTGGCCGCGGGCGTCTGCACGTCGGCGCGTCGTGCCGCGAATTACCTAGGCCCCATTCGCCTACCTGTCACCATCCCATGCCCAGCCGCACTGGTTACCGCCTCACGTCAGGCCCCTGTGTCCCCGCTCGAACCCCCCGCAGCCAAGGCCACAAGCATCCGTCGATCCGCTGCACCGTGAGAAGATCCACCATACCACCCCTTTTTGCACATACACCCCTACCTCTTTTGCCAGCTTAACCCGCGGTCCAGTACGTCCCCACCTGTCAACCTCTGCGTGCTCAGCCGCTGTCACGTGGGCCCGTAGCCGCTGGCCCCGCCTGTCATTCGCAGAGGCTAGGTACGCCGCGGTAAGAAAAACCTTTCTGTGCGCGTGTGTCCCAGTCCGTAGCTGGCCCACCTGTCTGTGTCTGTGACTAGATCTGGCTGGGTACAAAAAGTCTCTGTGTTTTTCTGTTTTAATAAAAATGATTTCCAGAAATGTTCTATCTATGCAATAAAATGCCCTTTTTCTTAAGTAAATAATAACTTTAGTTTTATAACTCAAAATTTGACAAATAATATGTCTAAATCGACCAGCACGACGAGCCTGTTCTATCTATGCATTCCATGTTCTGAATTGCAGCATGCATCATATAAATATAAAGTATACAGCAACTTATTTGGAGTTAAAACATGACTAAAACTCAATGAAATGCTTTATTCTTGTACCCCTCACCTCACCCATGCCATGCTACATTATTGCCATGCAAATTGTGCATCATTCATCATGGCATGCTTGTTTGCTTGTCACATTTTAATTCATATGCTTGTGCACTATATTTATGTTGGCCCTTGGTTGTTTGATTCTTCTTCGAATAGACGCCGAGCAGGGGATATATTAGGAATCCCAGGAGCACTACCCAGATCCGTCCCTCGCTTCAACTGAGCTGCCAGGCAAGCTCTACCACATGCTTGCATACATATAGTACCTATTGCCTCTATCTTATTCTTGCATCATTGAGTCGTGATTGCATTAAATTGAATCCCAAGTACTGCATAGCCTTTACCTTTAAACCCCACCGAAGCTTGTTCCTCCATCCCATGAGCCATTACTATAGGAGTTGTTTGAGCCATGCGGGTCGTAGAACAGCATGTGTAGGGTATGTGAGAGTCTGATGGATAACGAGGTACCTAAACAACTTAACCTGAGTAGTAATGGGATAACTAATGAAAGTGGCACCGGTGAGCAATATCTGCTATTTGGTTCTTCATGCTCACTTGTGTCCCGTAGGACCCCGAGTACTTGATTCCTGTTCCTTGACTATTCGCACTATCCACATCCGGGAGGCCGTGGACCCCCCCTGAGTTAGAGCTTGATTCATTCTTATTTCTTGGGGCCACAATTAATTTGGGGCTTTATTACTATCCTGTACTTATGCCATGTTTACTGCTTTATTTAAGATTGTGCGAGGAGCACCTGTACTATTTTGGATCGTGACACGTTTTCACTGTATCGACAAGCCCAGTCACACTTTCGGGTTCCCAGTCGTTTACCGCTGTCCACACAAACCCTGGGTCTGTTCCGGAGCCGGCCAACTTCATTGCGGGTAGCTTAGTGGGGTGGTCCCCTGAAATATTTCTGAATCCTGTGATCGCTTTGTCGTGAATGCCTCGTTGGGTTTTGATTTGGTTTTTCCGAGGTTGATCGAGTGTGTGTTGCTATTTGTGCACCCCTGCAGGGTAAATCTTTTCAAAGTCGTGTCCGCGGTTATGGACGACTTGGAGCACAGTTTCTCGATCATAGACAAGTATAACTAAAGTACCGTTTTTAATTTGACTAAGTACCTGACTAGTAAATAGTGCAACACTCATGGAATGGTTAATAAAACTACCAACGGATGGGGGGGTTGTTCATCCGCTTTCTCGTTGGTAAGCGAGAAGGAGGATGGATCTGTTAATTATACTGTTATAACTGTTGTTCTTAATTAACGGACATCCGTCTATCTTTGGTTAGGCGGATGGGTAGCGAGTATCTTTAGACTTGTTAGTTATTATCTTTTGCTGCAATTGCGTCACCCCAGGTTATGTCCCCTTTAGAGGCGCATAAAGACTTGCTGAGTACCCCTAGGGTCTCACACGATAAATTGTTTGATTCAGATGAATAGGTATACTCGCAAGATGGATACTGGGTGGAGGAGACGGACGATGTTGGCAACAATCACTTGGTGTAGAGATTCCGGGAACGGGGATCTGTGAGATCTGTGGGCGGGATGTGTTTATTTATGTGGCATCTTATGACGATTTGCTTCTTATCCATACTCGGATCTTGTTTTCCGCTTCCGCCTGATACTCTAATGTTTGATGTATGAGGAACTATCCTAAATTATTATCTCTATCTAGGATATTTGGATCTTGCCGTATGGCGTTGCAATATTTCTATTTCTTTTAGATGGAATGGCTCTGAGGACTGTTGTATGTGGCTTGCATACATACTCATTTGTGTATGTAGTTGATCCCTTCGCCTTCCGATTACGTCGCTCGTTCTTGTCCCGATGTTCTGAAAATGGTTAGGATGGCCGAAAGGTCTACCTGTGCGTGGCCCTTGGCCCCACCGTACTATTTTAACCATTTTCGCTCATCCAGGCATGTAACTAAGAGCGTAATTCACTGAGGTAGTAACAATTGGTATCAGAGCCATCTCGCCCTTCAGGGTCTCAGCCAAATGGTCGTTGTCAGTCTAGCAAATATTTTTGGTAGTTATGTATACTAGGGAAAAACAAAACGTGAGAGTAGGACTGCTTCCATTTTTCTTCTTACCCACCCACCCACCCTTTTTATGGTAAGGAAGTGTAACGTTTTCAATCCTCATCTAAAAATTCAAACTAGGATTCACGTGTTCTGGGTTCCGTAGTACCATAGGTTGTGTGTGTGTGTGTGTCTGTGTGTGAATTCCTTGTCCATCTGTTGCATCCAACATGTTATCGCTATCTGCCTTTTGGTTATCAAATGTTGGTACATTTCATACCGACAGGCCTTTGTAAACCGACGCGATCTATCTGATTCGTTGTATACCGATGCGATCTGTCTTACTCTTTGTTATCCGACGTTATCTTGTTTGGGGGTGTTCGTTTCTGTAGTTACTAATCTTTAGGTTCATCTTAAGAAGAAGGTTTTGGGATATGTGTTTTACTTATTCATGTGCGGAGTAATGATTCGAGTGCAGGATGGAGTCGCGACCATACCACTACTCTTATCATTCGCTCTTGTATATTGAATTGGTAGAGTTACTAATCTTGATTCGTTAAGTGGTTTTGCGCATATAGTGGTATTTTAATGCTGAAATTTGCGGATTTTTTTTCTTTGTTAGCTTGTATACCACACTCCTTGTTCAGTCGTGTGCGTTATGCTTAATATCTTCTAGGTGCTTTGAACTTTGTTGATATTTTAATATCATCTTAGTAAATTGTATCCTTTAATCTTGGTTAATTCCATTTTGGTACTATTTTGGATTATTATTATTCTCCATTATGGTATTGACTTGAGTCTTATATCAATCGCAGGATGGCACCACCACGCCGTTCTGAGGAGGACATACCACCTGAACTGGGGGCTGCGTTGACAAGTATTGCTAATGCCTTGGGTACAATACAGCAGAACCAACAGCGTTTTGAAGGAAGTGTCAGGAGGAATGAGTTTGTTCTGCTACCTCCACCTCCTAAGCGAGGAGATATCAAAAGCTTCCTGAAGTTCAACCCGCGCCACTTTGAGGTGTCTGATCAGCCACTTGATGCGGATGATTGGTTGCGTGAGATGTCAAGGTTACTGGTGACTGCTGATGTTCCTGAGCAAGAATGGGTAAAATGTGCCACTCACCTTCTGAAGGGAGATGCAGCTCTGTGGTGGGAGAATTACCTCAAGGCAAACTACACTGGATTTCAGCCTGCTTGGGAACAATTCACTGGAGCTTTCAAAGAGAAATATCTGTTAGAAATTGTCATGGAGAGGATGAAGGAAGTGTTTCTCAACCTCAAGCAGGGCAATGACAATGTCAATACCTATATCAGAAACTTCATGAACCTTTCTCGGTATGGTGGCGATGAGATCTCTAATGACAAGAAGAAGCAAAAGAGGTTCAGACAAGGGCTCAATGCATCAATTAAATATGCAATCACACATGCAAGGCCAGCGTCTTTTCTGGAACTCCAACATACAGCTCTGCAGGAAGAAGCAAGTAGGCAAGTGTTCGAGGAGTCCAAGAAACACAACCGTGATGCAGCAAGTTCTTCAGCTATGTCAACTCCTTCTAAGCGTCGTGTCTGGGTTCCTAACACCCCACCGTCGCTCCCGGCTCCACCAAGACCTTCAAGCTACGCGGCAAGGCCACCAAACTCCTTCACTGCTGCTCCCAGGGGCTACAACCACAACTACCCTGGAGCGCCTGACAGAGTCCCTGGCTACGTTGCTCCACATCCACCTGGTGCTTGTTACACTTGTGGAAACACTGGGCGTCAACACTGGAACTGTCCAATGAACAATAAAGCTCTTCCTCCACCGCCTCCAAGACCTGCGGCAAGCTCTCCTATGGTTCGTGCACCACCACCTCGGGCTCTCAACATCAACACTAAGCCCGGGTCTACTGTTGCTCGTGCCAACTGTGTCAACGTCGCTTAAGCTGAGCATGCACCTGGAGTTGTGATGGGTATGCTTCCTGCTAACTCAGTCCCTGCACGAGTTTTGTTTGATTCTGGTGCTTCGCATTCTTTTGTTTCTCATAAGTTTGCGCATGAGCATGATCTGGATATGGTTCCCTTATTGCATCGTCTGGTGGTACAATCTCCTGGGTCAAACATGAGGGCTGCTCATATCAGCCATAGCAATCAAATTGAGATTGGTGGCTCTTTGTTCTCGGCGTCCTTAATTATTCTGGGCAATTCTGACATTGATGTTATCTTGGGAATGGATTGGTTGACAGCAAATGCAGCTGTGATTGATTGTGCTGAACGCTCGGTTTCTCTGAAAATTCCTGAAGGCCATATAGTCTATTCTCCAAGTCTGACTCCTGCTATTCAGCTTTTCTCTTTGGTGGCTCTGAATGATGATGCTATGGAAGCTATTAAGAGTGTTCTGGTGGTCTGTGAGTTCCCAGATGTCTTTCCTGAAGAGTTACCGAGTATGCCTCCAGACCGTGAGGTCGAGTTTGTAATTTAGCTTGAACCTGGTACCGCTCCTGTCTCCAAGCGGCCTTATAAATGGGTCCTGCTGAGTTGGCTGAACTCAAACGTCAGCTTGATGAACAAGAGAAGTTGGGTTTCATTCAGCACAGTACTTCTTCTTGGGGTAGCCCAACCATCTTTGTGAAGTAGCAAGACAAGACTGATAGACTTTGTGTTGACTATCGGGCTCTCAATGCTAAAACCATCAAGAATAAATATCCCTTCATGGATTAATGATCTCTTCGATCAGCTAGCTGGAGCTGTGGTATTCTCTAAGCTTGACTTGAGAAGTGGATATCATCAAATCAAGATTTGCAAGGAAGATGTTCCCAAAACAGCTTTCACCACCCGCTATGGCCTGTATGAGTACACGGTCATGTCTTTCGGTCTCACCAACGCACCTGCCACCTTCTCAAGGCTTATGAACTCGGTTTTCATGGAGTATCTTGATAAGTTCGTTGTGGTCTATCTGGATGACATCCTAGTCTATTCTAAGTCAAAGGAAGAACATGAAGAACACCTTCGGTGTGTCCTAAATAAGCTTCGTGAGAACCGCCTGTATGCAAAGTTCTCCAAATGTGAGTTTTAGCTGCCTCAAGTCACCTATCTTGGTCATGTCATCTCTGCCAAGGGCATTGCCGTCAACCCAGAAACTGTAAAGACAATTTTTGACTGGCTTCCTCCTGTAAATGTCAAAGAAGTCTGGAGTTTGCTTGGTTTGGCTAGTTACTGTCGTCACTTCGTGCAGAACTTCTCGAAGATTGCGAAGCCTCTTACCGATCTCCTCAAGAAAGGCAAGAAATACCTTTGGACTCCTGCATGTCAAGCAAGCTTTGAAACACTCAAAGAGAAGCTCACTTCCACACTAGTCTTGATTCCTCCAGATACATCAAAGCCTTTCTAGATATTCTGTGACGCCTCTTTGCAAGGATTGGGTGCGGTCCTTATGCAAGAAAAACAAGTTGTTGCTTATGCCTCTCGACAGTTGAAGACGCATGAGATCAACTATCATACACATGACCTTGAACTCGCAGCAGTTGTCTTTGCTTTGAAAATATGGAGACACTACTTGCTTGGCAACCGTTGTGAAATCTTTTCTGATCACAAGAGTCTAAAGTATATCTTCACACAGCCTGATATCAACCTTCGTCAGAGGAGGTGGATTGAAGCAATTAATGATTTCGATTTGACCATCAACTACACTCCGGGCAAAGCTAATGTCATGGCCGATGCCCTGAGCCGCAAAGCTTATGTCAGCAACCTCATGGTGGAAGAACAACAACCTCTCTTGTGTGAGGAATTTCGGCAGCTCAACCTTGAAATTATGGATCAAGCATATCTTCTGAATCTTCTAGCAACCCCTCTCTTGGAAGAAAAGATTCGTGCTAGTCAGCGAGGTGATGCTTACGCCAAAAACATAATCTCCAACATTCAACTACCGAGGTATGAGTCCTTCCATGTCGATGATCAAGGAGCTCTATTCTTTGAAAACCGGATGTTTGTTCCGAACGACCGGGGATTGAGAGAGCAAGTTCTTAAGGAGGCACATGATTCTGTTCTTTCTATTCACCCTGGCAGCACTAAGATGTACATGGACTTGAAAACACAGTATTGGTGGCCTGGGTTGAAATGATATTGTGCCAAGTATGTCTTGGAGTGTGATGTCTGCCGTAGAGTTAAAGCTGTCCATCAGAAACCTTCCGGTCTTCTACAGCCATTGAAACCCCCGGAATGGAAATGGGAGAAAGTAGAGATGGACTTCATCACTGGTTTTCAAAGGTCGCAGAAGGGCAACAATGCAATCTTTGTTGTCATTGACAGGCTTTCTAAAGTGGCTCACTTCTTTCCCGTCAAGGAAACAATTTCTGCAATTCAGTTGGCTGAGCTCTATATCAACAGAATTGTCTCTCTGTATGGAGTTCCTCTTGAGATCAGTTCAACCCGTGGAAGCATCTTCACTTCCAAGTTCTGGGGAAGTTTCCAAAATGCTTTGGGAACAAAATTGAACTTCAGCATAGCTTACCATCCCCAGTCGCAAGGACAAGTTGAAAGGATCAATCAGATTCTGGAAGATATGCTCCGTGCTTGCGTCATCTCTTTCGGCATGAAGTGGGAAGAATGTCTTCCTTATGCTGAATTCTCTTACAACAACAGCTTCTAGAAAAGTCTAAAGATGGCACCATTTGAGGCTCTCTATGGTCGCAAATGCAGAACTCCGATTGGTTGGTCGGGCGCAGGTGAAAGAACATTGTTTGGCCCCGACATTGTTACTCAAGCGGAGGAGAAGGTTCACATCATTCTTGAAAATCTGAAGGTTGCTCAAAGTCGCCAGAAGAGCAACTATGACAGAAAGCACACGGACATGGAGTATGTCCCTGGTGATCTCGTTTACCTTCGTGTCACTCCCATGAGAGGCACGCACCGCTTTGGTATCAAAGGAAAGCTGGCTCCTAGATACATCGGTCCTTTCAAAATTCGTGGAAGAAGAGGAGAAGTTCCTTATGCTCTTGAGCTCCCTGAAAAACTCAAAGTCCATGATGTTTTCCACATCTCTCAACTCATGAAGTGCTTCAAGGATCCCGGCAGGACCGTGGACCATGAGATTATCAATCTCCAAGAAGACCTGTCTTATCAAGAACACCCCATAAAAATTCTTGAAGTCACAGAAAGAAGGACTCGCAACAAGTCCATCAAGTTCTGCAAGGTGCAATGGTCGCACCATTCCGTGGATGAAGCCACTTGGGAACGTGAGGATGAGCTCCGTGCCAAGTATCCTACCCTCTTCGAGTCTTCTTCTTCTTCTCCCTAGAATCTCGGGGCGAGATTCCTGTTTAGTGGGGGAGAGTTGTAGCATCCCAATTGTCTAACAATTGTAATGCTACTTGGTCTAGTAATATAATGGCTACTTCCTATATATAATTGTTGCATCATAATTATATCATGCTCATGTCATCATGCCACCTTGCATTTGAGCATCATATAAAACCCTTTTCTTTTGGTTCTTCTCTCATATGCATTATTAATTGTATCTGCCTCTTGATATTGTTTTTGGTTAGTGATATATTGTTTAATGCCCAAGTTGAGTTGGGGGCATATCTTTTATTCAACTCCATCTTTCTTGTCACCACCTTATAATTCCACCATTCTACTTACCATGGGCTTTTATTTTCTTTTGGTATTTACTCTAGCTCATGTGGGTTGGGATGGATTCAATTCTAATTTCTTTTGCTTGGCCTTTATTCCACTTCTTGGGAATGCATAAGAATAATGTCATGCTATTATTATTGGTTTCACAAAATAAAACATGGCATTTAATACTTTGCATGGGCCATGCAAACACCATCGCTTTTCTTTTCCTCTTGGTTGCCCTTGGTTTCTGAGTGGGACTTTTCCCTTGTGAGTTTGATCTCTTTCTCTCACCATCTCCTTCTCATCACCCTCAACATCCATGCCATGCATGATCATGTGAGATATCATCCACACCCTTTTCTCCTTAACACATGATCATGCCACATTAAAGAAAACCCTAAACCATTATTCTTTCTCTCTTCCACCCTCTCCCCAGCCAGCTACCTCTCCAACTCTAACTAAAAACCCTAACCCGAGCCACCCTACCTAGCCCTAGCCGAAGCTACACCCGAGCCCCCTCTCCTCTCCCTTTCTATCTCACTGTCGGGCCTGTCCCACCTGAGCCCCGCCTTGCCCTCTCCCTGGCCCACCTGCCATGCCCCTGCTCTGCCCAAGCCGAGCCCCAGCTCCTGCACGTGAAGGAGAGGAGGAAAAAGGTGGCCGAAGCCACCTCTATGCTTAACCCGCTCCCCACGGCATCCTCCTCTATCTCCCTCGCTTTAACCACCATCCCACGCCTCTGCCTCGCTAGATCTACCCCAGGCCTCACCCTACTCCTCCCCAACCTCTGCGCCGCTTCTTCTTCAACGCCGGCCGCCCCTATCAGCCGCGTCTGCCGCCTGCAGATCGAGGAAGCGCGCGTGTTGCCGTAGGTGTCGTGGACGATAGTGTTGCTCCCCTGCTTTGCCCAATACACGCCAATGAGGAAGAGGAGAACTAGGAACACCTGAACCATCGCCGGCCGCCGAAACCCTAGCTCCTCCCCGGCCTCTACTTCCTCTCCGCTCTATCGTCTCCGCACCGATCCGCCGCCGTCAACCCCTCCGCGGTGAGTCCCTCTCCCGCCTAGACACCCTCTGGCTCGCCGTAGACCCCTAGCCTTGCCGGGCGTTTAACCGAACGCTCTCGATGCAGTACACGGGCGTCTGCCGCGTCGGCTGTCGTCGCTGACTTACCTAGGCCCCGTTCGCCTACCTGTCACCATCCCATGCCCACCAAGATCGTTACCGCCTCAGCGTCACGAGCCCTGTGTCCCCGGTTCAATCCCGCCCACAAGCCCGGCGCCACAGGTCCGTCAGATCCGTTAGACCATGGAGAAGATCCATAGTACCACCCCTTTTTGCACATACACCCCTACCTCTTTTGCCAGCTTAACCCGCGGTCCAGTACGTCCCCACCTGTCAACCTCTGCGTGCTTTCGTACACATCACACGTGGGCTGGCCCCGCCTGTCATTCGCAGAGGCTAGGTACGCCGCGGTAAGAAAAACCTTTCTGTGCGCGTGTGTCCCAGTCCGCAGCTAGCCCACCTATGTGTCTGTGACTAGATCTGGCTAGGTACAAAAAGTCTCTTTGTTTTTTTGTTTTAATAAAAATGATTTCCAGAAATGTTTTAATATGATTTAATTTCTGTTTTTAATAACTTTTAAATCATAATTCTAAATTCAACATGTGATATATGTTTTTGAATCAGAAAAATGTGAGGAATTCAAATATGCTATTCAAAATAAGTTGGAGCACTTTAATTTTCGAGATGATTAAAATTACAATAAAATGCCCTTTTTCTTAATTAAATAATAACTTTAGTTTTATAACTCCAAATTTGACAAATAATATGTCTAAATCGATCAGCGCGACGAGCCCGTTCTATCTATGCATTCCATGTTCTGAATTGCAGCATGCATCATATAAATATAAAGTATACAACAACTTATTTGGAGTTAAAACATGACTAAAACTCAATGAAATGCTTTATTCTTGTACCCCTCACCTCACCCATGCCATGCTACATTATTGCCATAAAAATTGTGCATCATTCATCATGGCATGCTTGTTTGCTTGTCGCATTTTAATTCATATGCTTGTGCACTATATTTATGTTGGCCCTTGTTTGTTTGGTTCTTCTTCGAATAGACGCGGCGGGGATATATCAGAATCCAGAGCACTACCCAGATCCGTCCCTCGCTTCAACTGAGCTGCTAGGCAAGCACTACCACATGCTTGCATACATATAGTACCTATTGCCTCTATCTTATTCTTGCATCATTGAGTCACGATTGCATTAAATTGAATCCCAAGTACTGCATAGCCTTTACTTTTAAACCCCACCGAAGCTTGTTCCTCCATCCCATGAGCCATTACTATAGGAGTTGTTTGAGCCATGCGGGTCGTAGAACAGCATGTGTAGGGTATGTGAGAGTCTGATGGATAACGAGGTACCTAAACAACTTAACCTGAGTAGTAATGGGATAACTAATGAAAGTGGCACCGGTGAGCAATATCTGCTATTTGGTTCTTCATGCTCACTTGTGTCCCGTAGGACCCCGAGTACTTGATTCCTGTTCCTTGACTATTCGCACTATCCACATCCGGGAGGCCGTGGACCCCCCCTGAGTTAGAGCTTGATTCATTCTTATTTCTTGGGGCCACAATTAATTTGGGGCTTTATTACTATCTTGTACTTATGCCATGTTTACTGCTTTATTTAAGATTGTGCGAGGAGCACCTGTACTGTTTTGGATCGTGACACGTTTTCACTGTATCGACAAGCCCAGTCACACTTTCGGGTTCCCAGTTGTTTACCGCTGTCCACACAAACCCTGGGTCTGTTCCGGAGCCGGCCAACTTCGTTGCGGGTAGCTTAGTGGGGTGCCCCCCTGAAATATTTCTGAATCCTATGATCGCTTTGTCGTGAATGCCTCGTTGGGTTTTGATTTGGTTTTTCTAAGGTTGATCGAGTGTGTGTTGCTATTTTTGCACCCCTGCAGGGTAAATCTTTCTGAAAGCCGTGTCCGCGGTTATGGACGACTTGGAGCACAGTTTCTCGATCATAGACAAGTATAACTAAAGTACCGCTTTTAATTTGACTAAGTACTTGACTAGTAAATAGTGCAAGACTCATGGAATGGTTAATAAAACTGCCAACGGATGGGGGGGGTTGTTCATCCGCTTTCTCGTTGGTAAGCGAGAAGGAGGATGGATCTGTTAATTATACTGTTATAACTGTTGTTCTTAATTAACGGATATCCATCTATCTTTGGTTAGGCGGATGGGTAGCGAGTATCTTTAGACTTGTTAGTTATTATCTTTTGCTGCAATTGCGTCACCCCAGGTTATGTCCCCTTTAGAGGCATAAAGACTTGTTGAGTACCCCTAGGGTCTCACACGATAAATTGTTTGATTCAGATGAACAGGTATACTCGCAAGATGGATACTGGGTGGAGGAGACGGACGATGTTGGCAACGATCACTCGGTGTAGAGATTCCGGGAACGGGGATCCGTGAGATCTGTGGGCGGGATGTGTTTATTTATGTGGCATCTTATGACAATTTGCTTCTTATCCGTACTCGGATCTTGTTTTCCGCTTCTGCCTGATACTCTAATGTTTGATGTATGAGGAACTACCCTAAATTATTATCTCTATCTAGGATATTTGGATCTTGCCGTATGGCGTTGCAATATTTCTATTTCTTTTAGATGGAATGGCTCTGAGGACTGTTGTATGTGGCTTGCATACATACTCATTTGTGTATGTAGTTCATCCCTTCGCCTGCCGATTACGTCGCTCTTTCTTGTCCCGATGTTCTGAAAATGGTTAGGACGGCCGAAAGGTCTACCTGTGCGTGGCCCTTTGCCCCACCGTACTATTTTAACCATTTTCGCTCATCCAGGCATGTAACTAAGAGCGTAATTCACCGAGGTAGTTACAAGAGGATCCAAAGGTGGATTGTGAAAAGAACACACATGCAATGACACTAGTGGATCCATATGTGGTATGTGAAAAGAACACACATTTCAATGAATCTGGTTGTTGTTAGTAAAAACAACACACATGCAATGACACTGGTGGATCCATGTGTGGTCTCTGAATAGAACACACATGCAATGACTCTAGTTGTAGTTAGTAAAAAGAGCACAAATGCAATGACACTGGTGGATCCATAGGTGGATTGTGAAAAGAACACACATGCAATGACACTGGTGGATCCATGTGTGGTCTCTGAAGAGAACACACATTTCAATGACTCTGGTTGTTGTTAGTAAAAAGAACACACATGCAATGACATCAGGATCCATGTGTGGTCTCTGAAGAACACACATGCAATGACTCTGGTTGTTGTTAGTAAAAGAGCACACATGCAATGACACTGCTGGATCCATATGTGGTATGTGAAAAGAACACACATGCAATGACTCGTTGTTGTAGTAAAAAGAACACACATGCAATGACACTGGTGGATCCATGTGTGGTCTCTGAAGAGAACACACATTTCAATGACACTGGTGGATCCATATGTGGTATGTGAAAAGAACACACATGAAATGACTCTAGTTGTTTTTAGTAAAAAGAACACACATGCAATGACACTGGTGGATCCATATGTGGTATGTGAAAAGAACACACATGAAATGACTCTGGTAGTTGTTAGTGAAAAGAACACACATGCAATGACCCTAGTGTATCCATGTGTGGTCTCCAAAGAGAACACACAGTTCAATGACTCTGGTTGTTGTTAGTAAAAAGAACACACATGCAATGACACTGGTGGATCCATGTGTGGTCTCCGAAGAGAACACACATGCAATGACTCTGGTTGTTGTTAGTAAAAAGAGCACACATGCAATGACACTAGTGGATCCATAGGTGGATTGTGAAAAGAACGGACATGCAATGACACTGGTGGATCCATATGTCGTATGTGAAAAGAACACACATGCAATGACACTGGTTGTTGTTAGTAAAAAGAACACACATGTAATGACACTGGTGGATCCATGTGTGGTCTCTAAAGAGAACACACATGCAATGACACTGGTGGATCCATATGTGGTCTCTCAAGAGCACATGCATTTCAATGATACTGGTGGATCCATATGTGGTATGTGAAAAGAACACACATGCAATGACTCTAGTTGTTGTTAGTAAAAAGAACACACATGCAATGACACGGGTGGATCCATGTGTGGTCTCTCAAGAGAACACACATTTCAATGACGCTGGTGGATCCATATGTGGTATATTAAAAGAACACACATGCAATGACTCTGATTGTTGTTAGTAAAAAGAACACACATGCAATGACACTGGTGGATCCATAGGTGGATTGTGAAAAGAGCACACATGCAATGACACTGGTGGATCCATATGTGGTATGTGAAAACAACACAAATGCAATGAGTCTAGTTGTTGTTAGTAAAAAGAACACACATGCAATGACACTGGTGGATCCATGTGTGGTCTCTGAAGAGAACACACATTTCAATGACACTTGTGGATCCATATGTGGTATGTGGAAATAACACACATGAAATGACACTGGTGGATCCATAGATGGATTGTGAAAAGAGCACACATGCAATGACACTGGTGGATCCATATGTGGTATGTGAAAAGAACACACATGCAATGACTCTAGTTGTTGTTAGTAAAAAGAACACACATGCAATGACACTGGTGGATCCATGTGTGGTCTCTGATGAGAACACACATTTCAGTGACACTGGTGGATCCATATGTGGTATGTGAAAAGAACAGACATAAAATGACTCTGGTTGTTGTTAGTGAAAAGAACACACATGCAATGACACTGGTGGATCCATGTGTGGTCTCTGAAGAGAACACACATTTCAATGACTCTGGTTGTTGTTAGTAAAAAGAACACACATGCAATGACACTGGTGGATCCATGTGTGGTCTCTGAAGAGAACACACATGAAATGACTCTAGTTGTTGTTACTAAAAAGAGCACACATGCAATGACACTGGTGGATCCATATGTGGTATGTGAAATGAACACACATGCAACAACTCTCGTGGTTGTTAGTAAAAAGAACACACACGCAATGGCACTGGTGGATCCATAGGAGTATTGTGAAAAGAGCACACATCCAATGACACTGGTGGATCCATATGTGGTATGTGAAAAGAACACACATGCAATCACTCCCATTGCTGTTAGTAAAAATAACACACATGTAATGACACTGGTGGATCCCTTTGTGGTCTCTAAAGAGAACACACATTTCAATGACACTGGTGGATCCATATGTGGTATGTGAAAAGAACACACATGAAATGACTCCAGTTGTTGTCAGTAAAAAGAACACACATGCAATGACACTGGAGGATCCATGTGTGGTCTCTGAAGAGAACACACATTCCAATGACACTAGTGGATCCATATGTGGTATGTGAAAAGAACACACATGAAATGACTCTAGTTGTTGTTAGTAAACAGAACACACATGCAATGACACTAGTGGATCCATATGTGGTATGTGAAAAGAACACACATGCAATGACTCAAGTTGTTGTTAGTAAAAAGAACACACATGCAATGACACTGGGGGATCCATGTGTGGTCTCTGAAGAGAACACACATTTCAATGACACTGGTGGATCCATATGTGGTATGTGAAAAGAACACACATGAAATAACTCTAGTTGTTGTTAGTAAAAAGAACACGCATGCAATGACACTGGTAGATCCATATGTGGTATGTGAAAAGAACACACATGCAATTACTCTGGTTGTTGTTAGTGAAAACAACACACATGCAATGACATAGGTGGATCCATGTGTGGTCTCTGAAGAGAACACACATTTCAATGACACTAGTGGATCCATATGTGGTATGTGAAAAGAACACACATGCAATGACACTGGTGGATCCATGTGTGGTCTCTGAAGAGAACACACATTTCAATGACTCTGGTTGTTGTTAGTAAAAAGAACACACATGCAATGACACTAGTGGATCCATGTGTGGTCTTTGAAAAGAACACACATGCAATGACTCTGGTTGTTGTTAGTAAAAAGAGCACACATGCAATCACACTGGTGGATCCATAGGTGGATTGTGAAAAGAACACACATGCAATCACACTGGTGGATCCATATGTGGTATGCGAAAATAACACACATTTCAATCACTCTGGTTGTATTTAGTAAAAAGAACACACATGCAATGACACTGGTGGATCCATGTGTGGTCTCTGAAGAGAACACACATTTCAATGACTCTGGTTGTTGTTAGTAAAAAGAACACACATGCAGTGACACTGGTGGATCCATATGTGGTCTCTGATGAGAACACACATTTCAGTGACACTGGTGGATCCATATGTGGTATGTGAAAAGAACAGACATAAAATGACTCTGGTTGTTGTTAGTGAAAAGAACACACATGCAATGACACTGGTGGATCCATGTGTGGTCTCTGAAGAGAACACACATTTCAATGACTCTGGTTGTTGTTAGTAAAAAGAACACACATGCAATGACACTGGTGGATCCATGTGTGGTCTCTGAAGAGAACACACATGCAATGACTCTAGTTGTTGTTACTAAAAAGAGCACACATGCAATGACACTGGTGGATCCATATGTGATATGTGAAATGAACACACATGCAACAACTCTGGTGGTTATTAGTAAAAAGAACACACACGCAATGACACTGGTGGATCCATCGGAGTATTGTGAAAAGAGGACACATCCAATGACACTGGTGGATCCATATGTGGTATGTGAAAAGAACACACATGCAATCACTCCCATTGTTGTTAGTAAAAATAACACACATGTAATGACACTGGTGGATCCATGTGTGGTCTCTAAAGAGAACACACATTTCAATCACACTGGTGGACCCATATGTGGTATGTGAAAAGAACACACATTAAATGAATCCAGTTGTTGTCAGTAAAAAGAACAGACATGCAATGACACTGGAGGATCCATGTGTGGTCTCTGAAGAGAACACACATTCCAATGACACTGGTGGATCCATATGTGGTATGTGAAAAGAACACACATGAAATGACTCTAGTTGTTGTTAGTAAAAAGAACACACATGCAATGACACTAGTGGATCCATATGTGGTATGTGAAAAGAACACACATGCAATGACTCAAGTTGTTGTTAGTAAAAAGAACACACATGCAATGACACTGGTGGATCCATGTGTGGTCTCTGAAGAGAACACACATTTCAATGACACTGGTGGATCCATATGTGGTATGTGAAAAGAACACACATGAAATGACTCCAGTTGTTGTTAGTAAAAAGAACACGCATGCAATGACACTGGTAGATCCATATGTGGTATGTGAAAAGAACACACATGCAATGACTCTGGTTGTTGTTAGTGAAAACAACACACATGCAATGACATTGGTGGATCCATGTGTGGTCTCTGAAGAGAACACACATTTCAATGACACTGGTGGATCCATATGTGGTATGTGAAAAGAACACACATGCAATAACACTGGTGGATCCATGTGTGGTCTCTGAAGAGAACACACATTTCAATGACTCTGGTTGTTAGTAAAAAGAACACACATGCAATGACACTAGTGGATCCATGTGTGGTCTTTGAAAAGAACACACATGCAATGACTCTGGTTGTTGTTAGTAAAAAGAGCACACATGCAATCACACTGGTGGATCCATAGGTGGATTTTGAAAAGAACACACATGCAATCACACTGGTGGATCCATATGTGGTATGTGAAAATAACACACATTTCAATGACTCTGGTTGTTGTTAGTAAAAAGAACACACATGCAATGACACTGGTGGATCCATGTGTGGTCTCTAAAGAGAACACACATTTCAATGACTCTGGTTGTTGTTAGTAAAAAGAACACACATGCAATGACACTGGTGGATCCATGTGTGGTCTCTGAAGAGGACACCCATGCAATGACTCTGGTTGTTGTTAGTAAAAAGAGCACACATGCAATGACACTGGTGGAGCCATAGTGGATTGTGAAAAGAACACACATGCAATGACCCTGGTGGATCCATACGTGGTATGTGAAATGAGCACACATGCAACGACTCTGGTTGTTGTTACTAAAAAGAACACACATGCAATGACACTGGTGGATCCATAGGAGTATTGTGAAAAGAGCACACATGCAATGACACTGGTGGATCCATATGTGGTATGTGAAAAGAACACACATGCAATGACTCCAGTTGTTGTTAGTAAAAAGAACACACATGTAATGACACTGGTGGATTCAAGTGTGGTCTCCGAAGAGAACACACATTTCAATGACACTGGTGGATCCATATGTGTGAAAAGAACACACATGAAATGACTCCAGTTGTTGTTAGTAAAAAGAACACACATGCAATGACACTGGTGGATCCATATGTGGTATGTGAAAAGAACACACATGCAATGACTCCAGTTGTTGTTACTAAAAAGAACACACATGCAATGACACTAGTGGATCCATGTGGGGTCTCTGAAGAGAACACACATTTCAATGACACTGATGAATCCATATGTGGTATGTGAAAAGAACACACATGAAATGACTCTAGTTGTTGTTAGTAAAAAGAACACACATGCAATGACACTGGTGGATCCTTATGTGGTATGTGAAAATAACACACATGCAATGATTCTGGTTGTTGTTAGTGAAAAGAATACACATTCAATGACACTAGTGGATCCATATGTGGTATGTGAAAAGAACACACATTTTAGTGACTCTGGTTGTTGTTAGCAAAAAGAACACACATGCAATGACACTGGTGGATCCATGTGTGGTCTCTGAAGAGAACACACATGCAATGACTCTAGTTGTTGTTAGTAAAAAGAGCACACATGCAATGACACTGGTGGATCCATAGGTGGATTGTGAAAAGAACATACATCCAATGACACTGGTGGATCAATATGTGGTAAGTGAAAAGAACACACATGTAATGACTCCATTGTTGTTAGTGAAAAGAACACACATACAATGACACTGGTGAATCCATGTGTGGTCTCTGAAGAGAACACACATTTCAATGACTCTGGTTGTTGTTAGTAAAAAGAACACACATGCAATGACACTGGTGGATCCATGTGTGGTCTTTGAAGAGAACACACATGCAATGACTCTGGTTGTTGTTAGTAAAAAGAGCACACATGCAATAACACTGGTGGATCCATAGGTGGATTGTGAAAAGAACACACATGCAATGACACTGGTGGATCCATATGTGGTATGTGAAAAGAACACACATTTAAATGACTCTGGTTGTTAATAGTAAAAAGAACACACATGCAATGACACTGGTGGATCCATGTGTGGTCTCTGAAGAGAACACACATGCAATGACTCTGGTTGTTGTTAGTAAAAAGAGCACACATGCAATGACACTCGTAGATCCATAGATGGATTGTGAAAAGAGCACACATGCAATGACACTGGTGGATCCATATGTGGTATGTGAAAAGAACAAACATGAAATGAATCCAGTTCTTGTTAGTAAAAAGAACACACATGCAATGACACTGGTGGATCCATATGTGGTATGTGAAAATAACACACATGAAATGACTTTGGTTGTTGTTAGTGAAAAGAACACACATGCAATGACACTGGTGGATCCATGTGTGGTCTCTGAAGAGAACACACATTTCAATGACACTGGTGGATCCATATGTAGTATGTGAAAATAACACACATGAAATGACTCTAGTTGTTCTTAGTAAAAAGAACACACATGCAATGACACTGGTGGATCCATATGTGGTATGTGAAAAGAACACACATGAAATGACTTTGGTTGTTGTTAGTGAAAAGAACACACATGCAATGACACTGGTGGATCCATGTGTGGTCTCTGATGAGAACACACATTTCAGTGATACTGGTGGATCCATATGTGGTATGTGAAAAGAACAGACATAAAATGACTCTGGTTGTTGTTAGTGAAAAGAACACACATGCAATGACACTGGTGGATCCATGTGTGGTCTCTGAAGAGAACACACATTTCAATGACTCTGGTTGTTGCTAGGAAAAAGAACACACATGCAATGACACTGGTGGATCCATGTGTGGTCTCTGAAGAGAACACACATGCAATGACTCTAGTTGTTGTTACTAAAAAGAGCACACATGCAACAACTCTGGTGGTTGTTAGTAAAAAGAACACACACGCAATGACACTGGTGGATCCATAGGAGTATTGTGAAAAGAGCACACATCCAATGACACTGGTGGATCCATATGTGGTATGTGAAAAGAACACACATGCAATCACTCCCATTGCTGTTAGTAAAAAGAACACACATGTAATGACACTGGTGGATCCATGTGTGGTCTCTAAAGAGAACACACATTTCAATGACACTGGTGGATCCATATGTGATATGTGAAAACAACACACATGAAATGACTCCAGCTGTTGTCAGTAAAAAGAACACACATGCAATGACACTAGAGGATCCATGTGTGGTCTCTGAAGAGAATACACATTCCAATGACACTGGTGGATCCATATGTGGTATGTGAAAAGAACACACATGAAATGACTCTAGTTGTTGTTAGTAAAAAGAACACACATGCAATGACACTAGTGGATCCATATGTGGTATGTGAAAAGAACACACATGCAATGACTCAAGTTGTTGTTAGTAAAAAGAACACACATGCAATGACATCAGGATCCATGTGTGGTCTCCAAGAGAACACACATTTCAATGACACTGGTGGATCCATATGTGGTATGTGAAAAGAACACACATGAAATGACTCCAGTTGTTGTTAGTAAAAAGAACACGCATGCAATGACACTGGTGGATCCATATGTGGTATGTGAAAAGAACACACATGCAATGACTCTGGTTGTTGTTAGTGAAAACAACACACATGCAATGACATTGGTGGATCCATGTGTGGTCTCTGAAGAGAACACACATTTCAATGACACTAGTGGATCCATATGTGGTATGTGAAAAGAACACACATGCAATGACATCAGGATCCATGTGTGGTCTCTGAAGAGAACACACATTTCAATGACTCTGGTTGTTGTTAGTAAAAAGAACACACCTACAAAGACACTAGTGGATCCACGTGTGGTCTTTGAAAAGAACACACATGCACTGACTCTGGTTGTTGTTATTAAAAAGAGAAGACATGCAATCACACTGGTGGATCCATAGGTGGATTGTGAAAAGAACACGCATGCAATCACACTGGTGGATCCATATGTGGTATGTGAACAGAACACACATTTCAATCACTCTGGTTGTTGTTAGTAAAAAGAACACACATGCAATGACACTGGTGGATCCATGTGTGGCCACTGAAGAGAACACACATTTCAATGACTCTGGTTGTTGTTAGTAAAAAGAACACACATGCAATGACACTGGTGGATCCATGTGTGGTCTCTGAAGAGAACACACATGCAATGACTCTGGTTGTTGTTAGTAAAAAGAGCACACATGCAATGACACTGGTGGATCCATAGGTGGATTGTGAAAAGAACACACATGCAATGACCCTGGTGGATCCATACGTGGTATGTGAAATGAGCACACATGCAACGACTCTGGTTGTTGTTACTAAAAAGAACACACATGCAATGACACTGGTGGATCCATAGGAGTATTGTGAAAAGAGCACACATGCAATGACACTAGTGGATCCATATGTGGTATGTGAAAAGAACACACATGCAATGACTCCAGTTGTTGTTAGTAAAAAGAACACATATGTAATGAAACTGGTGGATTGATGTGTGGTCTCCGAAGAGAAAACACATTTCAATGGCACTGGTGGATCCATATGTGGTATGTGAAAATAACACACATGAAATGACTCCAGTTGTTGTTAGTAAAAAGAACACACATGCAATGACACTGGTGGATCCATATGTGGTATGTGAAAAGAACACACATGCAATGACTCCAGTTGTTGTTACTAAAAAGAACACACATGCAATAACACTAGTGGATCCATGTGTGGTCTCTGAAGAGAACACACATTTCAATGACACTTATGAATCCATATGTGGTATGTGAAAAGAACACACATGAAATGACTCTAGTTGTTGTTAGTAAAAAGAACACACATGCAATGACACTGGTGGATCAATATGTGGTAAGTGAAAAGAACACACATGTAATGACTCCAGTTGTTGTTAGTGAAAAGAACACACATACAATGACACTGGTGAATCCATGTGTGGTCTCTGAAGAGAACACACATTTCAATGACTCTGGTTGTTGTTAGTAAAAAGAACACACATGCAATGACACTGGTGGATCCATATGTGGTATGTGAAAAGAACACACATGCAATGACACCAGTTGTTGTTAGTAAAAAGAGCACACATGCAATAACACTGGTGGAACTAGAGGTGGATTGTGAAAAGAACACACATGCAATGACACTGGTGGATCCCAATGTGGTATGTGAAAAGAACACACATGCAATGACTCTGGTTGTTGTTAGTAACAAGAACACACATGCAATAACACTGGTGGATCCATGTGTGGTCTCTGAAGAGAACACACATGCAATGACTCTGGTTGTTGTTAGTAAAAAGAGCACACATGCAATGACACTCGTAGATCCATAGATGGATTGTGAAAAGAGCACACATGCAATGACACTGGTGGATCCATATGTGGTATGTGAAAAGAACACACATGAAATGACTCCAGTTCTTGTTAGTAAAAAAGAATACACATGCAATGACACTGGTGGATCCATATGTCGTATGTGAAAATAACACACATGCAATGACTCTGGTTGTTGTTAGTAAAAAAAGCACACATGCAGTGACATTGGTGGATCCATGTGTGGTCTCTGAAGAGAACACACATTTCAATGACACTGGTGGATCCATATGTAGTATGTGAAAATAACACACATGAAATGACTCTAGTTGTTCTTAGTAAAAAGAACACACATGCAATGACACTGGTGGATCCATATGTGGTATGTGAAAAGAACACACATGAAATGACTTTGGTTGTTGTTAGTGAAAAGAACACACATGCAATGACACTGGTGGATCCATGTGTGGTCTCTGATGAGAACACACATTTCAGTGATACTGGTGGATCCATATGTGGTATGTGAAAAGAACAGACATAAAATGACTCAGGGTGTTGTTAGTGAAAAGAACACACATGCAATGACATCAGGATCCATGTGTGGTCTCTGAAGAGAACACACATTTCAATGACTCTGGTTGTTGCTAGGAAAAAGAACACACATGCAATGACACTGGTGGATCCATGTGTGGTCTCTGAAGAGAACACACATGCAATGACTCTAGTTGTTGTTACTAAAAAGAGCACACATGCAACAACTCTGGTGGTTGTTAGTAAAAAGAACACACATAATGACACCGTGGATCCATAGGAGTATTGTGAAAAGAACACACATCCAATGACACTGGTGGATCCATATGTGGTATGTGAAAAGAACACACATGCAATCACTCCCATTGCTGTTAGTAAAAAGAACACACATGTAATGACACTGGTGGATCCATGTGTGGTCTCTAAAGAGAACACACATTTCAATGACACTGGTGGATCCATATGTGATATGTGAAAAGAACACACATGAAATGACTCCAGCTGTTGTCAGTAAAAAGAACACACATGCAATGACACTAGAGGATCCATGTGTGGTCTCTGAAGAGAATACACATTCCAATGACACTGGTGGATCCATATGTGGTATGTGAAAAGAACACACATGAAATGACTCTAGTTGTTGTTAGTAAAAAGAACACACATGCAATGACACTAGTGGATCCATATGTGGTATGTGAAAAGAACACACATGCAATGACTCAAGTTGTTGTTAGTAAAAAGAACACACATGCAATGACACTGGTGGATCCATGTGTGGTCTCTGAAGAGAACACACATTTCAATGACACTGGTGGATCCATATGTGGTATGTGAAAAGAACACACATGAAATGACTCCAGTTGTTGTTAGTAAAAAGAACACGCATGCAATGACACTGGTGGATCCATATGTGGTATGTGAAAAGAACACACATGCAATGACTCTGGTTGTTGTTAGTGAAAACAACACACATGCAATGACATTGGTGGATCCATGTGTGGTCTCTGAAGAGAACACACATTTCAATGACACTAGTGGATCCATATGTGGTATGTGAAAAGAACACACATGCAATGACACTGGTGGATCCATGTGTGGTCTCTGAAGAGAACACACATTTCAATGACTCTGGTTGTTGTTAGTAAAAAGAACACACCTACAAAGACACTAGTGGATCCACGTGTGGTCTTTGAAAAGAACACACATGCACTGACTCTGGTTGTTGTTATTAAAAAGAGAAGACATGCAATCACACTGGTGGATCCATAGGTGGATTGTGAAAAGAACACGCATGCAATCACACTGGTGGATCCATATGTGGTATGTGAACAGAACACACATTTCAATCATTCTGGTTGTTGTTAGTAAAAAGAACACACATGCAATGACACTGGTGGATCCATGTGTGGCCACTGAAGAGAACACACATTTCAATGACTCTGGTTGTTGTTAGTAAAAAGAACACACATGCAATGACACTGGTGGATCCATGTGTGGTCTCTGAAGAGAACACACATGCAATGACTCTAGTTGTTGTTAGTAAAAAGAGCACACATGCAATGACACTGGTGGATCCATAGGTGGATTGTGAAAAGAACACACATGCAATGACCCTGGTGGATCCATACGTGGTATGTGAAATGAGCACACATGCAACGACTCTGGTTGTTGTTACTAAAAAGAACACACATGCAATGACACTGGTGGATCCATAGGAGTATTGTGAAAAGAGCACACATGCAATGACACTGGTGGATCCATATGTGGTATGTGAAAAGAACACACATGCAATGACTCCAGTTGTTGTTAGTAAAAAGAACACATATGTAATGACACTGGTGGATTGATGTGTGGTCTCCGAAGAGAAAACACATTTCAATGGCACTGGTGGATCCATATGTGGTATGTGAAAATAACACACATGAAATGACTCCAGTTGTTGTTAGTAAAAAGAACACACATGCAATGACACTGGTGGATCCATATGTGGTATGTGAAAAGAACACACATGCAATGACTCCAGTTGTTGTTACTAAAAAGAACACACATGCAATAACACTAGTGGATCCATGTGTGGTCTCTGAAGAGAACACACATTTCAATGACACTTATGAATCCATATGTGGTATGTGAAAAGAACACACATGAAATGACTCTAGTTGTTGTTAGTAAAAAGAACACACATGCAATGACACTGCTGGATCCTTATGTGGTATGTGAAAATAACACACATGCAATGACTCTGGTTGTTGTTAGTGAAAAGAATACACATTCAATGACACTAGTGGATCCATATGTGGTATGTGAAAAGAACACACATTTCAATGACTCTGGTTGTTGTTAGCAAAAAGAACACACATGCAATGACACTTGTGGATCCATGTGTGGTCTCTGAAGAGAACACACATGCAATGACTCTAGTTGTTGTTAGTAAAAAGAGCACACATGCAATGACACTGGTGGATCCATAGGTGGATTGTGAAAAGAACATACATGCAATGACACTGGTGGATCAATATGTGGTAAGTGAAAAGAACACACATGCAATGACTCCAGTTGTTGTTAGTGAAAAGAACACACATACAATGACACTGGTGAATCCATGTGTGGTCTCTGAAGAGAACACACATTTCAATAACTCTGGTTGTTGTTAGTAAAAAGAACACACATGCAATGACACTGGTGGATCCATGTGTGGTCTTTGAAGAGAACACACATGCAATGACTCTGGTTGTTGTTAGTAAAAAGAGCACACATGCAATGACACTGGTGGATCCATAGGTGGATTGTGAAAAGAACACACATGCAATGACACTGGTGGATCCATATGTGGTATGTGAAAAGAACACACATTTCAATGACTCTGGTTGTTAATAGTAAAAAGAACACACATGCAATGACACTGGTGGATCCATGTGTGGTCTCTGAAGAGAACACACATGAAATGACTCTGGTTGTTGTTAGTAAAAAGAGCACACATGCAATGACACTGGTAGATCCATAGGTGGATTGTGAAAAGAACACACATGCAATGACACTGGTGGATCCATATGTGGTATGTGAAAAGAACACACATGCAATGACTCTAGTTGTTGTTAGTAAAAATAACACACATGCAATGACACTGGTGGATCCATGTGTGGTCTCTAAAAAGAACACACATTTCAATGACACTGGTGGATCCATATGTGGTATGTGAAAAGAACGCACATGCAATGACTCTGGTTGTCGTTAGTAAAAAGAACACACATGCAATGACACTGGTGGATCCATAGGTGGATTGTGAAAAGAGAACACATGCAATGACACTGGTGGATCCATATGTGGTATGTAAAAAGAACACACATGCAATGACTCCAGTTGTTGCTAGTAAAAAGAACACACATGCAATAACACTAGTGGATCCATGTGTGGTCTCTGAAGAGAACACACATTTCAATGACACTGGTGGATCCATATGTGTTATGTGAAAAGAACACACATGCAATGACTCTAGTTGTTATTAGTAAAAAGAACAGACATGCAATGACACTGGTGGATCCATAGGTGGATTGTGAAAAGAGCACACATGCAATGACACTGGTGGATCCATATGTGGTATGTTAAAAGAACACACATGCAATGACTCTAGTTGTTGTTAGTAAAAAGAACACACAAGCAATGACACTGGTGGATCCATGTGTGGTCTCTGAAGATAACACACATTTCAATGACACTGGTGGATCCATATGTGGGATGTCAAGAGAACACACATGAAATGACATTGGTGGATCCATAGGTGGACTGTGAAAAGAGCACACATGCAATGACACTGGTGGATCCATATGTGGTATGTGAAAAGAACACACATGCAATGACTCCAGATGTTATTAGTAAAAAGAACACACATGCAATGACACTGGTGGATCCATGTGTGGTCTCTGAAGAGGACACACATTCCAATGACACTGGTGGATCCATATGTGGTATGTGAAAAGAACACACATGAAATGACTCCAGTTGTTGTTAGTAAAAAGAACACACATGCAATGACACTGGTGGATCCATGTGTGGTCTCTGAAGAGAACACACATTTCAATGACTCTGGTTGTTGTTAGTAAAAAGAACACACATGCAAAGACACTGGTGGATCCATGTGTGGTCTCTAAAGAGAACACACATGCAATGACTCTGGTTGTTGTTAGTAAAAAGAACACACATGCAAAGACACTGGTGGATCCATGTGTGGTCTCTAAAGAGAACACACATGCAATGACTCTGGTTGTTGTTAGTAAAAAGAGCACACATGCAATGACACTGGTGGATCCATAGGTGGATTGTGAAAAGAACACACAGGCAATGACACTGGTGGATCCATATGTGGTATGTGAAAAGAACACACATGCAATGACTCTGGTTGTTGTTAGTAAAAAGAACACACATGCAATGACACAGGTGGATCCATAGGAGGATTGTGAAAAGAGCACACATGCAATGACACTAGTGGATCCATATGTGGTATGTGAAAAGAACACACATGCAATGACTCCAGTTGTTGTTAGTAAAAAGAACACACATGTAATGACACTGGTGGATCCATGTGTGGTCTCTGAAGAGAACACACATTTCAATGACACTAGTGGATCCATATGTGGTATGTGAAAAAAAAACACATGAAATGACTCTAGTTGTTGTTAGTAAAAAGAACACACATGCAGTGACACTAGTGGATCCATATGTGGTATGTGAAAAGAACACACATGCAATGACTCCAGTTGTTGTTAGTAAAAAGAACACACATGCAATGACACTGGTGGATCCATGTGTGGTCTCTAAAGAGAAAACACATTTCGATGACACCGGTGGATCCATATGTGGTATCTGAAAAGAACACACATGAAATGACTCCAGATGTTGTTAGTAAAAAGAACACACATGCAATGATACTGGTGGATCCGTATGTTGTATGTTAAAAGAACACACATGAAATGACTCTAGTTGTTGTTAGTGAACAGAGCACACATGCAATGACACTGGTGGATCCATGTGTGGTCTCTAAAGATAACATACATTTCAATGACTCTGGTTGTTGTTAGTAAAAAGAACACGCATGTAATGACACTAGTGGATCCATGTGTGGTCTCTGAAGAGAACACACATGCAATGACTCTGGTTGTTGTTAGTAAAAAGAGCACACATGCAATGACACTGGTGGATCCATAGGTGGATTGTGAAAAGAACACACATGCAATGACATTGGTGGATCCATATGTGGTATGTGAGAAGAACACACATGCAATGACACTGGTGGATCCATATGTGGTATGTGAAAAGAACACACATGCAATGACTCTGGTTGTTGTTAGTAAAAAGAACACACATGCAATGACACTGGTGGATCCATGTGTGGTCTCTGAAGAGAACACACATTTCAATGACACTGGTGGATCCATAGGCAGATTGTGAAAAGAGATTTTCCCTCTCTCATGGTCACAAATCTCACAAAAGCCTAAACATGTGGAGATCCCAAACATGTGCTCACTCTGGGTGCTATGCCCTGATTCGCTGACACAGATGTCATGCGGATTGTCTCCACCAACCGTTGATCCTATGTGATCCAGCAGGCAGGATAACCCCTCCCTTCTCCACTTTTTTTATTCATGGTCAATCCGTGTCACCTCTCTAACCGTGCCACCGATACTTTACCTCCATAAACAAGTGAAAATCCATCTATCTAACTAAAATAAATGATCATATTTCAAAGAAGCCATCATCTTCGTTTCCCGGTTCGTCCTCGTCTTCGTGAACGCCATGGTCCCTGCCATCGCCGCCGTCGGTGTCCTCCTCTGACGACTCGACACCGCCCCCTTCCTCGAATAAGCGTGCTATATCCTCGTCAGAGTCCTCCTCCTCCTCTTCGTAGTCCCACGGGTCCATGTCACTCTCCTCCGATTCTACCTCCAACTGATCGATGAACGCCTCCTTGTTGGCCGAGTCGGACTCATCCAAATAGCTATCTCCTCTCGTCTTCCTGGTCTTCTTCTCGTTCCTCTTCTTGTCCGTACTCGTCGGTGCAACACGCGCCCCCGTCCTAGCTGCTGCTTTTCGCTCGTCCGACGATGCAGGTACCCCGTGCTCCTCCTGCGCGGCCGGTGAAGCCGACGTCAGCGGTGGCCTCGAGTGCCGATGTCGCTGGCTCCTGGCGCGGTCGGACGACGACTTTGCCTCAGCGAGCGACTTCGCGACCGCGAATGATGCAGGGATGCGGGGCGATGGACGGACGACTTGGACCTACCATTGCCACGGTGAGGAGGCATCGTGCTCGAGGTAGTTGCTCCGAATGGTCGATGGCGGGTACACAGAGTGGGATGCTGATATGATCAAGGACGAGCAGCGGTTTCGTGCGTCGTGTCGACGCATGCATTTGAAGTAATATCTCGCATACAGAACATAATTTGATCACAACAAAAGTGGCACAGCGTATTCTAGACTCATAAATATCTTGTGCATGCCTGTTACGTGGAGTTCGACGGAGTTCGACGTGCCGATGTGATCGTGCAGCTGTTGCGCGCGTCATTGCCCCATCAACACGTGACACACGCACGCGGGATGTGCGTGCCGATTCTCGTGATGACCACCCGGCTCGCACTCCCATTATTATATACTGGATTTTGGGCTGCACCGAAGACCATTGAAGTGTCCATCATAATAAAGACAAGTCCCATCGATTCCCTACCCCTGCCTCCCTGGCTTCTTTGAGAAGGTAGACCGTACACGGTGGTCTTGTGTAATAGTACTAGTACTACTGGACCACAGCATGTACTCTTGGACTCTTCTCCCACACTAATCACTATCTCCTTCCTCCTGCCGCCGCCACCCTCACCCTACAAGCCATGGCTCCATTAAGGAGGGGGAGAGGCCGGTCGACGATCCTCGCGGAGAAAAGGGAGAGAAATCGCCGCGAGGCACTTCTTCTTCTACCAGCCGCTCAAGCCCACCCTCTCATCGAGGCCCAATCTTCCCCGACAATGGCGCCGAATGTTCTAGCAGGCGAGGGCTCCTCCCGATACGGTCTTCTTGTTCTACTTCTTCTCCATCTCCTTCTCCGTCATGATCTTATTCAGCTTCTTCTTGTTTTTCTTCTTCTTGCTCTTCCTCTTCTACGTTTTACAGGCCGGCCGTGGAGCCCGAATCCACCAAGATGGAGGCGTTGTAGGACCCGTTCGGCCCTGTTCCATGTCTTAGCGAGGTAGCAAATTTCCACGCTGTTATTTCTCCGAGTTGTGATGTGGATTTCTTAGATCCTGTCTGCCCCGCATTGGTTTTTCTTCTTCTTTTGCGAGTTGTATTAGTTTTCATGAATATGACTAGATCTCTTGGTCTTTCCTTAATACCACTGTTCATAGATTCACTATGGAATTTTTGTGATTAGGATTACTTTATCATGGTCATGAATAGATCTCTAGGTCCATTTTTTAACACTACGGCCAATAGATTCAACGGGGATTTTTTTGATGTGTATTAGTATTCACCTGGGACCTGGAGTGTAATTGTAGAATTCCTATTTCAATTAACATGAACGATACAACGGTCGAAGGACGAGTACCGTGACAAGGTGGCCGCGATCAGTTCCAAGATTGTCAACCAACATGAGCTCGCACGCTCCCTCACCCAAGCTAATGAGAGCCTACGCAAGCAATTATCTGTGCAGAAGGAGATCTCGCTAGATTTTGCATGTGACGTCCTTAGGTTGCAGAGAGTGCTCAACCGTAACTTGAACAGGTAAGAACAGGCCATCAAGATAATCAACGAGCTCACGGAGGAGAAGAAGAATCTCGTGGAAAGGTGCATTCTCCTGCAGGACGAAGTCAGCGAGGCACTCAGAGGACGCGTCGAGGACACCAAGGCTACCATCCGAGCCTACCATGACAAGAACCGTTGCCTGGATGCAGTCAAGGAGATGAAGGCGGACATGAGTAGAGGGATCACCGTACTCGAGGGTGTTCGGAAAGAGAACAAGGAGCTAAGGGCATGTCTGGAGGCGTATCGAAGCAATGCCCAAGTATGATTCCCGTTAGCGGGGACACGAATATCAGTTTGTCCTCCACTCCTTTTGTAATGTTTAGGGTTCAAGGAGCAATGCCCAAGTCTGCTTCCCATTATAGGGTACAATAAAAATCCTCGGGCAACTCCTTATCTATCTAGACATGTGTTGGTGTTCATGTTCATGAATGGACACCATGTTCACTTTCCATTATGTATCTGGACATGGGTTTCTGCATTATGAGTTTTCCACTCTCCCACTACTATTTGGTGATATTGGGAAAACCCACAGCACACTAAACTGCAGATAAATCTTATTTGTCTTTGAAACTGAAATTATGATAGTGCCACTTGTCAATTCATAAAATGTTGATTAGTCCTAGATTGCTTCTTCCTTGAAATTATGACAATGCCATTAGTCAATTCAGTTAATTATGGAAACTAACCAGCTTGTCCTGGTGAACTGAACAAACCATACTATGTATTTTTGTTGCAGGGAAAGAGGCGAAAGATCGACCATGACCTGGCGACCTAAGATAACAATCCAAAGGGAGAAGCAGAATTCCCAAAAACTGGCCTTTGACCAACTGCACGCTGAACTCGCGGTCCTTTCTGACAAGTGCCAGAAACTAAAGGAGTTAAACGCCGGCTGGGCGAAGCTACACAATGAAGGTCCCGCCTTGGCTAGGAAGCAGACGGAGATCATGAAAGGGATCTTGAAGGAAAATCGTATGGCTATGGACCAAATTCTCCAATCCGTGACGGAGCGCTGGAACCTACAGCTGAAGAACGACATAGTACTGAAGGAGCTGGCCAATCATAGGGAGGAAAACAGGCAGCTCCGGGCCAGGCTCGCTTGAACACAACATATGTCTATTTAGTACTGAACTGCCTGGTTTATCCTCTGCAGTGGTGATTTTGTAAGCGTGAACTTAACTCTATGCACGATATGTGTGTTTGTCTGAAATTAGTTTGCTTGAAGATTGAGTTTGGCTTAGTTTAGAAAGCGCAACTGCAAGTCTTACAATTAACTAGTTTCAGGCATTGGCACAACATAAATTATTCATCTCGAATTTCCTTTATCCCCTATAGTCTGTCCTTGTTCACCCTCACGCGCCTTATTCAGTTCCTTCAACAGATCCGCAATGCAGTACTATAGCTTCTTCTTGTCTTCCCTGAGTTGATCCCTCTCCTTTTTTGCATTGTGAATCAGCAACATGTGACTATCCAGAGAGAGAGAGAGAGAGCAGCCCTTCTACCGCTGCAACAATGACTAAATTGGCATGTTACAATAGTTTAATGGATACCATGCCCTTTCCCTGGATTACTGTGTTCTGACTGATATGGATTCTCTTCACACATTCTCATTTCAAATATTAAACCTGCACTCCCTCCATACCAATTTCATTGCCTAACAAAAACATACTAGTATATTACATCATCTAAAGAAACAAAATCATGTCAACTACAAGGTACTTATGCATCACTTCTTCAGTCATGGTTTCACAAAACATTACATTACAATCTCTCAACAAAAATAATCACAACATGGTTTCACAAAACATCACATTACAATCTCTCAACAAACGTAATCACAGAAACAAGTATATTACATCAACTCAAGAAACAAAATCATGTCAACTACAAGGTACTTACACATCACTTGTCCTGTCATGGTTTCGCAAAACATTACATTACAATCTATCAACAAACAAAATAACAGAAACAAGTACAGTACATCATCTCAAGAAACATAATCATGTCAACTACAATGTATTTATGCATCACTTGTCAAGTCATGGTTTCACAAAACATTACATTACAATGTCCCAACAAACATAATAACAGAAACAAGTACGGTACGTCATCTTAAGAAACATAATCATGTCAACTACAATGTACTTACGTCTTATTACAACAATGATTGTTTCAGTGAGTGACATGTCTGAAAATCTCAACAGCTCGCACAACATTATATCGCAATCTCTCAACAAGCATAATCACAGAAACACGCTCTAAATGCAACATCAGTCAATATTACAAATACAGGCAGGGGAACCC
Organism: Avena insularis; assembly: GCA_023614405.1. Classification (NCBI taxonomy): domain Eukaryota; kingdom Viridiplantae; phylum Streptophyta; class Magnoliopsida; order Poales; family Poaceae; genus Avena; species Avena insularis. The sequence continues at coordinate 274,583,701 of CM042684.1, read as the reverse complement.
CGCGATCCATATGACAAGCCCAGGGTAGCAGCTCTCATCAGATCTCATCAACGTCGACCACCTCATTCTGTTCAGCCACTACAGGGGCATCTACATCCACTATAACCTGTTCAACAACATCACAAATTGTACCAAGTAAGAACACTTTCCTGGTTTGCTTCTATCATCGCATAATCTGCATAAGATCTTCAGTATCCAAAACATCTATGAATTGCTGCTTCTTATGATGCCACCACCGGATTTTTGCCATCTGCTTAGGGCCAATACTGATTTCCTTACCGATCATCTCTCTCATTTCATCAAGAGTTATGTTTTTGGAATCGATAGTGATCTCCACAGTACATGACGAAACTGGCTTATTAACTCCCTCATCAAGTTTTGCCATGTATGAACCCACCTCTATGCATATACTGAACTTATCTAGATCAACATCTATTGGTCCATATTCTCTAGGAGAAGAAGCTCTGGCAGCAAGATCTCCAGCATCTGCATCATCAATCATCGCTTCCACTTTCACCTTACGATCAATTGCACAACACTCCCAAACCATCTGAAGCTCATGGGAGTGCTCAATTTGCTGATAGGTATCATTCATGTTGTGCCACACCAATTTTGTCCTCTATCTAGAACCCTAGGGAATTCTAGCGGCAAGCATATCTACCAAATGCAAATGCAGACACAACCTCTTTGCAATTCACAAGATGCACATCTTGCCCGAACACAACCCTCTCGCAACTAAAATCAAGTTTTGCGGTATCTCGAACATGAACTGTGAACTCATATAGGTCCCTTGTATCAAAGTTGTGCCTAATTTGATTAAAAAGGGGAACATTTCAGTTCATTCGATTCTATTATGCCGTAACTAATCTACTTGCAAGATAAGGCACAGATAAGAAAAATTCACCTCTTGCTCTTCTCCCAGGTTTTTTCTTCGAGATCTGGGTGCTGCATTCGCCCACCGGAGCCAAACAATCCGCTGCCGGCCTTGCTTTTCTCTTCAACCCGCTGCTCGTAGGTACCTTGGGAGCAGAATCCTTGCTGGCCTCCTCGCTAACCGAGGCTGAAGACCTCGCCACTGCTACGTGTTGAGCCCCAGACTTGGGCCCCGACGGACCAGAATCAGTCGGGGATGTAGCTACAACCTTCGCCTTGCAAGACATGTTGGGCCGCCGCCGTCGGATTCAGTGTCGGGGGAGGGAGAAAAAAGGTCCTCCGCCGCCGGCAGATTTAGGGTCGGGGAAGGGAAGAAAAGGGACCACCGCCGCCGCCGCAACAAGATTCAGTGTCGAGAGTTAGGAAAGTACAGTAATGGATTTACCCCTACGACACGTGCAGGGTGGCTAAGAAGAGTGACCGACAAAGGAGGGGCACAGCAGGAACTAGTGTAACAGAATATCCTGACTTAACGGGCGCGATTTGAAAATATTGGGTTTGGCCATCATTCATTTGAAAGACCCCTCTCAGCAATTGGCGCCCTAACTTTTCGAATCGCGGTGATAAAAATCAACTTGGGTACCGCGTTGCCTGGGCGACCCAACTTTCAGGCCGCAAAATGATATTCTCCAGGTAGTGGGGATACTCTTAAGGGCAGAACCAAGGACGTGCATCTGGTTGGCGTACTTCTGGCACCCGATGCATCGTTGGACGATGTCTGTGGTGTCGGCATGTGCTGTGAGCTAGTATAAGCCATGGCACATAGCTTTGGCGACTAGCGACCAGGCACAGGCGTGGTGGTTGCAGTCGCCGGCGTGGATGTCCTAGAGGATCTTGCGCCCTTCTTCTGGCTGTATGCAATGCTGGAACACACCAGTCACACTGCGTTTGTGGAGCTTGCCATTGATGATGATGAAGGATTTGCAGCAGTGCACGATCATTCGCACCTCTGTCCCGTCGGTGGGCAGGATCTTGTGCTTGAGGTAGGTGACGCATGGTGCGGTCCAGTCGTTAGGCTCCATGATCATGGCGACCAGGGCAGGCTCGGGCTGTAGAGGTATCCCGATGTCGATCTCCTTTGGTGCGGAGACCGAGGGCTTGTTGATGATGTCGAGGAATACGCCCATATGTGCTGTTTGGCGAGCCGATCCGATGCGGGAGAGCGCGTCGACCTCCTCATTTTTGCGCCTGTCGATCCACTCGATGGAGTAGCCGGCGAAGTGGCCCTCCAGCTGGTCCACCGCTTGGCAATATGCTATCATGGTCGGGGAGACGGTGTCGTAGGTGCCGACGACTTGTGCGGCGATGAGATCAGAGTTGCCGTAGCACCATAGGCGATTGATGTTGTAATACGTCGGACATTATGCTCTAAGTTCAAGCCTGGACGAACCCAAATGTGGATAAGTGATTCTACCGCAGAAGCCCAAGGCCACCCACGTGTAGGCCCCTCAAAGCGGACTAGGGCACGATACCGGCCGACTACCTTATCCACTTTCAAGAACATCGGGACAAGAGCGAGCAGCGTAAGCGACAGGTAACGTGACCACGACATACACAAATGAGTATGTATGTCTGTGACTTACAATAGACATCAGAGTCACACCATCTAAAAGAAATAGAAATATTGCAATGCCATACAGCAAGATCCAAATATCCTAGATAGATATAATAGTTTAGGATACCTCCTCATACATCACACACCAGAGTATCAAGCGGAAGTAGAAAACAAGATCCGAGTACGGATTAATAAGCAAATTGGCATAAGATGCCTCTGAAATAAGCACACACGCATGGGTAGGTTTAGGTTTAGATGCTTAGGTTTGATTCAATTCAAACAAAACCAAGTGAGTTTAAAAGAAAGAAAAGAATGAGAGGAAGTAAGTGTTCATGGCCCATGCATGTATGAACATATGCTTGCTAGTTGTGAAAACAACTACAATATAACATTGGCCATGATTCCAACCAACTCCCTAAATGGAGATAAATCCCCAAAAGAGAGGTTTATGGAAGCTTTATCATCCACATGGTGTATTTTGGTTCATGAGCATACTTGAATAAAGGTGGCTCATGCTAGTGTGTATGATCCACTTTTATTTGATATAGTCACTCTAAATTCAAGATCATCAAGATATAGCACCATGAATTATTGAGATATTCCAAGAATACCACGTTCATGAAGCATGAGAGAAATGAAGGAATGCTCGAGACATACATTGGAAGAATTGATTATCTGCCCCTTCGAAAGAGAAAGGATACCGACCTATTCACCTTGTTGATCGAAACATCGGTTGAAAAGAGGACAACTTTGGATAAGAACCAATGATAGCTCATACATTAAACAAAGCTACCAGAGATGAAAAGATGAGAATCTCCTGTATCAAAGAGAACCTTGTAGATATGGAGCTCTAAAAGATATGAAGTGTGACAACGGATGGTAATCCACCATAGTGCCTTAAGAAACCTATGGATTGCCAAAGATACTTGAATATGATATAGATATGATCACAGTGTAACTCAAAATCACAAGAGATAACCGCCATCATTTGGAGGATTAGAATTGACCATATTCCACTCATGATAAGAGTCATATAGCAATACCGAGAAGCAACTTACAATTGAAGCATCGGATCGATGCAAGTTATGTATTTAGACCAAAAGAATTCGAAGATGAAGTAAAAACTCTAGATTGAAGCACTGGTAGCAAAAGATCGAGTTCACATGGTCATGCTGACAAAAGAAGGTGAATAGTGTATACCACACGACTGAAAAGGAGTGTGAAAACACATATGCATCAAAGAAAAAATTCCGCATTTTTTGGCATTAAAATACCAACTAGATGCGTAAAACCACTTAACAGATAGGGTTTGGCAACTCCACATTCTGTGAAAGCATGCAGGAAGGAAGAACACCCTTAACAAGATTGCGTCGGTTAACACATAGTCAGACAGATCACATCGGTTTATAAAAAGTCGGATAGATCGCGTCGGTTTACAAATAAAGCCTATCAGTGTGGAATGTACTTACAGTTGATAACCAAAGGCAGATTGCAAGAAAAAGGTTAGATGCAACAGATAACAAGTAATTAACACACACATCCTATGGTACTACAGAAACCCCAAACACGTGAATCCTAGTTTGAATTTTTAGAAGAGAATAGATAAATGTTACACTTCCTTACCAGAAAGGGTGGGTAAGAAGAAAAATGGAAGCAATCATACTCTCACGTTTAGTTTTTCCCTAGTATACATAGCTACCAAAATATTTTCTAGACTGATAACAACCATCTTGGCTGAGACCCTAAAGGGCGGAATGGCTCTGATACCAATTGTAATACCTCGGACATTACGCTTCAAGCCTGGACGAACCCAAAAGTGGATAAGTGATTCTACTGCGGAGGCCCAAGGCCACCCACGTGTAGGCCCATCGAAGCGGACCAGGGCATGGTATCGGCCGACCACCTTATCCACTTTCAAGAACATCAGGACAAGAGCGAGCGGCGTAAGCACAAGTAACGTGACCACAACATACACAAATGAGTATGTATGTCTGCGACTTACAATAGACATCAGAGTCACACCATCTAAAAGAAATAGAAATATTGCAACACCATACGGAAAGATCCAAATATCCTAGATAGATATAATAGTTTAGGATACCTCCTCATACATCACACACCAGAGTATCAAGCGGGAGCGGAAAACAAGATCCGAGTATAGATCAAGAAGCAAATTGGCATAAGATGCGTCTGAAATAAGCACACACGCATGGGTAGGTTTAGGTTTAGATGCTTAGGTTTGATTCAATTCAAACAAAACCAAGTGAGTTTAAAAGAGAGAAAAGAATGAGAGGAAGTAAGTGTTCATGGCCCATGCATTTATGAACATATGCTTGCTAGTTGTGAAAACAACTACAATATAACATTGGCCATGATTCCAACCAACTCCCTAAATGGAGATAAATCCCCAAAAGAGAGGTTTATGGAAGCTTTATTATCCACATGGTGTATTTTGGTTCATGAGCATACTTGAATAAAGGTGGCTCATGCTAGTGTGTATGATCCACTTTTATTTGATATAGTCACTCTAAATTCAAATAAGCTCACAAATTCAAATAAGGCCATATGGAAGGTTATAAGGGAATACTACTCACATAACATGCAAAGGATGGCTATGTGGCTCCTTATTCATATTGTGAAAACAACATGGAGACAAGTATCGAAGAATGTAGCAAAGAAATGGATCCACCCTACTCATATGAGCTAGATTGAATACCAATAGAACTGCATGGCTCATATATAATTAGGATGGTGGAGTTTATATGGAGACAAAGAGAGGTGGTGGAGTTAAAAGAGATATGCCCCCAACTCAACTTGGTTATTAAACAATATATCAAGAACCAACTACAATGTATCAAGAGGCAAATACAAGTAATAGGCAAATGCAATATGAGAGAAGACCCAAATGAAAAGGGTTTTATATGATGCTCAAATGCAATGTGGCATGGTGACATGAGCATGATATAATGATGATGCAATTAATGACATGTAGGAAGCAACAATATATAGACTAGGCAAGTAGCATTGCAATTGTTAGACAATTGGGATGCTATAGATGTTCATCTCCTTGGCGGCACGCATGCCATGAAGGAGGGCCTCGTATTCGGCCATGTTGTTGGTGTAGGGCGTGAAGTCAAGGTGTAGCGTGTATCGGAGTTTATCGCCTCTGGGGGAGGTGAGTATGATCCCAGCCTCCATGCCGACCGTGTTCTTGGACCCGTCAAAGTGGAGCGACTAGTAGTGGAGATAGGGAAGTTTCTCCGGCTGTTGTGCTTCTTCCCAGTCGGCGAGAAAATCAGCCAAGGCCTGCGACTGGATCGCTTTGCGTGGCTTGTACTTGATGTTGTGGACGTTGATTTTGACGGCCCACTTGGCGACTCGCCCAGTTGCCTCGTGGTTTCGGATGATGTCCTGTAGCGGCGCGGAGGATACGCCGTGATAGGGTGCTCCTGGAAGTAGTGTGGGAGCCACCTCTGGGCTCCGAAGACCTCGTACACCAACTTCTTGTACTGCGGGTAGCGCTGCCTTGAGTCCATTAGGACTTCGCTGATGTACTAGGCTGGGCACTGTATGGGGAGCTCCTTGCCCTCTTCTGGTTGCTCGATGACCATCACGGTGCTGACGACTCGAGTGGAGGCCGTGACATAGACGAGCATTGGCTCTTTGTCGACTGGGACAGCGAGCATTGGTGCTACAAGCAGCACTTCCTTGAGCGCTTTGAGCATGTTGTCCGCTTCTTCTTCCCATTGGAACGTGGGGTTCTTGCGCATCAGCCGGTAGAGGGGCATTGCCTTCTCACTAATCTGGGGGATGAAGCGACTGAGAGCCGTGACTCGCCCGGCCAGCTTCTAGACGTCGCGCAGGCACTCAGGTTTTCCAAGTCACACTATAGTGTCAATCTTGGTGGGGTTTGCTTCAATGCCTCGCTTGGAGACTACGTACCCCAGGAGCTGTCCGATCGGTACGCCGAAGGTGCACTTCCTCGGGTTGAGCTTGATCTGGTACTACCGCAGATTTGCGAAAATTTTGGCAAGGTCGGCGAGCAGGTCACTCTAGTGAGTTGACTTCACCACCATGTCGTTGATGTAGACGTGGATGTTGTGGCCAATTTGGCTCGCAAGGCACTCCTGCATACACCGTTGGTAGGTCGCACCGATATTCTTAAGGCCGAATGTCATAGAAGTGTAGCCGAAGGCGGCGAATGGCATGATGAACGCTATTTTCTCCTCGTCCTCGACCACCATCTTGATTTGGTTGTAACCAGAGTACACATCGAGGAAGCACAGCAACTCCGACCTCGTGGTAGAGTCGATGATCTAGTCGATGCGGGGAGGATGAATTCCTCCTTCGGGCAGGCGCTGTTTAGGTTGGTGTAGTCGATGCACATTCTCCAAGTATTGTTCTTCTCAGAACCAGGACTAGGTTTGCCAGCCACTTGGAGTACTTGATTGGCCGGATGAAGCCTGCAGCGAGTGGACGCTGCACTTGTTCGGTGATTGCTCGGTGGCACTCTTCATTGAAGGGTCATAGCGACTGCTTCACCGGTCGTTCTTTGGGGTCGGCATTTAGCTTGTGCTCAGCGAGTTCCCTCGGGATACTAGGCATGCTAAATGGTTTCCATGCAAAGAGGTCGCGATTCTCATGTAGGTAGTTGATGAGCGCGCTTTCCTATGCGAGGCTCATGTTGGTCCCGATGGTGGCCTTCTGGCTCGAGTCGCCCGGGACAAGCTCGATGGTGCAGGTGTGTGTGGAGGCCTGGAATGCTGCTCTCTAGAGTTCTCCAACATGGGCTTCTTCCGGATCATGGGGTCATCCTTGTCAATGTTACTCGTGTATTTTGCAAGCTCGTTCGCGTGGTTGGTTTCCATGACGATGACGGTGTCGGCGAGCTCAGCGCCTTTGTCCTCGTAGTCCACGGCCATGTCGGGGTTGTCGTGGGCGGTGATGATGCCGCGTGGCCCTGGGAGCTTCATCATGTTGTACGCGTAGTGTGGTGCTGCCATGAATTTGGCAAAGGCTTGTCGCCCCAGGACGTAGTGGTAGGGGCTGTGGAAGTTCACCAACTCGAAGACGATCCGCTTGGTGCAGAAGTTTGTTTGTGTGCCAAAGGTGACTGGCAGCATCACACTGCCGATCGGGTACGCCTTCCGACCAGGGACGATGTCGTGGAAGGTGGTGAGGGTCGATTCGATCATCGACTCTAGGAGTTGTAGCCTCTTGAATGTGTCCAAGTACAAGATATTGATAGAGCTTCTGCCATCCATCAGCGTCTTGGGTAGCCAGTAGTCATCCACTTTGAGCTTGACCACCAGGGCAACTCGCCCTGGATATTCGATCATGGGCGCGTGATCTTGGTGAACCTAGGTGATGCTTTGCTCGGACCAGTTGAGGAAGCAGGGGATGTCGACCTAGGTCACCACATTGATAGCGACTGCACGGGCGAGCACCTTTTTCTCGCGTTTGGTACCAAGCTCGGTGAACGTGTGCAGTGAGACGATGGCGTATTGTCCCTTGGTGGGTCATTGCAAGGGTCCTCTCTTTCTCGCATTTGCTTCTCAATCTCCTTCAGAGAGTGGCAGTCGGCGGTGGTGTGAGTGGCAGGTTTCCCCTCCCTGCTGTGGCAGAGTTAGGGCTTGTTGAGTAGGACAGCAGAGTCGAATTTTAGCCGAGCCGTGTTGTTTGCGTGGTAGTTCCCACTGTCGTGGTAATTCCCTCCGTCACGATGGAAGTTCTTCGGGTCATGCTGCCTGTAGCCAGCTTTGGCGACGAAGTCGACTCGCCCATCACCATGGTGCTTGCCGGTGAGGCGAGTGTTGCTGTAGCGCATGTCGCGCTGTCGCCCGTTGTCGTTGCTGCCGGTGCAGCATCTTTCCCCCCGACTCATTGTTGAAGTCTTGGTTGGGGTCCTCCTCTGCGTAGCGCTTGGCGATATCAAGGAGGTCGGGGATGTTGTCGAGCGTCCAGTAGACCCTCTTGATCTTGGTGACCAGAGGTTCGTACCGGCACGTGTTCTTGAAGCAGTGGATCATCGTGTACGGGTGGATGCTGGAAGCATTGATCCACAGGTCTTGCCACCACTGGACCCAGTGGCGGCTCAACTCGCGTTGTCCCTGGATGCAGTGCTCCAAGTCCTCAATGGTGGTGGCGTGGGTGTAGGAACCCTCGAAGTGCCTAACGAAGGCCTCTCGCATGTCCTCCCACGAGTCGATGTTGTCCGCGGGAAGGGTGTTGATCCATTGTCGGGTCGCTCCCTCCATCATCAGGGGGAGGTAGTGAGTGGTGAGTAGGTCGATGTGGTCGGCGATCCCCATCGCCATGAGGTATGTGTCAAGCCACACCGCTTGATCGTATGTCGGGTCGTACTCCTCAATCTCCTTCGGCGCCTTGAAGTCATCGGGTACTTTTCACCTCAGATCATTGGTCCGAAGCACTGCGGGCCGACTCGGCTGAGTGAGCCCCTTGGCTCTAGCTCGCCGCAGTTGGTGAGGGTGTGCCTCAGATCGTGTGGCTAGTGAGCCCGCCAAGCCTGGTTGTTGACAATGTGGCTCCACGCGTCTATCGGTTGGCCGTTAGCAGCGACTGTGTTGTTTGTGGGTCATGGCTCATTGGTGGAGAGCGCAGGATTCACGACCCGTGGTTGGAGCTACAGGGGCTCGGGCAGTGGGCAGTTCAGAGTGTTGGCGACCATTGGAAGGCTGCCCTGCTCTAAGATGAATGGGAGTACATCCGTCCCTGCGGGTCGAGTCCCGTGGCTTGTTGCTCGATGGCCCAGGCGAGTAGGGCCTGGGCGTACTGGATCTGCAGCGCGCCCTCTCCCGTGATGTTGAGGTTGGTGACTGTGACCTGCCCCGCGATGACATTGTCCATGGGGGTGGAGTATAGTGGGAGCTTGTTGGTGTCGCGGGCTTGTGGCGAGATGATGATCCGTGACTAGTCCAGAGGAGGTGTGCGGCCCAGGGGTGGCGATGGAGCTCCAATCGCAGGTGCCCCAGGTGGTGGGCGGTTGCTGCCGCCATTTGGCGCGTTCTCGCTGAACTTGCGCTCGGCCGTGTAGGCAGGGTCGTTCTCGTTGTTGAAGTTCAGGACGCGGCCCTAGATGCTGGAGTTCAGGCGGGTCCTGATGTGGCATTGATGTTAGAGCGACAGCTCCTGTGCCCTTTCCCGCTCGAGACGGAACTTCTCGCGCTCGGCCTGCTCCTTGCGTGTTGCCTCCTCCAGTCGGTGGGCTTCTTCTACCTCCGTCGCTGTCGCGGTCGGTGGGATCGGCGTGGAGAAGGGATCTGGCGGGGACGTCGTGCTACCCGCCATGTAGATCGTGTTGAAGTGATTGGATCTGGCGTGGAAGTCTTTAGGTGACTCCGACCTCGAGTCAAAGTCGAAGATCCCGAGGATGGATGGGTCCTCGAAATCCTCGGCGTTGGAGACCCGCATGATGAAGTCTTCACGTGATGCCATGGTGATGGATCCGACGACTGAGGCAGGGGTCGCTGAATCAGCGTCGTTCGTGGCTGCGTCAGTTCTAGACGCATTACTGTGAGAGTAGATCGCGGCGTGGCGGCAATCTGCTGATGATCGCCATCCCCGTCGGGTCGACAACATCTGTGAAGCCGACGAATAGGTTGATGTTGCCGACCGGCATCACCGTGTTGTGTGTGATCAGGCACGATGCAGGGATGTAGCTACTGGGCAGGATCTGAAGGATCCCGCCGCTTGCGATCATGCGGCTGGCGGCGATCGACCGATCGATTGGCGAGCAGGGTCTCGCCACAGAACTTAGGCCGGATCGGCCGATCGATTGGCTCCACTATTGTGGGAATAACCATGGTAGTTGCCACCAGGGGTAGCGATTGGAATGATTTGGGGCAAGAGTGGGAAGCCATCTATGGAGAGAGATGAGGGAAAAGACACAGGGATTTACCCAGGTTCGGCTGCCCGTAGGGTAAATACCTACTCCTTCTAGATTGTATTATCGGCGAGTGATTTACAAGGGTGGCGAGCTCGACGGCTAGGCAGCGAGTCGCTTGGATGGGGTGTATGATGGAACGTGAGTACAGAGAGTACCCTAGGAAGGCTTATATAAAGGGTGCCTCGCTAAGGTTTACAGATATACAACCGAATTAGTTAAGGACTCAAAGGATTTGAGCTAATCCGACTAGGCCTAGCTACACTTCTCGTCCTCCAGCTTCCAGTCGCCAGTCATCCTTCCCAATTGCATTCCAGTCGCCATCCTGCAAGCCCACTCGCAAAGGCCCTGGTCCAGTCGAAATGTCCTGCTGGGCCTACCCCCTTCGGCATATCCCCATCATAGACCTGCTCTAGAGTTGGATTATTTGCTAGGATCTCTCGGGCCGCAACACTGTTTTCTACCGGCGTGTTATACACCTGGTTTCCTTTGCTATCGATCTGAGGTTGTCCCATGACTATGTTTACGTTGTTTCCCTCAAAAAAGGATTTGTGTACTTCTAGATTTTTATTCGCCAACTTAGGGCCGTTACAGGTCTTCTGATGCTGTAGGGAGTTGTATTATCCTGCATCTGCAATGTGCTGCTACTCCTTGATGAGGTGGGTGGTTTCATCCAAGAGAACCTGGCGCTGTGCTTCTAGGGCTAAGGCCATTTCCTCCAACTTCTCTTGTGTAAGATTCTAGGCAGTTGGGATTGGCGTTGTAACTACTTCTCCGAGAATTTCACGGGCACCTAGGGTAACCATGTGTCCATCCACTGGAGACTGTTGGGGATATACTTTCCGGGTATCCTCACGGTTCCTCACAGACCAGAGTGGCCCACTTCGGGTTAGAGCTTTGCTTCACGGGCGGCCCAGTCAGGGAGAAAAGACGGAGTCCATTCCGGCTACGGGAAGGCCCAGAAGACTTACCGACTTAGGCTCATAGTGTTACTTGTAGTTCAAGATGTACTCTGTAACCGACTCTTAGTCGTAGCCGGATAGATCTCTCTTGTAAACCGTAGGCCGGATATCTATATAAGACGTCCTAGGGAGAGACTTTAGGGCAGACCTCAATAGTCTACAATCTCAACTCGCACAGGCGAAACCCTTGCAACCCATATTCCGGCTCTGTCGTATTACTAGATTGCTAGCAGGAGTAGGGTCCGTCTAAAGCCGGCGGATTCGAACCTAGGTAAACTTGTGTGCTCACCGTCCTGGAACATCGTACGTCTCACACCCCTCTCTTCTGCATGCCCCGAGGACCCCCTCATGGCGTACTTGTCATCAATCCGACGACAGTTGGCGTCCACCGTGGGGCAAGTGAGCTTCGGATCTGCGTTCCGAGCGGAATCTGCAAGAACCGGAATCAGCGAGACCATCACTGTCGGTCGCATCCACTACGCCAGCGACGTCCCTCTCATCATTATCGACGAGACGTGGATTCCAGCTATGGAGGCCGTGACTACCTACACAATCATGTATTTTGGCGAGATCGATGTTTACATCGGTTTCACTGAACCTGCCCCACCCACCCCAGCGGTGATGATAGAGGCAGAAGAATCTTCTGGGTCCCCTTTGTCCATGGAGGCGGCAGAGTTCCGGACCTCAGAAAACCCTAATCCCACCCAGCCCGCACCAGCTACGGAGATAGTGGAGAAATCCAAGCCTGAGGAAGACCTAGCGGTTAAAGCCGAATCTGGAGTGGATCTCCTCGGAGAGGCCGTATCCCAGATCGACCCACCCATGGAAGTCGAAATCCAGGAGGAGCATATCAACGACACTGATTCCGGCTCTGATGACGCCGGGACAGACAGGCCTTTCCTGAGGTACACACTGCAACGTATGATAATGCAAGACGCAAGCGCAGATGCAATTCTCGAGACCATCAAAAGTTTCGACATGGCTGATCGCGAGAGCCGCAGGTACCTCAGGAAGCACGCGTCGCACTTTGTCGGGTATGTAGGATCCGGATCCGGCTCTGCCGATGCTGGAGAAAACATCGACTTTGTGCTGGAGGCAATTGGAACAAACGTCGACGTACCCGCATCCTCGGATGAATCGATGACGTCAGCATATTTCCGAAATTTCTTCGCGGAATACGAAGAGGAGTATAACTCCAAAGCTGCAGAAGAAGGAGAAGCCATGGATGAAGGATCCGGGGAACACTCTCCCAAAGCGCAGGACGACATGGAAGTCAGAGACAATCCGGAAGTCCAGATGTCCGAAAGTACCGATCAGAGCTTGACATGGAAACGGACCCAAAGCCGTCTTTGCTACTGGCGCTGCCAAGAAGGCAAAGAAGAGGGACAAGAAGAACAAGACCCCGGCAAAAGATCCTCTGATAGAGGAGGTGATTGCCGAGGAATATGAGGAAGACTCGGATGGAGCACTTATCCTAGAAGAGCCGAAAAAACAAGAATCGGTGGATGGACACGTGATCACTGAAGGTGCGCGTAAACTCATTGATGCTGCATTAACCACACATATTCCTACAACTGTGGAGCTTACCGCTGAAGAACTGGACGAGAGGGCACAAGCCCTAGAAGCGCGTCGTCAAGTACTCCTCGATGAAGCCAAAAACGTTGAGGAGGAAAAGAAACGCCTTACATCTGCGGAGAAGTACAACTCCAGGCAAGAACAGAAGACCAGGAAGCGTCATACCAATGACAACCAATTCCCGCAGATCCACGCTGTCCTTTTCAGAGATGAGATGGGAAAGCCTCCGAAAGATAGTAAAGGAGATTGGGTATTTACAACCCTAGTACAGAATACCGTGGCAGCCCGAGAAATTCTATCGGCTAATCCAGGACCGGAGGAAATCCAGTTGGGAATCAAACTACTCAACAAGGGACTGGAGCAGCAAAAGGTCGCCATGTCCGGAAGCCAAAAACTAGTCTCGGATTCCGACCAATGTCGCACAGATCCGGCATGGGCTGACGTGAGACCCCAGCACGTTCCGGAGCAGCGTCATCGCCCCGAGCGCCGGGAAGACAATTATTCGAGAACCGGATCGTGAGGACAGCACCGCAGAACTGCGCGTGACTGGAGCAATGTTGCCCCAGCAGCCAAAAAAGAGGCCATTGCTGCACTGTATCCGAAGAATCCTCCCCGACGAGAGTCGAACGATCGAAGGGGAGAAGATAAAGAGAAACATTAGGAGGAGGATCGTCAAAAAATTCCACCTCCTAGACATGCAAGCCGTCCGGCTGAGCCTCACCGTAGTGGGAATAACGAATGAAGGAACGACGGAAACCATGCCGGTACAAGCCAGCAGGGGGCTCGTCATAGTGAAGACCCTCCCCGGAACCGGAATAATGATGCTCCGGATGGAGGCCGGCGATCAGCCGGAAACAATCTAGCTGCCCCACCCTGTCCACCAAATAGTCATCACAATGACTCTCAAGGGGGACAAGGAGAACGATGTGACAGACGAGGTGGTGGCAGAAGCCGAAGTCCGGCTCCAAGGCACCGTAGCCACAGCCAACATTCGGGACGATCTCTATCCCCGAACAACGCAAGGCACAGAATCAACTCCAACATAGAGGCGCGGCGCTATGAAAACGATGATATCTACGTGGGCCCAAAGTGCTTCGGACCACGCATCAGAGCTACAAGATTCTCGGAAGGATTTGCTATCTCAAGACATATCCAAGCCTACGACGGCATTGCTCGGCCAGATACCTGGCTACGGGATTTTTTCCAAGCTTGCTGCATCGCCAAAGGCGGAAATAGCCTAGTCGCAACCCGATATCTCCCACTTATGTTGCGGAAGACGGCACGATCATGGCTTAATGAACTTCCGGAGAACACCACCCACAACTGGTATGACATGCAAAGTGCGTTCTTTCGGAATTTCGAAGGCACATATCGGAGGCCCTGTACGGTCGGAAACCTACAACGTTGCACCCAGAAAGCCGGAGAAACTTGCCGGGATTACCTCGGATGATGGATTGACACCAAGAACTCCTGTGAAGGAGTAAACGATCAAACTGCAATTGAAGCTTTCATCGCAGGTCTCCCAATTGGCCTACTGCGCCATCGCGTGAAGTGTGACAAGGTCACTATTCTGGGAGAGATGATAGAAATAGCGAGAAAGTATGCAGATGCCGATGACGATGAAGAGGGATTACTCAATGCCCTAGCTATGCCACAATCGACAAAACAACCAAAGTAACAAGCTCAGAAGCGTAAAAATACCTCGGAAGAAAAACCCAACACGGAAACGGCAGTGGTCACTGCTACTTTCGGGTCTGGAGGACGAGGAGGACGCGGTGGAGGCCGCGGGCGTGGGCGTGGAACTTCAAGAGTCCAAGGTAGAGGAGACCAACAACCAGGCAAAACCTACTCTTGGGCCGACATTGCCAATAACCCATGTGTGCATAACCTAGACGCCAATGGGGGCTCGTCCCACACCAATGCCGAATGTCGTTTCAATGACGACATCAAAAGAGATGACACCGCGGGCTACAAAGCTAAGCAGAAGAAGGGAAAGAAGAATCCTAAAAAAGAAAAAGAGACCAAGGAAGACTCCGACATGGAGGAAGCTGATGCTTCAAATCCCAGGCCAGAAGGGAAGAAAAAATTTCCGACCAAGAAAGACACTTACGTCACCTTCCTCGGATCTCAACCAGCAAAGGTCAAGAAAGAAGTTCTACATGAGCTCAACGCAACAGTTCCGGCTATCCCCCAATACCTGGACTGGTCGGAAGTGGCAATCACATTTGACCACGCTGATCATCCGCCTAAGTTGCATAGGCGAGGAAAATACGCCTTAATCGTCAATACACTTATTGACGGTTATGGTTTCTCCAAGACCCTCATGGGCGGTGGTAGCAATATCAATATTCTCTATGTCGAAACGCTACACAGGATGAAGATCTCGGAAACCCAGCTGAACCATAGCTCTGTGATCTTTCACGGAGTTGTCCCAGGAAGACAAGCCAATTCCTTGGGAGAGATCACTTTGGATGTTACCTTTGGAACTCCAAAGAACTATCGGAGGGAGGCACTTTCCTTCGAAGTGGTCCCGTTCAAGAGCGCATACCATGCTATATTCGGACGCCTGGCTTACTGGGCTTTTATGGCTTGTCCGTGTTACATTTACAATATGATGAAAATTCCAGGTCCCAACGGCGTGATCACCATTAGGGGAGACCCGAAGAAAGCGCGAGAGTGCCAGGATGGAAATGCCGCCTTTGAAGCCATCTTGCGCCTGTGAGTACCAGGAGATCAAAGAAGAGCATAGATCCGTCCGAGATGCCCGCAACAAAGAAGGAGGTGACAAAGCCAAATTCGGAGTTCAAGGCATCAGAAGAGACGAAGAATACGCCGTTGAAGGATGATGACCCCTCCAAGGTGACCCAGATAGGTGTAGGCCTAGGTAGCGCATAGGAAAGCGCACTCGTCAAGTTCCTCCAAGCAAATCAAGATATCTTCGCATGGCAGCCATCTGACATGACCGGAGTACCTAGGGAACTTGCCGAGCACTCTTTAAATGTAAACCCGGACGCTAAACCCGTCAAACAGTCCTTACGATGTTTCGGTGATGAAAAGTGTAAGGCAATAGCTAAGGAACTAACACGGCTCGAGTTAGCCGGATTCATAGAAGAGGTCATCCACACTGAGTGGTCGGCCAATCCTGTATTGGTCCCTAAAAAGGACACCACTGATTTAAGGATGTGTGTTGATTATACTGCCTTGAACAAGGCTTGCCCAAAAGATCTGTTCACTTTGCCTAGAATTGATCAAGTTATCGATTCTACGGCAGGCTCGGAACTCCTCTGTTTTCTCAACGCATATTCCGGTTATCACCAAATCCGGATGAAGGAATCTGACAAAGTCAAAACTTCATTCATAACCCCCTTCGAAACCTTCTGTTTTGTTATGATGCCCTTTGGGCTGAAGAACGTAGGAGCTACGTACCAGCGCACGATGCAGCGTTGCCTCCATGAACAACTCGGACGCAATGTACACGCATACGTGGATGATATTGCGGTGATGTCCAAAAAGAAGGAAACATTGATTTCCGACTTGGAGGAAACATTTGCCAATCTACGAAAATACAACATCATGCTTAACCCGAAGAAATGTTTCTTTGGATTACCAGCCGAAAAATTGTTAGGTTTCATTGTGTCTCAAAGAGGCATAGAGGTGAACCGAGACAAAATCAAGGCTATACTCAATATTTCTAGGCCAACTCGCCTGAAGGACGTACAAAGACTAACTGGTTGCATTGATGCAGTCAGTCGGTTTGTAAGCCGGCTTGGTGAACGAGCCGCACCATTATACAAACTCCTGAAAAAGACCAAGGATTTTGTTTGGAATGATGAAGCTGAAGATGCACTACAAGACCTGAAGAAAGTACTCTCATCTGCTCCCATCCTTGCTACGCCGGAACCACAGGAACCGATGTTGCTTTATCTTGCTGCGACAAACAAGGTCATTAGTATCGTCATGATAGTGGAGAGACCGAAGGAAAATCAGGAACACCTGGTGCAACGTCCGACTTACTTTGTCAGCAAAGTCCTGACAGAATCGAAACAGCGATATCCGCACTATCAAAAGTTGGCTTACGGTGTTTTTCTGGCATCACGTAAGCTACGACACTATTTTCAGGAACATCCAATTACCATGGTGAGCACAGCTCCCATGAGAGATATAATCAATAACAGTGACGCCACAATACGCGTCGCCAAATGGGGCATAGAGCTTTCAGCTTTTGATATTGAGTATAAACCTCGGACAGCAATAAAATCCCAGATCCTTGCTGACTTTGTCGCTCATTGGACAGAGATGAAAGAGAACATGATCGTCCCTGAGTCGGAATATTGGATCCTCTATTTTGATGGGTCTAAGGCTAAAGGGGGCTCGGGGGCTGGCGTGGTGCTCAAATCACCCCAAGGAGATAAACTTCTATACGTGTTGCAGATCCACTTCACAGCGACAAATAATATTGCCGAATATGAAGCACTGCTACATGGAATCCGGATTGCTAAGGATATTGGCATCCGACGTTTGATGTGTTATGGAGATTCGGATCTTGTTGCTCAACAAGTGTCGGATATTTGTAATGCAAATAAACACATGGCAGCGTACAAAGCTATCGTGGATGATCTATCTAAATCGTTCAAAGGGTTTGAAGTTCAACACATCCCTCGAGCAGAAAATGAGGAAGCATACGCACTATCTCTGATAGGTTCTGCGTGGAAAGAGGTCCCGGATGGCGCTTTTTTAGAGCACCTCAAAGTTCCCTCGATAAAGGGAGTAGATGAGGAATATCCGACCAAATCCGACTCACCTTTGATAGCAGTTCTGGCTGTAATTCCCAGCTGGACTCAACCCTACCTCGATTATTTGGTAGATGGAGAATTACCCGAAGATGAGGTTCTGAGCCAGCAGATTATCCGACGAGCGATAGCCTACACTATAGTTAAAGGTGAGCTCTATAAGCGGAGTATTTCTGGGGGGTTTCAGCGCTATGTGTCTTCGGAAGAAGGAGTGGAAATCCTAAGAGAAATCCACGAAGGCGAGTGTGGACACCATGCTGCAGCCAAATCTTTAGTGGCAAAAGCTTTTAGACACGGATTTTTCTAGCTTACAACTCAGGCAGATGCCGAATGATTAGTCAAGACGTGCAAAGGCTGCCAAAAGTACGCTAAACAAGCTCATGTTTCGGCTGATCAGCTGCGAACAATACCTATAACATGTCCTTTTGCGGTCTGGGGGCTTGATATGGTAGGACCATTTAAACGGGCTCCAAGTGGATTTACTCACCTCTTAGTGATGGTGGATAAATTCACCAAATGGATTGAGGCTAAACCTGTCACTAGTTGTGATGGAGCAACAACCAAAAGATTTGTCGAGGATGTTATAATCCGGTATGGTTATCCGCATAGCATTATCACGGACAATGGGAGTAACTTCTCTATGGGAGAATTGGCCGAATTCTGCAATGAGCAAAATATCCGGCTTGCCATTGCGTCAGCCGCACATCCACAGGCTAACGGACAAGTTGAAAGAGCAAATGGTTTAATCCTACAAGGCCTAAAACCGAGACTCGAAGCACCACTACGACGTGCTGCGGGGGCTTGGGCAGAGGAATTACCCTCTGTAATATGGAGTTTACGAACGACTCCGAACAGGTCAACCGGATACACACCTTTCTTCTTGGTCTATGGTGCAGAAGCAGTTCTTCCTAGTGATTTGATTCACACTTCTCCTAGAGTGGCCGCGTATATTGAAGAAGATGCCGAGATTTCTCGACAAAATGATCTCGACTTAGTCGAAGAAGTTCGCGTCGTTGCTGAAATGAGATCAACAGCCTATCAGTAGAAGCTACGCAAGTATCATAGCCAGAGAGTCAGAAATAGATCTTTCAATAAAGGCGATTTGGTTCTCCGGCTTGTGCAACAAAGAAAGCACAAACTTTCCCCAGTATGGGAAGGGCCCTTTTTAGTTAGTCGAGTATTGCACAATGGTTCGTATTACTTAACTGACATGAGGCCAGTCAAAGAAAGACATGCTACTAAGAAGAGAAAGAGAGCTGGAGGCAGTACAAATCCGGATGAGTTAGACAGACCGTGGAATATTGCTTAGCTACGTCCCTTTTATTCTTAGTTTATCCTTCTTTGTAATCATATATATGTACATGTTCTGCGAGAAATAAAAGTTTTGGTTGCCTCAAGTTTTTTCTGAGAAGTTTTTACCATCTTATTTCTGAATGATCATGTCATAGTCGAAAATCCCAGAATGCTTGAAAGTACTTTATGCTCATGTTCGTTCTGGTTTAGATTTCCGATTCTAAAATTTCTACCCTCGGGTATAACTCTAAAGTTTCTAGTCTTTACTATGGTTATTTGTCTGATTGCTGGATGCGGGCATTTTACGAGTAGTGAATTGTTGGTACTGGAAGCTGGCTTTGTTTCCGAGTTTAAACTGGTTTAGCAATTGAGCTCCGTTGCTCGGCAAAGTTTCTGGCAGAAGGTTTAGCCGGCTCACGAAAGGGACGAGGTGGAAAGCCAGATAAACGATGAGTATAGACGAAAAAATACAAGTGCTTATGTAAACATTTCAGGCACACAAAAATTCAAAGCGAATAGTGCTGATTAAATCAAAAGCTTAGCACTAGCAAAATTATAGTACTGCATATTTACAAACCCATCATGTTTTTTCAGAATAATACAAATTTTTCTGGCAATCTATGATGCAGGAGGAGAAGAAGGAGCTGCCGGCTCGCTGGATATGTCGCCTTAATATTGTTTCGAGATGTCCACATCCGATATGGTGTGGTCATCGTCGGAAACTTCTACTGATTCTTCGGGAGGTGGAGGCGGCGTGTCCACGCAGGAGAAGGATAGAGTTTCGTAGCTGGTCAAATCAGCCACGTGACACCCATATCCGGCACATGAGTCCATGATGGCTTGGATGTCCTGCTCCTGGCCGTCTTCATCTACTTTGCAGTACCCTCTGGTCACTTGCCATATTTCCATGTTTCCATGGTGGCTCATGACCATGGTAAGAGCGTAGGACATGTTCCAATCCTGGACAAGTTGCGGCATCTCCTTTGCCTTGTCCCACACCTGAAAATTCGACATGCTGTGCATATCCAGAATCTTGAGAGCTTCGCCAATGTCCTCAAGGGATTGGCGGAAGTCATGAAGCAGGTCACCGACTTGGGTAAGACGGTGGGTGCGAGGCTCGGTGGAGGAGGAGTCCGTCAAGTTCAGAGGACCTATACACAAAACAAGTTAAGAAAATCTGACATTGAAAGAAGTCGAAGAAAGTGGAAAAGTCAGACAGATGGAACGTACCGAAAATGACATCGTCAATTTTGATCTTCTCTTCCCGAAGACTCTGGAGTTCAGCCTGTAGCGCCTCAGAAAGGTCCCTCTCTCTGCACAGCTCATTGTTAAGGTCCGAGATTTCTGCTCTTGAGCAGCAATCTTGCGATCACGCTCATCAGTAGCCATGGAGGAGGACTCGAGAACTTGAGCTATGCTCTTCTCATGATCTGCCTTGAGCTTATACAGCTCTTGGCGAAGTTCCTTGTTCTCCACCACCAAAGTTTTTAGGTTCTCGGCCTCTTCAATCATGGCACAGGATTGTTTCACCAGTGTTATAAGTCAAAAAGAACAACAGTTCAACGAAAAAATTCGACTATGAAAACACAAAGACAAGGTTTGAGTCTCGGAATGTTTACCTTCGGCTTCATCCTTGGCAACTTTAAGTTCAGCATTTTTAAGTCGGAGAGCTTTGATCTCTCTCCGCTTATCATAGACATTCTTCAACAAATCCTGGTTATAGGAATATACTTTCTGTAAGTCAGAATACCCAAAGTCAGAAAGCTACTAAAGACTTGGGCTAATATTTTTGCTAATATCAGCACGAGCCTTGGGGGCTACACTAGTTCGTTCTTTGGCATCCTAAGGAAGCATAAACCTGGATTATTTATCCTACTTCATGCTTGGGGGATAGAGGATATGATATGAAATAAAGGAAAAACAGGAGTTAGAATTCCGACTTACATATTGTTCATGAGTCAGTTTATCCAAACTCGTATTCACTTCAGCAGCAACCTTCTCAGCGAAAGTCAGGGGGATCACTGGAGCTGTTGGAAGCTCACCGGTCCGTATACTCTCGTTGTGAAGACGCACTTGTTCAAGAAGGTCAGAGTGCTTGATGTCCTCTACCTCTTGTGCTTCTTCTTCGGCAGATAAGTTTCTTTTCTCCAGGCATTACCTGGCTAGCCGTTGGATCTCTTCAGCAGATTTCCGGGATAGGCCAAACTTGGCAAGTCCCGGATTGCTGATAAGGTTTTCGGCAAAGGTTTCTGCCGAGGGATCATTACCCAAGGAGGGTTCACCCTTATCTAAACCTGACTCACCCATGGTGACGTCAGTTTGTGATTCAAGGATCACAGGCTCCGATGAAGGAGCTGGATCTTCTACGGCATCCGGCGAAGGAATGATCACCGGTGTTGTGGAAAGTTGGGGGGCAGGATCCTGAGGAGCTACGGTAGGAGAAGCCATGGAAAGCTTTGTCTGTCGTAGGGGCTTCGAAGAAGTTCCCTTCCCCTTGCCCTTGATGAGCTGTTTAGCTCTGAGAATGTGATAAAGTCGGAAACATTACATCTCGGAAAAGAATTTGAGTAAAGTGCAAAGGCGGAAGTTGTGATTGAAAGTTACCTCTTCATGACGGGCACCTCCTTTGTAATAAGCCATCGTTTGAGCTTTGCGCTTCTTGAGCGCAATGTCCGGCAATGGGACCACCTCTGTCTCCTGAGAAAACTCTGGAGGATATCCTTCGAGCGGAGCAAATTTTGACTCGGGAAGGTCAGCAAGCTAAAAAGAAGAAAACATATCAGTATTGCAATGTAACTCAAAGATTGAAACACATAAAAAGGTTTACTGATAGAAGCTTACCGGCACTACGGGGTTTTCCACCGTATGCATATCTAGAGAAACCTCTGAAATCCTCCTCTCGATCCGCTCCCTTATCAGCCACTTAATTTGGCTTATATAGCCTTGCGTGGTGTAGGCTCTAGGGCTGATGCAGAGGGAGTCTTTCTTGGATGACGTGATGGAGTGCATCCGTCGGTTTCCGTGGTACTGGAGGGGCTGGATCTGGCATGACACCCATCATTGGACCAAGTCGGATCCCTTCAGTCCTTTGTGTTTGATCAGATATTCGACCCGCCTCTTAGCGAGGATCAGGTCGTCACTGAGAGCCGGAGCAGCCTCGTCCCAAGACGGTTGGGCCGTGGCAGCTCCATCGAGAAAAGCCAGCAAAGCAGTAGCTTTGTTGGGAGCCGGAATATCCTTATGATAAAAGAATGTGGCTGGCCACTGTTTGACCGAGTCACTAGCTAAGATTTTGGGATATGCACGCTCCCGTCTAAGTGAAAAACTAATGGTACCGGTGATATAAGGAACACCGACAGTGATAGAGTTTCTTCGGACATGAAAGTAATACCAGAATAAGGTCAAACTCGGCCTAATGCCGAGAAATCCCTCACACAAAGAAGCATACGCGCTCATATCTCAAAGGGAGTTAGGAGGAAGATGGTGGAGATGAACACCATAATGGTCAATCACCTCGGAGAAGAACTCCGAGGAAGGAAACGACAAACCTCTGTCGAGGTGGGTGCCGAAGTGGACCCGCCACGGCTGAGTTGGGGACGGTTTCCCCGAAGCCGCTCCGCCCGATCGCCCACGAGGAGCCCTTCATCTCCATGTTCGAGCTTCTCGTCATCAAATGCAGGGGATCCGCACCCACGGAAGTTTTCCTTCTCATGCCGCCGCCTGCTGCCAAGCATTGTGCCAAACCGGAAGAAAATGATGAAGCCATTTCTCCGGTGCTCCGGTGACCTAAGATGGGCGGCACTGGGCGTTTTTTGGGGGAAATCAGAAGAGCTCTGTGTGCGCGGGTGTGATTTGGAGGAGAGGAAAAGGCAAAAGGAACAAGTGAAGAAAGAAGGAGCAAATCCTAACCTCTTATATCCACCTAACTGCGCCAAGATTCGTGCAAATGCTACAGTGTAACCGCCACGCATCGTGGAAGGAACTGGGAAGGACCCACACGATGATTACGTCGCCTCGATCTCTACGCACGCATTGAAACGGCGCCTCGTTTCTGCGAACCGCGAACCCACCAACGGTCATGCTGACAGGATGTCTGTCAGATGACTTGACTTGACCATAACTTGTGTCAGGTGGCGTTAGAGACCAAATTCCGGCTTAGTTTGAAATCAAGCTGGAAAATCCGAGTAACCTGCTGATAGGTCCGACTTATTTTTAAGACCCGGATCGTATTTTTTGTTGTGAAGTTTTAGGAACCCTTCAAGATTTTGCAAGCCGAAGATCAAGCTGGACGATGATAAAATCTGACTTTGGATCTTGGAGACTTCCGGGGGCTGCTGTTGGGGATATACTTTCCGGGTATCCTCACAATTCCTCACTGACCAGGGTGGCCCACTTTAGGTTAGAGATTTGCTTCACGGGCGACCCAGTCAGGGAGAAAAGACGGAGTCCATTCCGGCTACGGGAAGGCCCATAAGACTTACCGACTTAGGCCCATAGTGTTACTTGTAGTTCAAGATGTACTCTGGAACTGACTCTTAGTCGTTGCCGGATAGATCTCTCCTGTAAACCCTAGGCCAGATATCTATATAAGACATCCTAGGGAGAGCCTTTAGGGCAGACCTCAATAGTCTACAATCTCAACTCGCACAGGCGAAACCCTTGTAACCCATATTCCGGCTCTGCCGTATTACTGGATTGCTAGCAGGAGTAGGGTCCGTCCAAAGCCGGCAGATTCAAACCTGGGTAAACTTGTGTGCTCACCGTCCCGGAACACCATACGTCTCACACACCTCTCTTCCGCACACCCCGAGGACCCCCTCATGGCGTACTTGTCACCAATCCGACGATAGAGACTTTTTTGGTTCTTCGGGGATCAGAGCACCGTCTGAATCCTCCTCGTATTCTTCGGCTACTTCCTCCTGAGATGGAAGATCTTTAGCCGAGTCTTGTTTTTCTTTTTCTTCTTTGCCTTGTTGGCCTTAGTAGTACCCGCGACAAAGATGGTTTTTTGTCTGATTCCTAGTGTAAGCTTCTATTAATACTTTTTGACATCTATATGTCGGGATTCTCTCTGGTATGCATATCATTTTGCAGATCAGGAGAGTTTTCATCGTATCTCTCATCCATACTGTTGTAGGGACTTAGATCCCGACCTTCTCCTTCTTCTGCAGCCTTGGAGGTGAACTCCTCTTCAATTTCGGCCTCGAACGCTCAAAATTCTGCTGACATCATGGAATCCCCTAGGGAAGTGTTTGTTCTAATTGCATCCAACACCGAGTTGTTGTCGTCTCCAGCATCAGCAGAGCCGGATCGAGAGCCAACATAGCCGACAAAGTGCGATCCATGTGTTCTGAGGTAGGTGAGGCCTTCTTCCTTAGCTTCCTTGAAACTTTTTATGGTCTCAAGAACTGCGTCTGTGTTGACTATGGCACTCATCATCATCCGCTTCATGGTGTCCCTCAGAAGTGTTTTTCCTGCTCCACCATCAGTAGAGCCGGACTCAAAGTTGTTGCAGCTTTGATCTTCCTGAGATTCGACCTCTTGAGGAAGATCTTCTTAAGATCCGATCTTCTCCATGATCTCCACTTCAGGTGTAGGCTGGGTGGGATTAGGATTTTCTGAGATCCGAAACTCTGTTGCCTCCATGGACAAAGTAGATCCGGAAGTTTCTTTTGCCTCTATCATCACTGTTGGGGTGGGTTGGGCAGGTTCAATGAAACCGAGGTAAACATCGATCTCGCCATAAGACATGATTGTGTAGATAGTCATGGCCTCCCTAGCTGGAATCCAGGTATCATCGAGAAGGACGAAAGGGACGTCGCTGGCGTAGATGTCGTGGCGGTGGCACGGCAGATGCCATGGATAGGCTAAATATGGGGACAATGTGCACTAGAGGAACCCAGGGAGGGATAGTGTGGTGATTCCACACACACAGATGTTTGTATTTCTCTCTTGTTGGATGTGGATTACAAGGGCTCCTTGATTTGTTCGTGAGAAGGAGACTAGTTCTCCTACTCCCCACTACCAAGCTCTAGGGCTTTTCCTTAACAGAATGATCGATCCCCTGCTATGGAGGCCATGGTGCTCCTTATATAGGGGAGCCCAGGTTACAAATCTAGGGCACATGTGGAAGCATATTCTACAAATATGCCCTTTGGTTAAAGCAAGATGCCTCTTTATTCACTTTAAACGGCTAGTCCGGACTCAGGGTGTAAGGCTCCCTGAGCCCTCCTATGGTGTTGCATCACCAGACACGGATAACGTCAGCCGACACTGCCTACATCACATTTGTTGGCCACGTCTTGCTGTTCCTTCACTCTACTTGCTTCGCTCACGCTATAGTGGACAGAGGCCACCTTTTGACCAACGAGAGATTCCTTCCTTCTCTTGGAAGTCAAGTGATAACCCGGCTAACGCTTGGTTAACCCAGCTACGAGAGTACCTGCAAACAAGGTAAATCAAACATAGCCGACATATGTTTTATGTCAGCCGGGTTAATGTTAGGTGAATACTTGCCAGGCCGGGTTACCCCGCAAGTCGGCGTGCCTTGAGGAGACTCGGCCAGCATTAGCTTTGACCGCGTCGTACCTCGGCTAACTCGACATTTATACCCCGTCGTGACCCTACCCAGGGGTATCCCCCCAACATTAGTCCCCAAAGTTGGTGCAGTCTTAGAAACTTCAGCTGATAAGGCCACAACAGGTTCCATTGATCAAGTCATATATTCTCCGCCGAGTTATCTTGTAAGCCGGTCTCTTTGGTTTGAGATTCCCTTGGCTCAATCCGAGTTACTTCTCGTGGGCCGGGTCATTCTCCATGTATCCGGGTTATCTTTCCTTCTCTCATACGCTTCCCCACGTCCCACGTGGATGGTAATCATCACTTTGCCTCATTTTAAGGGCCACGCCAGTTACTGCGCCGATTACTGTATTGATTATTAGGAATAACTGTTGCATGCGTCACATCGTGGCAACCGCCTCGTTAACTGTATCATCACATCATGTCGTGGGATTCCCTACTCCGTGTGGCCCTTGGTGTGGCTCGCGCCTGATTGGCTGGCTTTGTGGATACACGCCACATCGTGTGGCTGCACCACAGGGGTTGATCCCACTACGCTTCCCAGGGGCACAATTAAATAGGGGATAGGGGCGTCCCTTGGGGATTTCCCCCACTTCGCACACACCCCTGCCCTCTACTCCTCCACAGAGATGTTGTTGCCGCCGCTGTCGTGCCTCGCTGCTCTTTCGCATCCGTGCCGCTGGTCCAGTGCAAGCTCTCTGATACGGGGCCCTGCCGTTCTAAGCCGCTGCCTGCCACCACAGATTGGCCTCTGGAAGACTTCGACTTGGACATGACATAAGAGGAAATCACCATTGTTGCTAAGGAGGAGGAGGAGGAGGAAGAAGAAGAAGCGCACGAGCGCGGCGCCAGGGCAGGCGCGTGGGTCTATCAAGACGACATTGACTGGCTCTACGGGACCCACCGCATCCCTGCAGGCATCTCGTGCCACCTCTCCGCCTAGGAGATTTCTTCTTCTCCTAATCCAGGCGAGTTCGTCGTGTTCTTGTCCCACTTTTAGCGCGGCTTTGGACTTCCTGTGAGTGAATTTTTTCATGATTTCCTCAACACCTATCAACTTCAGCCTCACCATCTTCTAGCCAATGCCATCACCTCCCTTTCTTCTTTCGCATCCGGAATAGAGGGATATGTCGGCCTCTGGCCCACCAAAGAGCTTTGGATCAAGTTCTTTGGTCTCCGCAAGAATTTTATCCCGGATCCTCATCTTGCCCCTGCCGACAAACACTTGACCCAGTGCGGTATAGTCTCAATCTCTCCCTGCAAAAACTCTGCCTTTCCCCATGTTACCGGCCTTGAATCTTGCAAAGGTTGCGACCGGACCTTCTTCTATGTTAGGAATTACTCGGAGGAAGACCTGATCCGGCTGCTCCCCTTCAAGATGGGTGTCCTGGACACCTCCTTGTGGGAGCAGATCCTGAAGCAACCTACTACTCTGACGAATCAGGTAGACAGGCGAATCAAGGAGCTAGTCAAGCTGGGGCTACATAGTGAGGACGTCATGATCACTTTCGTCCATAGCCGAATCTCCCCTCTCCAAAAACGCTCGCATAAGCTTTGCCACTTGAGTGGTCCTCTTGACCCCAATCGCACCTCCTCCTTCGAGCTTACCAACTCCGACATATTCCACCGGGTCAAGGCTATCTTTAGGATAGACAAGGAGTTCTCCGAGGCGTGGAAGTGGGGGTTTGAGCACTTCACCCAAGCTAACTTGCCGCCTAAGGTATGTTCTTCTCCCAATACTCTTTTTGAGTCTCGCTGTATGTCGGATTGTATCCGAATTTGATACTTTAGTACTTTTTCTATCAGTTGTTCCTCGAGCAGACAATTGAAGATGGCAAGGAGCCAGCCCTCAAATGGGCGGAGAACCGCTCAGAGCCGTATGCGGACGAGCCTGGCCCGGAGAGATTTTTTCCTACTCCGGACAGCACTAAGCAAACCTCTAGTAAGGCCTCTTCTTTAAGGGATTGGCCGGATGATGATGACTTCGATGTTGAGGTTATGGAGGTACTTGATCCGGTGCCCATCCCTTACGTGTTTCCGGTTACCTCCAAATCTTCAGCTAACCTAGCCGGTCAGGTCCATGAGGTTCCTCCTCTCGCCAAGGACGATCCGGCTCCTGCCCCTTCCCAGAAGCGTCCAGCAACCTTGGCCGCAGCTTCAGAGGCTCCCCCGCCCAAGAAGAGGCAGAAGAGATCCAGCGTTAAGGGAGCCGGCAAGCCAGTGCCTAAGGCCACTGTCCGGAGAGCGCCCAAGCCTTGGAAACCTCCAACCTCGGTTGAGTAAGTCTTTTTCCTACCTTGCTCATTTCCGGGTTTTGCCTTTTTGTCTTTGCATTTTATTTGTTTCTCTTTCTCATGTTAACTTGTTGTTTGTTAACTGATTTGGCATCTCTCCCAGGGTGATTCCCCAGAGTGGCCCCAACATCTCTTCTCCAATCCAGAGCGCTCCATCTCCCCCTGCGACGATGATGACGTTCGCCTGCTGAGCCCTATCCTAGAGGACTCAGCGGCCGCGCTGGATCTGAGCCCACCTCATCACGAGGAGGGTAATGTCGGTGCAGGGGGTAGTGGGACTACCGAGGATACGGCTATGCAGATCTCCCCAGTTCTTTAGCTCAGCCACAACCCAGAGTTTTAGAGGTAACAGATTCATCGGCATCGCCCTAGACCTCTTCTTCTTTGTCAGTTCCAATTTCACCAGTAGCATCTGCTCCAGCACCTGTACAAGTTCCACCACCAGCTCTAGTACCAGCAGCAACACCAGCACCAGCAGCAACAACCCCAGCACCAGCAGTTACAACACCAATAGCAGTAGCACCAGCACCACCACCAGCAAAACTAACACCAGCCTCCAAGAAGAAGCCTCGGGTTGCCGCATCCGGATCAACTATGTCTATCAAGGATATATTCCAGCCAACTTCTCAAGCTCAATCCAGAGATGCAACCTCAGCTCCTCTACAGTGGCTGAAATCCACCATCAAGAGCAAAAAGTAGTCGAGGTACTAAGGGCCCAGCCTCCAAGGATGCCAACATCGAATCTGGACAGCGCACGCTCGCGTCCGTGACCAAAAAGGATGATGTCGCCTCCGGGTCTTCTGCCGCCGGATCAGAGGGCAGCAAGCAATTAACTTTGCATACTTGCCCGGCTGCTACCTAGGCTGCGAGGCGGGAAGCCCATGTTAAGGGTTTGGGGACAAACCAGGCGCTTAGCGGGGAGAATTACAGTCTGGTGCTCATCGAGTATGTAAATAATTGGAATGACGCCGAGTTCATAAACCCTAAGGATGATCTCCTGAAGAAGTTTGGTCTGGCTAAGTTTAGTGCTCAAATGAATACAACCACCAAGGCCATTACCTTTGCTGGCCAGATGATGGAGGTAAGCTTTTCTTCGTCATGCCTTTTATATGTGCCAACACTTAGAGATATACCCACTAGTCCCCGAGCCTCCGGGGGAGTAATTTATTACTCAACCGGATGCTCTTAGAGAACTAGCGCAATTCCTTAGTAGTTTCAAATATCCACACACCTAGAGTCGGGTTAAGTTCCACTTGGCCCGGATCTTGTAGACTTCGAATATCCACACACCTAGAGCCAGGTTAAGTTACACTTGGCCCGGATCTTGTAGACTTTGAATATTCACACACCTAGAGCCGGGTTAAGTTCCACTTGGCCTGGATCTTGTAGACTTCGAATATCCACACACCTAGAGCAGGGTCAAGTTCAACTTGGCCCGGATCTTGTAGACTTCGAATATCCACACACCTACAGCCGGGTTAAGTTCCATTTGGCCCGGATCTTATAGACTTTGAATATCCACACCCCTAGAGCTGGGTTAAGTTCCACTTGGCCTAGATTTTGTAGACTTCGAATATCCACACACCTAGAGTCGGGTTAAGTTCCACTTGACCTGGATTTTGTAGACTTCGAATATCCACACACCTAGAGCCTGGTTAAGTTCCACTTGGCCCGGATTTTGTAGACTTCGAATGTCCACACATTCCCTCCTATTTCTAAACTAATATTTGCTAGTTTCAGATCACCACCAACTGCCAAACTGCTGAGTTCCAGTGTCTGCTGGACTCATATAAGGATTTCCGTGCCAAGTACGACAAATTTTATGCTGATCACCAAAAGAAGGGTAAGATATTTTGCTTAAAATCTTTCACTTCCATTGCTTCGGGTTACTTGCTATCCATGTTAACTTATCATCCGGATTATCTAACCGAGGCCGAGGCTGAGAACATCATCATGCGTAAGAACTTGGCTGAGTTCCAAGGTAACTCATCTTGATCATTTTGCCTTTGCATGCTCTTCCCTTCACTCGGCAAATATTATACCTCGGCTCTGCCAGGTTTAACCCATTATTGCAGTTACACTTCAAGATAGCGTGCCCATTCCTGACATGATGCTTCACTTTCTCGAACAAGCAGGAAAGCACCAGGCCGAATTGAAAAAGAAAGATGATGAAATCGCTCAACTTCGCCTCAAGGATAATGATATTACTTGGCTGAACGCCGAAAGCTAGAAGCTCAAGGATCTCCACAAATCAGAGCTGGACAAGGCCGACCAGGAGTTATCCGAGGAGAAGGAGCGTTTAAAAACTTAGCTCGAAAAGGACAATGATCTCCTGAAGGAAGCCGACATCAAACTTAAGTTGGTGACCACTGAGTATGAGAAGCTCCAGGCGAGGAATGCAAATGAACATAATGAGCTCACTCGGATCCTCTGTCGCATTGCTCGTGAGCTCTCTTCCTCCTTCCGACATTTGTCTCTTTGGGTCATGTGCCCTTGCTCACTAATATTTTCCGTTTTGTTCACAGGCAAGTTTCCAGAGAGTGAACCCCTTGCTTCTGCTGCTGTAGCCAAGTCCCGCACTCAGCGAGGTACCCTAGCTGACCCTGCCTCTAAGTCTGTTCCTTATGACATGAAGGACTTGCTGGTGAGCCTTGCTGCCCGCATTGAAGTTATGAAAAACTATGGCATGGAAATAATGCCAGCAACAGTCCGGATGTTCAACGTTCTCTAGCCCACTGATCCTACTCCCAAAGGCAGCACCGCTTTTATAGCAAAACTAATGGAGTGTGAGGCTTAGTTGAACCTGTGGCGGGAATCTGCAGCATGTGCCGCGGATGATATAACATTGAACTTAGTCCTCTCATGGTATGAGACACTGGACCTGGAGTTGCTTGACCGTCCGTGCACCAGATCTAAATGGTCTAATGATCCGGAGTGCATCGCTCAACGCAAAGCCTATGCCAACAATATCATTCAGTATGCCTTCTGCCATAGTTAGACGAGGGTCCGAGCTTCCTCGAGGCCATTGACGATGCTTTATCTCGGATGGCGAAGGCGATGGAGAGGAGGAAGAAGCTTCTGAGCTCGGCGAGGATGTGGAAGATCCGGAGGATGAGGGTGCTAACCTAGAGGATGAGGCGGGGACCAGCGCCCCTGCTGCTGACACCGAATTACCTCCTCCTTTGTCCGACGATCTGGCTCCTTCAACCGATGATTTGGCTCCTGCTGCTGCTCCATGATTAAAAAACACTTTGATAATTATCAGATCCCCGGTATGCCGGGTGCAGTTGTATTTAAGAATAATGGTTCCTTTTGCTACAATTGTCTATGTTTTGCTACTAAGTCATTAATGTCGGATTAACTTGGGAGGAGTCCCCGAGTTTCCTTTTCTTGTTCCCCCAATTTTATGATTCGGCTCACGTCTACCTTGATTCGGTTTTCTGACTTACGAGTCCGAGGTTCAAAAAATTTGCTTAACAAAACTTGAAAATTTGGGATTAGCCCAAAATAATTCAATGTAACATAAATAGAGTAGATACATGGTTAGTCCGAATAACAAGTGTCGGCTCAATTATGTTCCTTTCCTTAGTCATTTTTCATGTGCTTTGCAATTCCAAACTTGTGCTCTTGCTTGCCATGAAGCCAATTCTTGTTGGACAGCAGCAAAGTCAAAGAGTTGGGTTTTTGGTGTCTACACACTACTAATCGGGCTAAGGTGTAAGTAGTTTAATCTAGCCGACATATAAAGTAAAAACAGGAAAGACAATTATTAAGGCAGTCCCCGAGTTTCTACTAGGGGTGCGGAGGTTTCATTGATATGCTCGTGCCGACATACATACCAACATATGAGTGACTCAGATACATTCACCTCTTTGCTAGGTGTAAAATGGACGAAGTAGGGCTACATTCCATGGATGCTTAGATTCCTCGCCGGACCTGTCCGCCTTGTTCTTCTCATGTGGCTGTGCATCGATAAGATAGTAGGAATCATTGTGCAGAGCTTTGCTTACAATGAAAGTTCCTTCCCATGGAGGAGATAACTTATGCATGCCAGCAGTGCACGGCACCAGCCGAAGTACGAGATCACCTTCCCGGAAGACTCGGGGGTTTACTTTCTAGCCATGATAGCGTTGGAGGTTTTGCTAATATATGGCGGATCTAGACAAGGCTAGTTCTCACGCTTCTTCCAGCAGATCAACATCATTTTGCTAGGCTTCGCGCACTTTGGCTTCTGTGTATTGGGTGACCCTTAGCGAATCATGCTCTATGTTGGCTGGTAGTACAACTTCTTCCCCATATACCAGAAAGAATGGCGTATAGCCTGTTGATCGATTCAGAGTTGTTCTTAAACTCCACAATACTACTGGTAGTACTTCTATCCAGCACCTCGCTAATCTTTCCAGCGGCTCTATGAGACCGGGTTTTATTGAAGACAAAACTAGTCAGTTGGATCTTTCCACTCGTCCATTTGATGTGGGGTGGGCTACTGAGGCAATATCTAGCTGGATCTTCTTCTCTCGGTAGAACCTCGCAAATGCTCCTTCAGCAAAGTTTGTGCCATTATTAGTTATGATACTGTGGGGATAGCCATATCTCGAGATTATATCTTTGAGGAATGTCACAATTGTTGCCCCATCATATATCGTGATTGTCTTCACTTCAATCCACTTGGTGAATTTGTCCACCATCATGAAGATATGAGTCATGTTTCCATTTGCCGGCTTAAATGGTCCGACCATATCCAAACACCATACCGCAAATGGCCAAGTGATAGGTATAGTTTTTAGTTCCGATATTAGCATATGTGTCTTTGTTGCGTACCTCTGACAACCACTACATTTTCTCACAAGATCCTCGGCTTGCTCTAAGGCACTTGGCCAATAAAACCCATGCCAGAAAGCCTTTGCCACTAGTGCTTTGGAAGATGCATGATGACCACATTCTCCTTGATGGATATCTCGGAGGATGTCGAGCCCTTCTTTCAGGTCTACGCATCGTTGCAGTACACTAGTGACACTTCTCTTGTATAATTCAGTATTCATAATCGTGTAAGCC
The DNA here is from genome assembly GCA_023614405.1 of Avena insularis. Lineage (NCBI taxonomy): Eukaryota > Viridiplantae > Streptophyta > Magnoliopsida > Poales > Poaceae > Avena > Avena insularis. The sequence continues at coordinate 274,550,762 of CM042684.1, read as the reverse complement.
TTTGCTCTTACCTGGATTTTCCTTGAGAGTATCTCGTCATCCGGCAAGGTTTCCTCTTTTAGGAATTCAAATATTGGCTTTGCCCATGCAGGTATAGCTCGGATGGGGAAAAGCTCTTGTGTATTTCCATTGCATCCATCAACATAACTCCAGTCGGATCAAGGGAACAGTCCCTGGGTTCTACGCGATAGTCCCCGGGTTTGTTGAGGTGCTTCCCCAGTCTATATCTATAGGAGTAGCTTCTCACACGGAGAGGGCCGGGACATAAATTGAGGTGCTTCCCCAGTGTAATGGATGGTTTTCTCAAATGTTCCAAAGCAATGCCTGGCGGGATTGGCTGCCGAGATGACCCCAACTTGGATAATACATCGGCAACCTCATTTTCGATCCGAGGTACGTGATGGAATTCACACCCCTCGAAAATATCACTTATCTTCTGGACATGGAATGGGTAAAGCGCTATGTCTGCGTCTAGAGCATCCCAGTTGCCAGACACTTGCTGTACCACCAAATCCGAGTCTCCAAAACATAGTATCTGACGTATGCCTACCTCCTTTGCTACTTTAAGTCCATGCTCGAGCGCTTCATACTCGGCAACATTATTTGATGCACTAAATTGGATATGGAGGACATATTTTAGCTGATACTTCTTGGGCGAGGTAAGCACTACCCTGGCCCCCAGTCCTTCCTTTAGCTTTGACCTATCAAAGTGCATTCGCCAGTAGTTTGAGTCCGGCAGAGGTGGTTCGTATTGCATCTCAGCCCAATCCACAAAGAAATACGCGATAGCTTGGGATTTGATTGCATCTCTTCTATCAAAATGCGGTGCATATGGGGCTAACTCAATTGCCCATTTTGCAATTCGTCTGCTAGCATATTTGTTGCCCATAATCGCTGATATGGGTGCTTCACATACTACTTTGATGGGGTTCTCCTCAAAATAATGCTTAAGTTTTTTAGCTGCCATGTACACACCATATGCTATCTTCTGGTAGTGAGGGTAATTCTATTTAGAAGCTGACAATACTTTGCTTAGGTAATACACTGGTATCTGCATCGACTTTCCTTCCTCATCGCGTTCCACCACTATTACTGCACTTACGACTCGGTTGGTCGTAGCTATATAGAGCAACATTGGCTCCTTGGGTAGTGGCGCAACTAGTATTGGTGCAGAGGACAACATCATTTTTAATTCTTGGAACGCGCTATCAACTTGCGGTGTCCATGTAAATTTGTCTGCCTTTTTCATTAGCTGGCAGAGGGACAATGCCTTCTCTCCCAGCTAACTTACAAACCGACTTAATGATTCTAGGCAACCGTAAACTTCTGCACATCATTAAGACACTTTGGCAGCTCCATTTTCTCTATGGCTCGGATTTTCGTGGGATTGGTCTCTATACCTCGGCTGGATACAAGGAAACCGAGTAATTTCCCTTCCAGCACACCAAAGGTACATTTTTCTGGGTTAAGCTTCATCCGGAACCTCCTTAGATTCGCGAATGTTTGCCGGATATAATCAAGGAGCGTTTTGCTTTCCTTAGTTTTTATCACTACATCATCCACATAAACTTGCACATTTTGACCAATCTGGTCATGCTAACACTTTTGCATGCATCGTTGATACGTTGCTCCTGCATTACGTAAACCAAACGGCATAGTGCAATAGCAATAAACCTCATACGGGGTGATAAACGCAGTCTTTATTTGATCATCCGGATTCATAGGTATCTGGTGGAAACCAGAATACGCATCTATGAATGACAACAACTCACACCCGACAGTTGAATCTATGACCTGATCTATCCTTGGCAGCGGAAATGGATCTTTTGGACACGCCTTATTCAGGTTCGTGTAATCGATACACATGCGCCTTACAACTACCACATTCGAATCATCCTTCTTCTTTCCTACGAGCATCATATTAGAGAGCTAATCCAGGTAAAGTACCTCTGACGATGGTTTAACTCGCCAATGCCCATTGTTATGGACTTGGGTTTTGGAGAAGAAGGGAGCGCTGGAGGCATCAATCAGCTAGAAAACAAGCACACAGGGACGCAAGGTTTACCCAGGTTCAGGCCTCGTAGAGGTCCCTACTCCTGGTTGTCTGCTCTTGGAATTATCGAAGGAATCGAAGATTATAGGGGTGCGCAGATGCCATCTAGCGATGGTTGTGGAAACTAGGGTTGTGATTCTCCTCCTCGCCGCCCCCTCCTAGCCTTTATATAGATAGGCTAGGTCTCGGGTAGCAGGTGGAGTCGGTTACAGATTAGGGTTCATCCCTTTGAACTTTCTATCTTAAGCTCCTTCTTGGGCTGCAAGCAATCGAAGAGTCCGTGGTTCACCTGAATCCTGTATTGGGCCTTGGCAACGCCGTGGGCTTCTGCTACATTTGGACCGTATATGCTAAGCTCGAGTGCTTGTAGGGTATACCCATGTTAGTAGCCCCCGAGTGTCTAGTGGAATCGCAGATTCGACTGGAGACTTTATGAAGTCTTTCGAGTGCATGACTGGGCATTTTTTCGAGTGTTCTGTTTATGTCATAGGGATTGTTGATATACGTGCCTGATTTATCCGATGTATCGGTATCAGTTAACTGCCTTAGGGCAAAACAACGCAATCTACTCAAACTCGAGTCCTTGGACTCGAATTCGGAAAAGTGCTAGCGTAATCCGACTCAAGCCGTGGAGGTCTTACAGGAGTCGAATTCCAGTGTATAAGTGTGAGCACTAGACGCATCCATCCAGGCATGTTCATCATACCTGTAGGCATGGATATATTTCTGGTAGTGTGCAGCTGATGCGTTGCCAGGCCTTGTTCAGGTCTTATCTTCACGTTGTAAGCGCGACATCCGAATTTTTGTCATCGCGGAGATGATTCGGGTGACCCAGGAGACGTAATCTCTTTGTAGGGAAAATATGGGGTGGAGTCACCATAATGCTCGAGTGTTGATGTATAAGGAAAAAATAATCATAGGGTGCGCGACCAACGCTCCCTATGGGAGTAGCCTCCGAGTGCCCATTCGAGTCGTAGACTCGAGTGGGGACTAAAATCATTTTGCGACCATTGTCGTCTTTTGCTGCTTGCTTCAGTCGAATGTGCTTCCGGCGCTCCCTATGGGAGTAACCCGTAGTTCACAATCTAATCGTTGATTCGAGTGATGGGTTTGTCTGGAATGCTCATACACCTGCATAAAAATTCTTTCAGATGCGCGACCAGCACTCCCGTTAGGAGTAGCCCTCGAGTGCTTGGTTGAGTCGAAGACTCGAGCAAGGACTAAAGTATTCAAAATGTTCGTCTGCTAGAAAAAATGACGTCAGTGCTGACGATGTGATGACTTCAGTTACCCGCGTGAGCAGCTTTGATGGAACGTGACGAGCGGTGGGTCCCACTTTCTGACTTCGATTTGACTGGGTGTGCGTAATCTTTCTGTTTTAACTGCGTCTCCTCGATTTTCGTGTGCAATGGGCATAGCGGGGGATGGTTCGTGATTCACCGTCGCCACGCGTCAATGGTGATGTGCACCACACGTCCAATAGGGATTCTGCTGGCCGTTGGATGACATCCACGAGGAGGTCAAGTAGCAGCGCAGCTGCGGTAATTTTTCCTCATCTCTCTTCTTGCTCATGCCTCCTTCACCATTGCTATTCTCTCTGCTTCCTTGCGCGCTTCCTCTTCGTGGCACTGGACCAGATCTGCATTTTCCCCAGTTACTTTCTCCGCTCGCATCGCCATCGAAAGATGGGCAAGAAGAAAGGAGGCGCCACCGCTGGATCTGCGGCCACCATTGCCGCCACCAAGAATAAGGCCGGTACCACTACTGTGGGCACCAACGCCACTGCCGTTGGGAAGAAGAAGGGCAGCACCCGCGTCACCAACAGCTCCTGGCGCACGTCTATCATCAAGTCCTCTGAGTTGCACCTTCTTCGTCAAGATGGAGCTCTTCCGTCCGTGGAAGATGATTCGCGAGTGCCTGGCGATGAGGTAATCCCTCGTCGTCCTCCGGGTTTCCGAGTGATGTTCCTTGCATTCATCATTTGAGTTCTCTCTCTTCCCTTGCATCCTTTTGTCAGGGGTCTTCTTTGTTTCTATGGGCTCCAGCTGCACCAGCTGTCCCCAAATTCCATTCTCCACATCTCTTGCTTCAACACACTTTGCGAGTGCTGGCTCAGAATCGAGCCACACTTTGGCCTCTTCAAGAGGCTTTTTAAGCTCAAACATCAGTCAGCGTCTGGTTTGGTAGTCTACGACGTAGGAGGCTACGGAATCCACGCTGACTCCTCCGCTGTCTACTTCGACATCAAGCTCACCGCGTCTGTCCAAGGGTGGAGAGACAAGTGGTTCTACATCCGCGAGTAGAAGGCCGACGGAGAGCACTACGGACTCGCGCCCTTCGACTCTGTGGCAGCTTGTAAGAGGAGGCGTTCCTAGAAGAACGTCATGATGCCTAGCGAGTCCGAGGAAACAGAGCTGCTGTATCAGCGCGTCTGTGACCTCGATGGCCGCATAGGCAAAGAAGAGGGTGGCGCCGCTCTCATTCGCACGTGGTTGTGCTGCTGCATTCAGCCTCTGCAGGCTAGAGTCCACCAGATGTACCGCTGGGCTGGTGTGAGCGACGTTACTCGTATATCTGCGGAAGGCATTTCTGCGGGTAAGGTAGACAGGAGGTTGCGATTGGTGATCAAGTACACTGCCAAGGAGGATCTCCCAGGCGAGCCAGTTGTGCCTCCTTTCGACGCCTCTAACCCTCCTCCTAAGGTAGAACTGTACTGTGAAGTAGTTTTCTTTGTCGATTGCCACCAAGTACTTGATATATAATGATGTATCTTATGATTGCAGGACTGGAGAATGGCTTCCAGTTTGCCTCCTAAGCCCGAAGGGACTATTCCTCGCGAAGCGGAGGAGGAGGACGAGTCGGATTCGACCGTCCTAGTGGAAGAAGAGGAGGAAGCCCCCGAGTCCAGCAGTCACGGCACTCGCAAGCATTCCTGCAACGAGGCGTCTGACACCTCCTCTCCGACAACACCGGAGGATCCTCTTGCTACTATAGAGGAGCCGATTCCCACCGTGCCTGTGCGCGCCATGGCTCCTCCTGCTCGGAAGAAGCTACGTCTACCAAAGGAGTCATCGGATGACTCCTTTGATCTCAACAAATTCAATTGGTGAGTCTTAATTTCCGCGAGTTTGTCTTGTTTTTCTTTTGGAGTTGCTTTTCTGAAGTGGTGCTGCACGTGTTTTGTAGCCAAGCGGCGTCGTCATCTTCTGAAGATGTCCAATTTGTGAAGGAGTCCGGAGTCGTAGACTCCAAGGCCAAGGAGGTGGCCGAACAGTCTCCTTCTCCTCCAGTTGCGGCCCACTCCGGCGCCAATTCTTCGAGTTCCCCACATGTTGGGGAGCATCAGATGGTTGCACAGACGACTGCGCGACAGTCATCTTCGGAGTCCCTCGAGGAACATGTGAGTGTCCTTTTTGCTTTTTGGTAGTCGAATTTGTATATTGGGTTGTCATTGAGTTGTTGTTTCCCTTGGTTTAGCTCATTGTGAAGGAATCTGCGCGCCTTGAGGAGCAAGTCCTTGCTCTGGGTCGACAGCAGGCCGTGTTGGACAATCACCACCGCGCAGTCGAAGGTTAGCTTTTGACTTTGTCTTTGTCTTTGTAGAAATTTGTCAGCCCAAGAGTTGATATGCCTTGTCCTTTTGTATGTGAACACAATGAACTTCTCCGTTGCATTACGTCCCTCAAGAAGGGGCTTGCCACGGCAGAGAAAAAGCGCGGTGAGGTAGTCGCGGCTCTGGAAGAGTCACAGAAGCGTGAGGAAGATCTGCGCTCTTCCAATGCTGCAAGGGAGAAGTTGTTCGAAGAACAACTTTTTTTGATTGCCAAGGCTCTCTCAGGTAATTTTCGGGTTGATTTGCATTGCTCCTTGCTTGTGGTCATGTAGATGTGCTGACACGCTGTGTACTTAGATGTTGTTGTCCTAAGCTTTGACGCTAGTCTCTTCATCACGCGGATGCTTTGGCTGGCGCCGTTGTCGCAGTCGAGGATCGCAGCGTTTCCCTTCAGGAGACGTCGGGGAAGGCCAAGGGTGTGCTCAATCGCATCCGTGAGGACCTGACTCCCAAGGCCGGGCTGATCGACAATCTTGATGACCTGGTGGAATCCCTCGCTGGAGGTATTCCCATGGAATTCAGGAACTCCCAGCGGTCTGTCGGCGCCACCATGGCACTCGCGATGGTGCAAGCCCATGGCATGGAGTTGGATCCCACCGTGATCTCCGAGGCGATGCATGTCGATGCTGGAGGCCAGCAGGTAGTGTTTGCTCCTTTCACTAGTAGTTGTGGTAAATACGGGCCTCGTCTTATCGAGACAGTCGCCAAATACTCTGAGGAGCGGAAGCGAGCGAAGGAAGCGAAGACCGCGGCATCTGGGGCTACCATCGGCAAGTCCGTGGCGTCGGAGACTGCCACGGATGTGATGAAGCCCCCGAAGTCAAAGTCGAAGTCGAAGAAGCAGAATGCTCCTTAGTCGCCACGTGTAATAGCCATAGCTAGCCTTTTGTCTGAATCGTGCTTTTGTGGGGATGTTCCCTTGACATTTTATCAACTTTTGAATGCAGTCCTCCGTTTATCGATGTGTGATTAGTCTCATTTTGCCTCTTGCTTGATTGTACCTAGGGTTCTTTGAGTGGTCCTCATGATTCTCCCCACACCAATGAAACCTTGACGCAGCCATGTTCAAAGGTGGAGGAGTTGTCATTGCTTTCGTGACTACACGACCACATTAATAAGTTGGTGCGTGAGTTGCCCATCGTCCGCGGTAACGCGGATGTGTGGAAGTCGAAAGCAGAGAAGGCCACCGCCCGCGAGAAGTATCTCTTAGAGGAAGTGGCACAATTGAATGAGCAGTTTAAATGTTAGCCTTCTATCTTCTCATCTTGTCTTTTAGTCAGTCACGGCGATGTCTTGTCCTTACACTTTGCTGCTTGCTTGGTGTAGTTGTTAGCGCTCGTCATCCGTAGGATGAGAAGGACCGGGTGGCCATTCGGATGAATAACTTGACCCGGGAGCAACTACATGCTAGTGGGTATTTTTGCAGGACCGTGCTTCTCGAGTGCTTCAATACTTGAAGAAAGCGCAGTCGTGCCTCAGGCACATTTATCAGATGATGTTTCCGCTGGACGCCATCCCTTCAAGCCTGTTGGCCCTTCTAGCGAAGTTTCAAGATATAAGCGTGGTACGCGAGTGCGTGCGGCAGCAGCTGGTAGCTGGTGCCAAGGCTGCTCTGTCAATGGTGCGACTGCATCGACCAGATGTGGACATATCGGTTGTTGCTGCTGGACCGCCGCCGCCACCAGAAGGGATGACCTGGAACATGGTGTCGAACTACCAGGAAGTTGATCGGCCAGTGGAGGACATCGTCAACTTCTTTGAAGAGCAGACGAATGTGCATCTTTTGCAGTAGTAGCGTAATTTTTGTATCCTGCACATAGGTGTAAAAGTGTTGTAAAGTTCATATAATTTTGTTGGGTGTATTTAATATCCATTGATATGTAAAGAGCTTGCTAGCTTGTATACTTTTCGAGTGTAGTGTACTCTGCAGTTCCTTTTCGTTAGCCTACCGCGTGTTTATCTCAGCACCTTGCCAACCTGTTAGGTGCGTTGCAACTGGGTTGGTGTTTGTCAAGGGTTCGATTGGTATCGCGTCAGCTACTCAGGATACTGCAATTTGTTCATAGAACGGAAGTGCAAAGGATGGTGCAACCCCCGAGCGATAAAATTATAGGAAAATAGGAAAAGACACAGAGTTTCGGGGCACTTAGCTTTATTTATTCGCAGAATAGTATGAGGTACAATGTGTGGCTAAGTAGCCTGGCTGAATAGCTTTATTTGTAATGTAAAAAATGACTAGGGGTAGAAACGACGCAGCTGCGCAATGTTCCAGGGGTTGGAGTATGAGACTCCGCTCTCGAAATCTTTAAGGCAATAGGCGCTACCTGGGATTACTTCTGTAATCACGTAAGGTCCCTCCCAAGGGGATTTGAGCTTGAGATGCCCTTGTTGCTTCAGTCGTAGGACCAGGTCTCCTTCGACGAAGGATCTGGGGCGTAGCCTTCTGCTGTGGTAGTTGCAGAGGCTCTGCTGGTAGATCATTGATCTCTCCGCTGCTATCTCGCGTGCTTCGTCAAGGAGGTCGATGGAGTCTTCGAGTGCGAGATTTGACTCCTTCTCGCTGTATGCAACCACCCGTTGGGGCTTTGTAGTGTACTTCTGTGGGTAGTACCGCTTCAGCACCGTGCACCAAGAAGAACGGAGTGTATCCCATGGCGTTGTTTGGAGTTGTGCGTAGGCTCCAAAGTAGGGATTGCAGATCATCTGGCCAGCATCCAGATGCTTGTTCGAGTGGTCGGAGGAGTCGTTTCTTGATTCCGCCGCAGACGAGGCCGTTGGCCTTTTTGACTTGACTGTCGGTCTGCGGGTGAGCCACCGAGGCGTAGCTTATGTTGATTCCCAGGTTTTTGCAAAATTCCTGGAACTCCTTAGAGGTGAAGTTCGTCCCATTGTCTGTGATGATGCTATGTGGCACTCCAAAGCGGTAGACAATGGACTCGAAGAACTTGACAGTGCTGGCTCCTGATTGATTCGTCACCGGCATGGCCTCGATCCACTTGGTGAATTTGTCGACTGCGACTAGGAGGTAGACATAATCTCCTCGCGAGGACTTTGGGAGCTTGCCGACCATGTCGAGTCCCCATTCTGCGAAGGGCCAAGCTAATGGTATTGGCCTGAGTTCCGTGATAGGTGCGTGAGGTTTGTCCGTGAATCACTGGCAAGCGTTGCAGCGCTGGACGATGTCCTTGACATCGCGCATGGCCATGGGCCGATAGAATCCAGCTCGCAGAGCTTTAGCAATGAGGGTGCGACTGCCAGCATGATGCCCACATGTGCCTTCATGTATGTCGAGGAGAACGGACCTTCCATCCCCGTTGGAGACGCACCGTTGAAGTACCCCTGTAATGCTGCGTTTGTATAGTTCGCCGTTGATGAGGGCGAATGCCTTGAATCATCGTGCAATGTGTCGCACATTAGTCGGGTCATCTGGCAGCCTCTTGCTGAGTAGATATGTGATGTACGGCTATGTCCAATATGGCTCGATCATCATGACCTACATTGGGACTTCGAGTCTCGTGCTAAGCTCCATGTCATCGAGTGCCATTGGCTCGTTGGGTGGCGTAGCCCCCGAGTACGTTGACGTGCTTGCTTTCTTCTCTGGAGCTTTGGGCTTGATGGAGCGCTCGCAGATGCGCTCGAGGAATACCCTAGGTGGTATGGGGGCGTAGGTGGAGCCGATGTTGGCGAGTGTATTTGCCTCTTCATTGCTTTCGCGGCCTACGTGGCGCAGCTCGCAGCCGTCAAAGTCTCCCTCGAGTGTGTCATAGAGGTCACGATAGGCGATCATGTTGTCGCTCAGTGTGTCGCACTTGTGCATCATTTGGTTGACCACTAGCTTGGAGTCGCCGAAGATTATGAGCCTCTTGGCGCTGCAGGCTTTTGCCATCCGCATCCCGTGGATTAAGGCCTCGTACTCGGCTTCGTTATTGGAGGCTATGAACTGCATTCATAGAACATATTTCATCTTATCTCCTTGGGGCGATGTTAGTATGACACCTGCGCTAGCTCCGTCCTTTCGCTAGGATCCATCGAAGTGCATTGTCCAGAGGTAGGACATATCTGGTTTGTCGGGGAGCTGATTTTCCATCCAGTGCACGAGGAAGTCCGGGAGAACCTGCGATTTGATTGCATCGCGCTTCTCGTATGTGATGTTGCATGGCGACAGCTCTATGCCCCAGAGCGCGACTCGTCCAGTGGCGTCAGGGTTGTTTAGTATGTGCCCGAGTGGGGCATCGTTTACCACCACGATTGAGTGCTCCTGGAAGTAGTGGCGCAGTCGCCTGGCTATCATGAAGACGTCGTACACCACCTTCTTGTAGTGCGGGTACTGCTGCTTTGTTGACGTGAGCACCTTGCTGAGGTAGTATACTGGGCGTTGGACCCCGTGGATTTTATTTTCTTCGGCTCGTTCCACCACGAGCACCGTGCTGATCAGCTGGTTGGTGGCGGAGATGTAGAGCAGTAGTGGTTCCTTTTCGCGAGGCGTCACCAGTACTGGCAAGGTGGATAGTAGACACTTGAGGTCGTCGAATGCTTCTTGCGCCTTGCCTGTCCACTCGAACTTGTCAGCCTTGCAGAGGAGTTGGTAGAAGGGCAGTGCCTTTTCGTCCATTCGACTGATGAATTGACTAAGCGCCGCAATTCGCCCAGCCAGCTGTTGGATGCCTTTTACGTTCTTCGGCTTCTCCATGGCCAGTATGGCCTTTATTTTCTTTGAGTTTGCCTCGATCCCCCTCGCAGAGATGAGGTACTCGAGTAGTTCCCAGATGGCACGCCGAAAGCACATTTGTCTAGATTAAGCTTGATCCGATAACGGTCAAGGTTAGCGAAGGTCTCGCAGATATCATCGATTAACATGGCCTCCTCTTTGGTTTTGATGATTTCGTCAATGTAGACTTGGATATTGCAACGAAGTTGGTTTTTGAGGCAAGCCTACATGCACCGCTGAAAGGTGGCTCCTGCGTTTTTTAGCCCGAAAGGCATTGTGTTGTATCAGAACACACCGAAGGGCGTTGTAAACGATGTTTTCTCCTGGTCTTCCTCCTTCATTCGAATCTGATTGTAGTCTGAGTAGGTATCGAGGAAGCAGAGGCACTTGCATCTCGCAGCGGAGTCAATTATTTGATTGATCTGTGGCAACGGGAAGTGATCCTTTGGGTAGTGCTTATTCAAGGAGGTGAAGTCCACGCACATCCGCAGGATGTCCGTGTCTTTTTTAGGCACAAGCACTGTGTTAGCGAGCCAGCTGGTTTCCTTGATCTCGCGTGTGAAATTTGCATCGAGGAGTTTGTTCATCTCCATACCGACTGCTTTTTCTCTTAGTTCAGACAGTCGTCGTATTGTCTGCTTGACTGTCCTTGCATCTGGGTTCATGTTGAGTGAGTGCTCGGCAAATTCCCTGGGAACCCCTGGCATGTCCGTTGGACACCAGGCGAAGATTTCCCAGTGTTAACGGAGGAATTCGATGAGCGCGAGTTCCTATGTGGAACTCAAGTTGTTGGTGATGAGGGCCGACTTGGTTGGGTCCATTGGGTGGACCTGGACTTTCTTGGTGTGCACCGACGAGTCGAAGGACAGATCGGGTGAACTTGGCCTGCTCAGGGGAGGCAGACTGTTGTCTGTCGACTCCTTTAGTTTTGCGAGTTCCTCTTGCATGCCAAAGGACTCGGATATTCTACTGAATTCCTTGTCATAGCTGTAGGACCTCTCGAAGCTTCCGTTGATTGTGATGATGCCATTTGGGCCTAGCATGTTCATCTGCAGGTAGGCGTAGTGTGGCACTACCATGAACCTTGCGAACGCGACACGTCCGAGGATGCAATGGTATTGTGAGGGCCAATCAACGACTTCAAAGTCGATGCATTCCTGCCGAAAGTTTTGTGGCATGCCGAAGATGACGTCGAGGTTGATTTTCCCCAGGGGGTATACGCCCATCCCTGGGACGATGTCATGGAACGTCGTGTCTGAAACCTATAGGCAAGTCAGAGGGATCCTCATCACGCGCAAGGTACTTGCAAACATGAGGTTGATGCCACTCCCGTCGTCCATGAAGACGTGACTCATGTCGAAACCTCCGATATGTGCCTCGAGTACTAGGGGACAATGGCCTAGACGAGGAACTTGGTGCAGGTGGTCATGCTTGTCGAAGGTGATGCGGGACTCGCTTCCATTGAGGTACTCAGTGGTGGGAGGTGGAGAGTTTATTGCCAAATTGACTTGGCGAGTGATTTCCTTCTGCATTCGATTGGAGGGACGCCCTTTTTTGATCATCCCCATGTTGCCCATGGCTCATGGTACGGATCGCCCCCATGATGCTGGACTGGTGCAGCCGCGGGTGATGGTGGTCCAGGCGGTGGTGGAGGAGCTCCATGTGCCACAGCGCCTGGGGAGGCTCCGTAGCGCAGGTTGATCGCGTCATGATTCATCTAAGCCAGTCCTTCATGGAGCTTGAGGAACTCGCAGCAGTCCTTTAGGAGGTGGCTGGACTTTTTCTTGTCGTCGTGCTTATCGATGTAGAAGTGCACATTGCATGGTCTAGACAGTTTGTCCTGGATAGATGTTAGGGGTGCCTCTTCACAGTGCGGTGCTGCCACACCTGTGTGGTTTTCCTGCTGTCGTGGTATCCACCGCTGCGGTATCCACTGCTGCGGTTGTCATCGCGTTTGTCGGCATAGCCGGCTGCGACCATGTTGACCTTGTCGAGGTCCTTGTAGACGCACATTCGATGTTTTCCTCGGCGGTCGCGTCTACGCCCAAGGTCATCGTCATCATCGGAGTAGGTGCGGTATTTCACTGAGTCTTCTCTGTCCGCCCACCGATTCGCAATTTCCATCAGGTGGTCGATCGTTTTGGGCTTCGAGCGGCCCAGCTCCTCCCTGAGCTCTATACGACGAACGTCGCCGTTGAACACGTCGATTGCGTGGTCCTCCGAGATGTTTTCTGCGGAGTTCTTGATGATGGACCATCTCTGGATGTACGAGCGCAGCGACTCGCTAGACCTTTGTTGGCATCCTCTTAGTTCTTCGATTGATGCGGGCCTTTTCTAAGTTCCATTGAAGTTGTGCACAAAGCTGTAGACTAGCTCTTCCCAGCTGCGAATGGATCCGCGCGGGAGGTTGTTGAGCCATGCGCGAGCGGCGCCCTGTAGCTATAGCCTAAGGCATTATATGGCCGTGCTTCGACTCTCGCCGTGCAGCCTGACGGAGGAGATGTGATCCTCCAGCCAAATCTTCGGGTCCTATAGGCCATCAAATTTGGGTTCTCCGAGGGGAGTTTGAACCCTTTAGGCATTCACTTTTTCTTGATGGCTCTGCTGAAGCATCTGGCACCGCAGAGCTCCACCTCGTCGTCCTCCGAGTCAGTCGAATGAGCGCGTCTTGCGTGCATCTTGTCGACTTTGCGTTGCATGATGTCATCACGCGCGTCGTAGTCGTGATCGTGTCGCCGTGAGCGGCGACGTCGAGACAGGTCGTGGCTATCATCGCTAGACGAAGTCGAGGAGTAGCATTTGGCCAGAGCCTTTCTTTTCTTTGGCTCTGGCATTGGCTCTTTGTCGAGGGCGGCCTTGATTAGCCCCAAGCCCGTGATCGTGAATCGGTGCATGGCAGCTCGCGGATCTCCAGCCGGTGGCTGGTTGTTGAGGAGGTACATGGTGGACACCGTCACCGCGGCTTGCGGCGTCTTCGGGAGCATGTTACCCTGCGTATCCAACGTCATGGAGCTGAAGTCGAGGACTTCCGCGGCTTCTACGGGCTCTTGTTCGGTGAGGTAGGCTAGTCAAGATCTCCTTTTGTTGGCCCGGTACTCGTTGCCCTTGGAAGAGGATCCTCCGTGGGAGGAGAGCCCAGCTCACCGAAGGCTCGACTTGTCCGCCGCCTTTCTACGCGCCTCGAGTTGCACGATTACTTCCTGTTAGTGCTTGAATTCTTCCTTTAACAGCCAATGGTAGCCCATCAGCATGTCCTGCGAGGTGTTGGGGGGTAGAGGATTGCCCCATAGAGCTTCTCGACAGTGGGCCCACTCGTTGTCGTTGAGCTTGATCAGCATGCGCTCTCCGGTGTTCTCATTCACCGTGAGCGCCTGTTCTCCTCCTGTCCCGTTATTGGTGGGCGTGCTGTTGGTGGGGCCACCGTTGGGTGTACCGCTGTTGGGTGGTCTGGTGCCAGATCTGGTGCCGACATTTTCGCGATTGACGCCGGTATCGCCCGCGTTGATGACGGCGCGCATGAAGTGATTGGGGAAGCTATTGCTCCCACAACATTCAAATCCGGAGCCGTAGGCTCCATCTTCTGTGGCTAGGTCACCCAGATCGGATCCGCGACTGTTGTCGCTGTCCGTGCTCCCAGCTGTTGCCGGGTCGTTGAGCTCGCTGAGGGTGCCGATTGGTGGCGGGAATCACGATGCTTGAGCAATCGTGGGTGCCGTCAGCTGGTCGGGCATGCGAAGCGTGCACAGTTGACCGACCTGGAAGCGGAAGCTCCCGATCACCAGGCTGATCCCATTGCCTACATACTCGAAAGTTGGGCGAGTGGCTGGCGTGTGGACACTACAAGAATTGTGCTAACTAATGACCCCAAATATTGGTCACTGAAAGGTCATAGTAATCCATCTATGACCTTTCTATGACTAAAACGAGTAGGTCACAAAGCGAGGGTCACTATAGACAACTAACGACCTTTTTTTGAATTGGTCATGGACTACTATGACCAAAATAGATCGTCATAGATTCTATGACCAAAATTTTGGTCATGGGCTGTCCACGGAGGATCCTACGTGGCCAATCCTACGTGGCAAATCTGTGACCAAAATAAATTGTCTAAGATCAAATTCAGCCTGGTCCAGCTCCCTCCTTTACATGGGCTAAGCCTAATAATTCAGCCTATTCAATTTTCTTTTTTATCAATTCAGGTATGCTAAATGGGCCAAGCCCAATAATTTGGAGTATATATTTCTAGGCTTGGTCCATTTGAAGCCCATTTGCTATTTACTTCCGGCCTCATTATTTTGGAGCAGGTCCCACTATTCAAATGGGTCCCATTTGTTATATTCATATCAATCAATGGTCCCAGATGTCAAATGGTTTCCATTTCCCACAATTTTCAAATAACATGCATATTCAATATTTCAAACAAAATAGAAGAAAACATGAAACTATTCAATATTAGTCTATTACAATTTACAAGCCACATATCCCTACTACTCCCAGCAACACAACATGCAAGTCATCTCCTTGATCGATCGCCACTCCACTCCAGAAGTAGCTCCAACTAGCTACTACGCCTGATCGATCGCCACCAAATTGTGATCATCCCTAAGAAGGTAAAGAAGAACGCCGCAACTCGCCTCGACGCAGAGGCGCCAAAAGCTCCGTTCTGGGCTCGCCATTGACATTGCCGGCAACGTCACCTTCTCGCTGGTAGCTCCTCCCTAACGCATCTTATGGCGTGCTCCGCCTCCGTCTAAGATGGATCTCAACTTTAGTCCTCCACAAGAGTATGATGAAGTACCTGAAGAACACGGTCGAGAAGAGGGTCATGAAGCCAATAATGATCACCCAGCATGTATTACATAATCTTGAATATGTTTGCAACAAAAAATGACAATGAGAATCCCAAAAATAACTGATAATATACCTTAATAGCCAGCATAGGGCTTGCAGCACCCTTCTTGTATAATCAGTAGAACCTTAACTGCAAGCTATGATGCACCTGTCTCGAGACAACACTTACTTGTATGATTGTCATTCCACACAACCTGGATGAAACCACAAGAGATTGAACATATCAAGCTAATTCAGATAAAATATACATATCAAGCGCATGATGCTTCATATGGAAGTAGACTAAATTAACACGCTTGGTCACCTCTGCCTACCACTCTTATTCAATATCACAAAGAGAGACATGTGAACTGAATCCACATCCTATTTAATAGTGGTACCACGCAGTTTACAGTGGTACTTTGTGGACATACAACCGCATCCTATTTAATAGTGTAAACTAGCTCTGAACTAAACAAGCTGAATGAGCAAATAGTCCTACAAATTTTTCTTTTAATAACAGGAGCTCTATATTCTAAACCTATGACACAAGCAGGCAGCAAGTATAGAGTATCACAGTGAGAGTCTGAGAGTGAACCTGGATGTCTCCAAGGCTGATATTAATGGAGAGATAGGATCCCATCGCCCATCTAGTCCACGACGCAAACACAGTCCCTCGGCCCTAGATCACACAGCTAGTCCAAGAATCACACCACATCAAGGAGTTCAACCTCACAAAGAGGAGAGTAGACCATTATTCACTAAGCTTGAACAACTGACAAATAGGAAACATCAAACTACAACATAGGTGTCTCTACCATGAGCAAATCATTAGCATGAAGCACATATCAGGAACAAAGCATGCAGAGTACAAAATGTATGAATTCGTCCGTGTATGAAATCCAAACAAATGTATAATAACATCACAGTATTTTACGATTCTTCAAAACCATCTCTATGTAGAACCAATTACCGGACCAAGAACCTTCCATATCATTCAAGCAAAATTAAATGGATAACAAATACAGTAGAGTGTAAAGATATTAAAATCTTTCCTTTGCAATAACAAGATAGTTAGCATCAGGTATACAAGTGAGTTTATAGTAGCAATGTTAACTGAATATTACTCCTAGTGGCAATCATTTCTATTTCATATCTCAATGTCATATGAAGTACAATCCTAATATACGACAAGGATTCATCGCCCGTCCTGGTTCTGCATCAAAAGACAAGGATTGAGACCCGCATTAGGAACTTTGGCCAAACAAGAAACTGGCTCTTCTACAGATGGAACAAGAAGCGTGTAGCATTTGGAATAATCTGTGCAATACAATATGAGTATAGACTATAAAGTTGAGCTGCACCCGCTACCATTTCTAGAGTTGAACAGAAAAAAATGCGCCAGTAGTAACATACTCAGTTAATAACTATATGTTTGGAATCACACTCAAGCAATAGGAAAGAACTGATTCGGAACCACCTATAGACATGGCACAAACTACGAATTATTAGTACTCCAATCGAATGCATGGACAACACAGAACACCCGACCTAAATCCCTAGATAAACAAGAAATCATGTTGCTACAACGGCCCCAAATCAATTCGTTGGCCGCATGCCCTGAATCAATTCGTGTATAGCCGTGGGTGCCCACCTGACGAATTATCTAGGCTTGGGTAGTGCGCACCTGATATCTTGTCGAAGTTGTCGGGTGTAGAAGTCCTTGTAGAAGCTGTCGGTGCGGAAGCCCGGCAGGTGCTCCCACCGGTGTCGATGAGGAAGACCCATGTGGAGGGATCTAGTTGAGCATGGCGCCCGACACAAAGCAATAGGGGCCAGGCAGTGCTCCCACCGGCAACGGTGCGGAGGCTCGGGTCCCACCCTCACACCCGGTGGAAACTGCAGAGAGACCTCGGCCGCCGCCGCTCGCGGTCGTCCGTGCGGAGGAGCTGCCGGCGCTGCTTGCGGTCGTCCATGCGGAGGCGCCGCTCGCGGTCATCCAGTACGGGGCTGCCAGCAGATCTTGTGGGGAGGGAGGAGCGGATCTTGTGGGTGTCGTGGTGGGAGACGGGGACTGAGGGGGAGCGAGCTCGGCGGCAGGGTCTGATGAGCTAGGGGCATCACAGGATTAGGGTTCAGGGGTGTTTGTTCGACTGTGATCTAGAGTGTTGGGCTGATTTTAGGAAACTGCCCCTGATGACTTCTGTGGTGGAAGACTACAAGGAATGTAGGGTGTTTTAGTCATTTTAAGTCCCAAAAGTGTGGGTGATGGGGAGGCGGGAGAAACTGGTGACTTTGTAGGCCAGAATTTCACACGTTGGATGGAGGCTGTGTGGGCGGCCGAGATATGTTTCTGGGATGATCCGTGGACAGTCTAATTCTCTATTCTAATTGGTTATCTCCGATTCATGGACAAGTTTCATATTTTCCAATCCAAACGACAAACGTTATCGCCAAAATCCTGACATAGTTTTTGATAATATCTTTATATTGTGCACACATGAGCATCTTAGAATGGCGAACAATATTGTCAGAGGAAGTTTTCATTTTTGTCGCACAAAAAAAGTATTTTCCATTTTCTGAGTGCCAAAAATGGGGCGTTTTGTGAAGCAACCACCAAATGTCCAATTTAAAATGCTACCACCATATTTTTCAAAAATACTAGACCACATTACATAGACAATGTTCCAAGTAGGATATCTCAAACCATTCCGTACACCCCTGACGAAAAAGACAAATGTCTGCCGAATTGGTAGGAAGTGGGTCCGATTTGAACTACAGGTACATGACATAATGCTCATAATTTTTTTAAAAAATCATTTTTAGACTCACAATATGTTGTTTCTTCATGGATACAATGCAAGTTTAGTGAGACTCACCCCCTAGCTAACAACCTTCATATCCGCCGTTTTGACCATAGTTTGAAACGGGCGTAAAAAATTGAAAAACCGTTTGAACAATGTAAAACCTTCGTGTCGTGTCATATTATGTGACATATTTGCAAGTAAAAATATCAAACTTGGTATATTGCAAACATCTCGAAAAAACCTTCATAGAAATGACCTATCTTGTCTGAGGTTTCATGCTTTCAGGTCAAACAACCAATGTTATGACTAGAATCGCGACATAGTTTGTGATAATATGCCCATATTATGCACGCATGTGCATTCTAAGATGGCCAACAATGTTGCAGGAGGAAGTTTTCCTTTTCGTCACACAGAAAATGCATTTTCCATTTTCTAAATGCCAAAACCGAGGCGTTTTGTGAAGCAACCATCAATGTTCTAATTCAAAATGGTACAACCCTATTTTAAAAAAAAACTAGACCATATTACATGGACAATTTTGCAACCAAGGTATCTAAAACCTTTCCGTCCACCCCTGGCGAAAAAGACAAATTACTACAAAATCAGTAGGAAGTGGGTCCGATTTGAACTACAAGTACATGATCTAATGCTCATAATTTTTTGCAAAAATCATTTTTAGACTCAAAATATGTTGTTTCTTCAGAGATCCAATCCAAGTTTAGTGAGGCTCATCCCCTATCTATGAACCCTCGTGTCTGCTGTTTTGACCATAGTTTGAAACGGGCATGAAAAATTCAAAAACCATCTGAACAAGGTAAATCCTTCGCGTGGTGTCATATTATGTGACATATTTGCAAGGAAAAATACCAAACTTGGTATATTGCAAACATCTCAAAAAAACCTTCATAGAAATGACCTATCTTGTCCGAGGTTTCATGGCTTTTAGGTCAAACGACCAATGTTATGGCTAGAATCGCGGCATAGTTTGTGATAATGTGCCCATATTGTGCATGCATGTGTATCTTGAGTTGGCGAATAATGTTGCAGGAGGAAGTTTTCCTTTTTGTCGCACAAAAAATGCATTTTCCTTTTTCCGAGTGCAAAAAATGGGGCATTTTGTGAAACAACCACCAAATGATTAATTCAAAATGCTAAAACCATATTTTTCAAAAATAATATACAACCTTACATGGACAATGTCCTGAGTAGGGTATCTCAAACCATTTTTTCCACCCCTGGCAAAAAATACAAATTCCTGCCGAACCGATAGGAAGTGGGTCCGATTTAAACTACAGGTACATGATCTGATGCTCATGATTTTTTGAAAAAATCATTTTTAGACTCACAATATGATGTTTCTTCATAGATCCATTAAGAGTTTAGTGAGGAGTATCCCCTATCTATGAACCTTAAAGCCCGCCGTTTTGACCATAGTTTGAAACGGGCATAAGAAATTGAAAAACGGTCCAAATGAGGTAACTTCTTCGCGTGGTGTCATATTATGTGACATATTTGCAAGTAAAAATAGCAAACTTGGTATATTGCGAACATCTTGAAAAAACCTTGTTCGAGGTTTCATGGCTTTCGGGTCAAAAGACCAATGTTATGGCCAGAATCGCGGCATAGTTTGTGATAATGTGCCCATATTGTGCACACATGTGCATATTGGGATGCCTAACAATGTTGTAGGAGGAAGTTTTCCTTTTCGTCGCACAGAAAATGCATTTTCTATTTTCCGAGTGCAAAAAATGGGGCGTTTTGTGAAGCAACCACCAAATGGTTAATTCAAAATGCTAAAAACACATTTTTCAAAAATACTATACAACCTTACATGGACAATGTCCTGAGTAGGGTATCTCAAACCATTTTGTCCACCCCTGACGAAAAAGACAAATTCCTACGGAATCGGTAGGAAGTGGGTCCATGTTCTTCCTTTTTTGCTCATTATCCAAAAAACTGGGTGGAGGCGTTTTAAATAGGTTCGGCGGGATTGCTCAATGGAAGGAACGCGGTGGTGTGGTGGTTTGGTTCCTATGTTGATTGGAAGAGGTCGTGGGTTCGAGTGCTGGGGCCTCTTTTTTGCTATATTAATGGAGCGCACTCGAAGTTGTCTCTGTCAGTTCGCTGGGTCCATGTGTCAGGTCGGTGGTTGGTCCAACTTGGTCAACATGTCTTATTTGGCTGGTCTGTTGTATGACAGATGGGTCCCACACGTCATATATTGGTCCTAGTCAGCATCACACGCCACTTGTGTGGACACGTCAGTAGAAGGTGACACATGGGAATGACACATAGATAAAATTGCTGATGTGGCCAACCAGTCATTTTAAAACATCAAGAATTAGTGGCCCTGACCATTTAAATTGGTCGTAGTGAGCTAAATATAAGGTCATAAATCAGTGCCATCCATCTATGACCTTTTCGTGTTAGAAAATTATGACCTTCTTAACAAATTAGTCGTAATTTTTCATGGTTTGGACCCTCCCAAATGCCTTATGACCACTTGGTTCATAATGGTCATAGATCTATGACCAAAAAATCGATGGTCGTTAAGAAAAGGTCACTAGTGAGCACATTTCTTGTAGTGGGATGGTGAAGTGGAAAGTGCCGAAGAGCTGGCGAATCTCCGTTGTTACAGAGTTGTAGATCGCGGTTGACGGGGCCGAAGAAGCCGCGACATTAGCACTCCCAATCCCCACGGACGGCGCTAATTGACGAGGGTTTAACTCGCCAATGCCCATTGTTATGGACTTGGGTTTTGGATAAGGAGAGAGCGCTGGAGGCATCAATCGGCTAGCAAACAAGCACACAGGGACGCAAGGTTTACCCAGGTTTAGGCCTCGTAGAGGTCCCTACTCCTGCTTGTCTGCTCTTGGAATTATCGAAGGAATTGAAGATTACAGGGGTGCGCAGATGCAATCTGGCGATGGTTGTGGAAACTAGGGTTGTGATTCTCCTCCTCGCCGCCCCTCCTAGCCTTTCTATAGATAGGCTAGGTCTCCGGTAGCAGGTCGAGTCGGTTATAGATTAGGGTTCGTCCCTTTGAACTTTCTATCTTAAGCTCCTTCTTGCGTTGCAAGCAATCGAAGAGTCCGTGGGTCACCCGAATCCTGTATTGGGCCTTGGCAATGTCGTGGGCTTCTGCTGCATCTAGACCGTATATGCTAAGCTCGAGTGCCTGTAGGGTATGCCCATGTCAACCTACATGATAAATCCGGATGCAAGGAGCCGAGTTATCTCATTTCCAACGGCTTTTCTCCTGTCTTTGGCGAAGCGGCGGAGAGGTTGCTTCACTGGCTTTGCTCCGGGTCTTGCATTCAAAGAGTGCTCAGCCAACTCCCTCGGCACACCTTGTAGGTCCTGTGTGGACCAAGCAAAGATATCCTGATTCTCACGGAGGAAGTTGACGAGCTCGCTTTCCTATTTGTCACTTAACCTGGCACCAATAGTTACGGTGCGCTCTGGGAACTGATCGTCATCAGCCACTTTCTTTGTATCTTTTGTTGCTTGAAATGAAACAGTCCCATGCGGGTTACACAGAGTCGGCATATGCTGCTGCGCGGACTGAGCCAACGCAACCACTTCTAGAATTTTCCTATTCTCTTGAGCAATCACAAGTGACTCGGCCAGGTTAGATCCGGCGAAGGCACAATCGAT
The DNA here is from genome assembly GCA_023614405.1 of Avena insularis. Lineage (NCBI taxonomy): Eukaryota > Viridiplantae > Streptophyta > Magnoliopsida > Poales > Poaceae > Avena > Avena insularis. The sequence continues at coordinate 274,529,094 of CM042684.1, read as the reverse complement.
AGAACGCCTGAAGTCCCCAGCTATGGTAATCACTCACCTTGGTCCAGGAAATTTCATCTTCAAGTAACTGATGTGAGTACTCGCCATGAATTTGTTCATAGCAGGCCTACCGAGTAATGCATGATATGTGCTTTCCAAGTTCACCGCCTAAAACTCCAAGTTCTCAGTCTGGTAGTTGTCCCTTGTGCCGAATAACACATCAACCTGGACTTTACCAATTGGCTCACAGGAGATACCCAGTACAATGCCATGCAAGGTGGTCCTATTTGCTTGGAGCATGTTCTCCGATATTCCCAAGTTGTGCATGGTATCCTTGTACATGATGTTAATGCTACTATCGTTGTCTATTAATACCTTGGAGAACCTCACGTTGATATTCAGCCAAATGAATGCCGGATCTAGCACCAACGCGTAAGTCCTAGGACTCGGCATAAGATTTGGGTGTCCTTGATGCTCCAAGTAATGTCCTGATCCGACCAAGGAATATACCTCGTCATAGCCGGCATCACTTCATTCACCTCCATATGTCGGCGCTGCAAACTCTTTCTATCAGTCTCTTCTATGGTGAACACACAGTAACTTTGATGATGCTCTATGTACTCATTTCTCCTCTCATTGTCGTGATACCCTTGGTCCTGTTGTTGCTAGTTATTCACTTGATGCACTGCATCCCTCCTTTCTTGATTCTCATACCTCGGTGGAGGTGGAGGCAACATCAGCTTCTGTCCATTCCCCCCAGTGAGCAGTTGCTGCTGAGGCACTTCATTCTAAGGTCCATCCTGCCGAGGTGCATCATGCCGAGCTGCCTGAGCATTCCCCGAGCTACCCTGCTCTAATTTCCTCATCCATTCACATTGTCGGGTTGTATGATTCGCTGGACTATTTGGACTTGGCGTATGGAACTTGCACGGTTGATCCAACATAGACTCGAATGTGTATCTTGGACGGTCCTTTCTTTCCTGCCATTGTTTCTTCTGTTCTGGCGTCCAAGGCTTTTTTCCCTCGCCCTTGTGTTGCCAATGTTGCCTCCGCTTTTTTGCAGCATCTTTGCGCCTTGAGATTGGCTGATCCCGGCCTGTACCGCCACTTCCCTCTGAGTTGTACCTATAATCCGGATGATCATCCCTTCTTTTACCTCGGAAATCATTCCTCCTGGATGATCCGGAACCATGTCTATTATATTACTCCTCATTCGATTCGCTTGACATTAGCCGAGGTTGTGTTGGATCTCCCAAAGCATACGAATTTGCGATCCGGATCGTGTCTGCCAGGGTAGTTGGCATATCCCGCGGCAATATCTGCCACAGCATACTCCCATACCTACAGCCTTGGGCAAACCACGCAATTGCTTGTGATTCAATTACCCCCTCACATGAATTGCGCACATTGCACCACCGAGTCAGGAACTCTCGATATGGCTCATTCGGTCTTTGCCTGCATGACGCCAAAGTCTGTGGCCTATTTGGCCTCTTGTAGGTACTTGAGAAATTACTCATGAACATTTCCTTGAAATCTATCCAGCAGTTTATACTTATTGGAGGCAAGTTGTTCAGCCAAACCCTTGCTGGTCCCTCCAACATTTGTGGCACGTACCTTACCGCCCATATCTAATTTCCTGCGGCTATGTTAACTGCCGTAGCATAGTCAATGAGCCAATCATCTAGTTTGGTGCTACGATCATACGTCTTTGTCCCTTTGGCCAGCTGAAAGTTCGTTACTGGTGGTTCCCTCATGATCCGTGGTCCAAAGCATGCTGGACCAGGGGGGCCTTGCACCTCAATCATTTCTAACCTGTAGATTCGGTCCAGCTTCAGTCTGGCATCATCCGACTGCAAGTTCCTGCTTCCCAATCTTGATCCAATCACATGGTGCTCTCGTCTAGGAAATCCGGCGTCAACTATTGTCGAGTAACCATCATTGTACTTGTCCTGACTCGGACGAGCATTTCGATGCTGCATTGTTGGGCCAGCGCTTCTCTCCTACCGAGGTGCGTACTGTTGCTGCTGTTGCTGAGTTGCATTTTGCCTTGTTGCTGCCGGATTATGCTGTCCGGCATTCTGTTGGTAGCGTTCCTCTGACCGGCATTGCCTTGGTCGCGGTTACCTTGGCCCGCTTCACCTCGGCTGGCACTATGAAGATCCTCATTAACTTGCACTGCTTTTCCTTTTCCTGCCTTTACCTGGTCATACGGGACCATCTATTTGTCTCTTCTACCTGAGGTTACCTCTTACTCTCTCCTAGGACCGTGTCCAGGGGACGACGCAGCTCCAGCAGATTTTGCCGGGTTATTCCTTGCCGAATAAACTACTGGAGATGCTCCGGGTTGTGCCGGGTTTGCTCATTCTGCGGACATGATGTCCTCAACAAGTGGTTTACTCTTTCCTGTTGCCTCTCTCGGGCTTCTCCGGTTAAACCTTCTAACTCGGAGGTAGCTGCATTGGCATCCCTAAGGGTCTTAGCCGGAGTACTGTACCTCTCTAGCCCTGCAGTTACTATCGTATCTGTCTGACCCAGCCTAGGCACATACTCCCTGTCAATCTCAATAATTAGATTTCTACCTTGGATTTTTACTCCATCTATGCGGTTTGCCTTTACATACTCCCGCAGAGTGATATTCAGTGATTGTTGTAACTCAGCTACTTTTTTTTTGCACCAGCTAGCATTTTCTGCCAAGTTTCCTCTAACTCGACCTGTGCCTGAGCCGGATCTACTACTGGCGCTATGGGTGTTGCTACGCTATCTATTGCCTACTACAGTACATTCTCTGGCATCTCTAGTGGAGGGAATCTGGATCTTCCCTACTTTGGCGTTGCCTCCGGCTTTAGAGCCGGATCCTTGCTTGCTCCTGCGTTTGGCGCCATCATCATGACCTCAACGTAGCGTGTGGGTTGAGTGATACGCATTCTGCGAGCTGCACTGAGAGGTGGCTCGCTTCCCTCGACGACGTGCCACGGGTGCACACAAGACTCGTCGATGCCGATGTAGATCTTGTGGGCGCCAAGCTTGATGAAGAGGCTGTTGCGCAGAGGAGGATTCCTTCCGAAGCTCCCCGCGTTGTCGCTGACGTAGTCTAGCTCTACAAAGCGTTGAACAAGCCCGGAGATGACATGCTCGCCAGTGCCGAAGATGTTTCCCGTCTGTATTTTCACTCCTGCTAGCGCCGCTAGCCCCATGGTGTGCGCCAACTGTCGTGGTGGTGGCATGGAAGATGCCATGGATAGGCTAAATATGGGGCCAATGTGCACTAGAGGAATCCAGGGAGGGATAGTGTGGTGATTCCACACACAGATGTGTGTATTTATCTCTTGTTGGCTCCTTGAGCTGTTCTTGAGAAGGAGACTAGTTCTCTTACTCCCCACTACCAAGCTCTAGGGTTTTTCCTTAACTGAATGATCGATCCCCTGCTATGGAGGCCCTGGCGCTCTTTATATAGGGGAGCCCAGGTTACAAATCTAGGGCACACGTGGAAGCAGATTCCCCGAATATGCCCTTTGGTTAAAGCAAGATGCCTCTTTATTCACTTTAAACGGATAGTCCAGACTCAGGGCGTAAGCCTCCCTGATCCCCCTATGGTGTTGCATCACCAGACATGGATAACGTTAGCCGACACTGCCTACATCACTTTTGTCGGCCACGTCTCGCTGGTCCTTCCCTCTGCTCGCTTTTCTCATGCTATAGTGGACAGAGACCACCTTTTGACCAGCGAGAGATTCCTTCCTTCTCTTGGAAGCCAAGTGATAACCTGGCTAACGCTTGGTTAACCTGGCTACGAGAGTACCTGCAAACAAGGTAAATCAAACATAGCCGACATATGTTTTATGTCGGATGGATTAATGTTAGGTGAATACTTGCCAGACCAGGTTACCCCGCAAGTCGGCCGGCCTTGAGGAGACCCGGCCAGCATTCGCTTTGACCATGCCGTACCTCGGCTAACTCGGCCTTTATACCCCGACGTGACCCTACCCGAGGTATCCGCCCAACAGTAGAGGACCCAATCGATGATGATTGTTTTGTTGATTCCGATGTGCGTGCGGTGGACAAAACCTACTCCTGCTAGCAATCCAGTAATATGGTAGATCCACAAGTACAGATTACAAGAGAGGTTTCACATGTGCGAGTTTAGGTTGATTGTCGATGCCCTAAAGGTTGATCCCTAGGACGGCTTATATAGTCATTCGGTCATAGGGTTACAGGAGTGTCCTATCGAGCTATGATATAGAGGCAGTTACATAGTACATCTTAGACTACAAGTTTCCCTACATGTCATGGTGCTGGCACGGCAGATGCCATGTATAGGCTAAAGATGTGGCCAATGAGCACTAGAGGTATCTAGGGAGGGATAGTGTGGTGATTCCACACATAGATCTTTGTATCTCTCTTGACAATGGTGGATTACAAGGGCTCCTTGAGATGTTCTTAGGGAGGAAGAGGATGAACTTCTCTACTACCCACACAACCCTCTAGGGTTTTCCCTTAGTAAAAATGGCCGACCACCTCTATGGAGATCCTGCCCCTCCTTATATAAGGGGGCTAGGTTACAAGTTAGGGCATATGTGGAAGGCATATTCCCTAAATATGCCTCTCCCAAAATAGCAAAGCGGTGCTCATCTTTCATTTGTCTAGGCTGATCCGGACTCATGGCATAAGCCTCTCTGAGCACCTCTGTGGCGCGGCATCATCCGACATAGCCAACATCACCCGACATAGGCAACGTCACCTCTGTCGGCCCGTATTCGCTGGTCCATCCCTCTATCCTATGAGCTCACGCTAAAGTGGAGAGAGAAAACCTTTGACAAAGAAAATTCCTTCCTTCCCTTGTAAGCTAAGTGGTAACCGAGCTCAGGCCTGGTTAACTCGGCCCCGTAAGTACCTGCAATCAAGTTATAAAGAGCTAGCCGACATACAGTATATGTCGGCCGGAGTAACGTTAGACGAACATACTTCGGGCCGGGTCTACCATAAGTCGGCCTACCTTGAGGTGATTTGGTCATCTCCTGCTTTGACCTTGTCGTACCTCGGCTATCACGGCCATTATACCCCGGTGTGACCCTACCCGGGGTTATCCCCCAACATTAGTCCCCGAAGCTGGTGCGTCTTGGCAACTTTAGATGATAAGGCCACAGCAGGTTCATCCTACTAAGTTCTTTCTCTTCTTGCCGAGTAACTCTGTAACTCGGCCCTCTTTACTTTTGTGACTTGTCATTCCCTTGGCTCATTCCGAGATATTTCTCGTCAGCCAGGTTATTTCCTCAGATCCGGGTTACTCACTTAGATCCTTTCCTTCTCTCATACGCTTCCCCACGTCCTACGTGGAGGGTAATCATTGTTTTGCCTCATTTTAAGGGCCTGCACTAGTTACTGCGCCAGTTACTATATTCATTGTCAGGGATAACTGTTGTGAACGTCACATCGTGGCTGTCTCCTCGTTAACCGCAACACCATGTCCTGCTGATGACCCACAAGTATAGGGGGTGTATCGCAGTATTTTCGAGGGAAGTGAAACCCAATTTATTGATTCGACATGAGGGGAGCCAAAGAATATTTATCAGCCTTAACAACTGAGTTGTCAATTCAGCTGCACCTGGAAACAATCTTGCTCACAGTAGTTTATCAGTAGCAACAGTTTTGTAGTAGGAGTAGTAACGTAACAGCAGTAGTAAAGCAAAGACAGTAGTAACAAAAGCAGTAAACAGTGGGATTCGAGTGCGGTAGGCATAGGGATGGATGGACGGGTGTTGCATGGACAAGACAATTCACATAGCAATCAGAACATAGGGAAATTGCAGATAAATAAGATAAAGCACCCAAGTACTAGACAATCCTAGGCATGTGTTCCATATATAGTCATACGTGCTCGCAATGAGAACTTGCACAACATCTTTTGTCCTGCCAGCCCGTTTGCTTGGGGCCTCTAGGGAACTACTAGCAATTAAGGTGCTCCTTTTAATATAGCACGAGCAAAGCATTAACACTCCGTGAACACATGTGATCCTCACATCGAGCCATTCCTTCCGGTTATCCCGATTTACTCGCCGGGGCCATAGGTTCCGGACAACAACGTGTGTATACAACTTGCAGATAAGACCAAAAACAATACTATCATAATGAATCAATAACATGTTCAGATCTGAGATCATGGCACTCGGGCCCTAGTGACAAGCATTAAGCACAACAAGTCGCAACAAAGTCATAAAGAACTAATAAAAGATACTAGGCACCATGCCCTAACAATCTGATGCCATTACATGAACGATCTCATCCAATCCCTACCATCCCCATAGCCTACAGCGGGGGATTACTCACTCATAGATGGAGGAAACATGGATGGTCGATGGAGATGATGGTGGAGATCGATGGAGATGGCTCCGGGGGCACTTCCCCATCCCGGCAGGGTGCCGGAACAGAGACTTTCTGTCCCCCGAATCTCCCCTTCGGTGGCGGCGGCGCAGCGAAACTTTTCATGGAAAAATGTCAAAAACCCTCCGGAGTTTTTAGGTCAGAAGGCTTCTTGTAGGCGAAGAGGGAGACCGAGGGGGTGCCTAGGGCCACCACACCATGCCCTGGCATGGCCAGGCCCAGCCCGCGCATGGGGGGGTGTGGCCAGCCCCTGGCCCTCCTCTGTCTCGTATTCTGCCCTGAGTCTTTGAAAAATAGGCACTTTGGCTTTTGTCCCGTCCAATTCCGAGAATATTCATTTTCTGACTTTCCTGGAACCAAAAACAGCAGAAAACAGGCAGTTGGCACTGTGGCTCTTGTTAATAGGTTAGTCCAAGAAATCATATGAAAAGTACTCCAAAGTGTGGACAAAACACAAGAAAGTGGATAAAACCAAGCTTGGAGCATAAAAAATTATAGATACATTTGCAATGTATCACCTGCCGTGGAATCAGTTGTACCATGTGTCCCTTCCTATGGCTCACCTCTGATTGGTTGATCTGGCCGATACACAGCCACACCGTGTGGCTTCGCTACACCGCTGGATCCTACTACCCCCTTTGGAGCGTTGTTAAATAGGGGACGAGGGAGGCCCTTTGCCATTTTCCTCATTCACATCCCCCTTTGCTCCTCTACTTCTTATTCCTCTGCATGTTAGCACCGCCATCGCCGTTGCCTTTTCTTAAGCGTAGCACCACCGCCACCGTGCCTCACCACTGTTTTCCTCTGCCATAGTCGTGCTGCTGCTTCTGCGTAGCCACGCCGTCACGGGGCCCCCCAATCTAGGCCTCTGCCCCCATCACAGATTGGTTCTACGAAGGCAGGGACATGGAGATGGCTGAGTAGGTGGTTGCCATTGTTGAAGAGCATGAGGAGGGCGACGAGGCCCACGAGCATGGTGCCTAGGCCGACTCTTGGGTTTGCGAAGACAACATCAACTAGCTCCATCGGACCCGCCGCATCCCCGTCGGGGTCACCTGTCGCCTCTTCTGCGAGGAGATCATTCCTTTGCCCAATCCGGGTGAGTTCATGGTTTTCCTCTCGCATTTCCAACGAGGGTTTGGTCTTCTGGTGAGAGATTTCTTCCGCGAGTTCATCACTACCTTCGAACTCCAACCACACCATATGCCGGCTAACGCCATTAATTCCCTCTCTTCCTTTACCTCCAGGGTTGAGGGTTACCTCGGCCTTTGGCCCACTATCCAACTCTGATTTAAGTTCTTTGGCTTTAGGGCCAACATTATCCCGGATCCTCCTGTCGCCCTACCAACAAATCCCTAACTCAATGTGGGGCAGCCTTTATCTCCCCTCGAAAGAATTCTGTCTTCCCCCGAGTCACCGGCCTTGAGTCCTGCAAGGGCTGGGCCTAGCCGTTCTTCTACGTGAAGAACAATACCAAAGAGGACAAGATTCGGTTGCTCCCTTACTCGCTCGGCATCCCGGACAGGACCTTATGGGGCCAAGTTCCAAGGAAATCTGCTGCCTTGGTGGTTTAGGTAGAAAAATGGATCAAGGAACTGAACAACTTGGGGCTACATAGCGAGGATATCATGATCACCTTTGTTCGTAGCCGAATCTCCCCTCTGCAGAAGTGCACCCACAAGCTCTGCCATATGAGCGGGCATCTCGACCCCAACCAGACCTCATCCTTTGAACTCAATAACACTCAAATCTTCCGCCGGGTCAAGGCCATCTTCATGATAGATAAAGACTTCAATGAGGACTAGGAGTGGGGGTTCGAGAACTTCTGCCGAGATAAGCTTCCTCCCGGGGTATATCCTCTTACTTGATCTTTTTCCGAGCTATGTTTTATGCCGGATCATATTACTTATTTGATACCTTTGCAATATTGTCTTCAGTTGTTTCTTCAGCAAATAGTTGAGGATGTCAAGGAACCATCCCTTAAGTGGGGGAAAGATCGTGAGGCCTTAGATATGGAGGAGCCGGATTTGGAGACCTTCTTGCCCACTCCAGATCCTAGCGTCAGACGACCTTCCGGTAAGACCTCTGGCTTAAGGGATTGGCTAGATGACGACAAAGACCTTGCTATTGAGATCTTGGAGGTATATGATCCCATGCCTATCTCATATGCCTTTCCCCTTAACTCGGCTTCAGCTAACCTGGCCGGTTAGGTCCACGAGATCCTCCCCTTGCTATGGGTGATCCGGTTCCTTCCCCTTCCAAGAAGTGTGCGACCACCTCGACTCCCTCTTCCAAGCCAACTTAGACTAAGAAGAGGTAGAAGAAACCCGTTGTCAAGGGCACCAGCAAGTCTGTGACCAAGGCCATGGTTCGGAGAGCCCCAAAGCCCAGGGAACCTCCTACTTCATCCAAGTAAGCCCTTCTCTTTTCTCCTTGCACTCCACTTAGCTTCCATCGCTTTTTGTTTATTTCTTGTTTCTCTCTTTCTGTTCTAACTTGTTATTTTTGTTCTCTGTATGACTCGGTAGGGCCCCCAAGGAGATCCCCCAGAGTGATTCGAGCATTGCCTCGCCTCTCCGAGATGCTCCACCTTCTCCTCGCCATGACGATGTGCACCCCCAAAGCCCCATTGTGGAGAGCTCCGCGGCTGCGCTAAATCTCAACCGACCTCGGCAAGTGGAGGGCAATTTCGGCACAGAGGGAGGTGGCACTGCCGAGAATGCGCCTATGTCCATGTGCCTCTTCTGCCCAGCAACAAGATGATAGTTGCGCCAGCAACACCGATGCCGAGACTACTCCTTCTGAGGTGCCGGTGACTCTGGCACTGACCCCAGTTCAACCTTCACCAGTTCCAGCACCAACTCCAGTACCAAGTTTTGCTATTCCAGTTCCTCCTGCCTCGTCCAAGTCCCCCAAGACTCGGTGAAATGACCAAGATCTGCCTAGCTCAAAGGTCAAGCCCTCTGCGCCAACTGCTAAAGATATATTTTAGCAGAAACCTCAAGCCAAACCCGGAGCGCAAACCAGCTCTTCATAGCAGCAACCCAAATCAGGCACCAATGCCAAGAAAGGTGCTGACCAAACCCAAATAAGGCACCATCTGCCGCGTAAATTCAAATCCTCACTCACCTAGATCTGGTTAAAGTTCCACTTGGCCCGGATCTTGAGTAAATTCAAATCCTCACAATGATGCATGTACTAACATTTTCCTGTTCAGATCACCACCAACCGTTGCACCATCGAATTTCAGCGGCTCTTGGACATGCACAAGGAGCTTCGTGCAAAACATAGTGCGTTGATCGTTGAGCTAAACAAGAAGGGTAAGTTATCTCGTTTGCACCTTCACTTTTGTTCCTCTTCGCCATTTACTCTCCGGACTAACTTATGATCCAGATTGCGCAGCTGAAGTGGAGGCCGAAAACATAATTATGAGGAAAAACTTGGTCGAGATCAAAGGTAACTCGCCTTGGTTATTCAGCCTTTGCCCTTTTCTTTTCTGACTCGGCAGATAATTATACCTCGGCTCTACCAGTCAACAAACTATTGAAGTGTCTCTTCAAGATAGTGTGCCATTTCCTAACATGATGTTGCACTTTCTCGAACAAGCAGGGCAGCATCAGGCCGAACTCAAGAAGAAGGATGATGAAATTGCCAAACTTCAACTCAAGGATGACGAGATTACTCGGCTCAACGCCGAGATCAAGAAGCTCAAAAACCTCCACAAGGCTGAGCTGGATAGGGCTGACCAGAACTTCTCCAAGGAAAAAGAGCGGCTAAAAACCCAGCTTGAAAAGAACCAAGATTTTCTGAAGGACGCCAACATCAAGTTTGAGTCAGTGAACACATAATATGAGAAGCTCAAGAAGAGGAGCGCTGATTGGCTCATGGAGCTAACCCGGATCAATAGTTATATCTCTCGTCAGTTTTTCCTCTTCCGTCGACATTTGTTTCTTCGGGTCAAGTGCCCTTACTTACTGATGTTACTTGTCTCATTTTCAGGCAAATTTCCGGAGTCTAACACCATTTATGCCACTGCTATTCCCAATTTCCGGGTTAAGCGAGGTACTCCATTTGGTCCTTCTGCAGGGCTCATTCCCTATGATATGGAGGATACATTGGTGAGCCTCTCAGCCTGGGTTGAAACCATCAAAAGCTATGGTTCGGATATCATTTCCGCGGCTATCTAGATCTTTAGTGCCCTTTGGCCCAATGAGCCCACTTCTGAAGGTCCTGCACCCTTAATTGCAAAATTGATGGAGTGTGAGACTTAGCTGGACCTCTGGAGGGAATCCGCTGCGCGCGCTGACACGGCCCTAAGCTTCATGTTGCCTTGGTATGAAGGCCTGGACTTGAAGATTCTCAACCGCATGCGCATTGGGTCCAAGTGGACTAATGATCTGGATTGCATTGCTCAACACAAAGCTTGCGCCTATAACTTCATCCAGTATGCCTTTTGCCATGAAGGGAATGAAGGACCGAGTTTCCTTGATGCTGTCGATGATGGTTACGTCGAAGATGGCTCGGGCGGCAAAGAGCAAGAAGCTTCGGACTTGCCGAGGAGATTGAAGACCCGAAGGATGTAGAAGCCAACTCAGAAGATGAAGCAGAAACCGAACTTCCCCCTACCGATGACGACTTGCCTCCTCCTGCTGTAGGTTCCTTGGATGCTGCTGATCCTTGAGCAAAAACACTTTTAAATTTGTTAAATCCCCGGTATGCCGGGCGCAGGTGTAATATGCACAATGGGTTATTTTCTACTACTAAGTTTTTAATGTCAGATTAACTTGGGCGAAGTCCCCGGGTTCCATATTCTTGTTCTCCCAATTTTATGATTCGGCTCGCGTCTACCTTGATTTGGTTTTTGACTTACGAGTCCGAGGTTCAAAAAATTGACTTAACAATACTTGAAACTTTAGGATTAGCTCAAAATAATTCAACATTGCAGAAATAAAGTAAATATAGGGGTTAGTCTGAATAACAAATGTCGGCTCGATTATGTTCCTTTCCTTAGTCTTTTTCATGTGCTTAGTAATTCCAAACTTATTCTCTTGCTTGCCATGAAGCCAATTCTTGTTGGACAGCAACAAGTCAAAGAGTTAGGATTTTGGTGTCTACACATTACTAATCTGGCTAAGTTGTAAGTAATTTAAGCCAGTCGACATTAAAAAAAGTAAATACAAAAAGATAATTATTAAGGCAGTCCCCGAGTTTCTGCTCGGGGTGCCAAACTTTCACTGATAAGCTCATTGCCGACATAGGCCGACATATGAGAGTTCGAGATACATACACTTTCCGTTAAGTGTAAAATGGGCGAAGTAGAACTACATTACAGGGATGCTTGGATTCCTCGTCGGGCCTGTCCACCTTGTTTTTCTCCTGTGGCTATGCATCAATGAGGTAGTAGGAATCATTGTGAAGTTCTTTGCTTACAATGAATGGCCCTTCCCATGGAGGGGATAACTTATGCATCCCAGCGGTGTGCTGCACTAGCCGAAGTACCAGATCACCTTCCCGGAAGACTCGGGGGTTTACTTTCCAACAATGATAGCATCGGAGATTTTGCTGATAAATGACGGATCCGAACAAGGCCAATTCTCTCACTTCTTCCAGCAGATCAACATCATTTTGCCGGGCTTCTTGCACTTCAGCTTCTGTGTATTGGGCAACCCTGGGTGAGTCATGATGTATGTTGGCTTGTAATACAGCTTCTGCCCCATATACCAGAAATAATGGTGTATAGCCTGTTGATCGATTCGGAGTTGTTCTTAAACTCCACAGTACCACTGGTAGTTCTTCTATCCAGCACCCCGCTGATCTTTGCAGCAGCTCAATGAGTCGGGGTTTTATCCTGGATAAAACTAGTCCATTGGATCTTTCCACTTGTCCGTTCGATGCGGGGTGGGTTACTGATGCAACATCTAGCTGGATATTCTTATCTCGGCAGAATCGTGCAAATGCTCCTTCAGCAAAATTGGTACCATTGTCAGTTATGATACTATGAGGATAACCGTATCTTACAATAATATCTTTGAGAAATCTTATGGATGTAGCTCCATCACATTTTCTGATTGGCTTCACTTTAATCCACTTGGTAAACTTGTCCACCATGACTAAGATATGGGTCATATTTACTTTTGCCGGCTTAAATGGTCCCACCATATCTAAGCACCACATAGCAAAAGGCCAAGTGATTGGTATATTTTTCATTTCAGACATTGGCATGTGTGTCTTGGTGGTGTACCTCTGATAGCCATTGCATTTCCTTACAAGATCTTATGCTTGCTCTAAGGCACTTGGCTAGTAAAATCCATGCCAAAAAGCTTTTGCCACTAAGGCTCTGGACGAGGCGTGATGCCCACATTCCCCCTGATGTATATCTCAGATGATGTCAAGCCCTTCTTTTAGGTCAACACAGCACTGCAGAACACTTGTTACACTTCTCTTGTATAATTCGGTGTTGATAACGGTGTATGCCTTTGCTCTCCTCTGGATCTGCCTTGAAAGTATCTCATCACTTGGAAAAGTTCCATCCTTCAAGAACTCAAATATTGGCTTGGCCCATGTTGGCACAACACGAACCAGGAAAAGTACCTCGTCATTTTCCATTGCATCCACCAACATAACTCCCGCCGGATCAAGCTGAACAGTCCCTGGGTTTGCCAAGGTAGTCCTCGGGTTTGTTGAGGTGTTCCCCCAGTCAATATCCATTTGGATAGCTTCTGATCAGGAGTGCGTCGGGACATAGATTGACTTGGATTCTCGTGAAGGTGTGATAGATGGTTTTCTCAACTGCTCCAAAGCAACTCCTGGCAGGATTGGCTGCCGAGATGACCCCAGCTTAGACAGTATGTCGGCTGCTTCATTCTCAAGACGAGGCACATGGTGAAATTAACATCCCTCAAAGTACCCACATATCTTTTGGACATGAAATCTATAAAGGGCCATGTTTGCATCTAGGGCATCCCACGTACCAGATACTTTCTACACCACCAAATCCGAATCACCGAAGCATTGTATCCAATGGATCCCAACTTCCTTTGCCACTTTAAGTCCATGCACGAGCGCTTCATACTCAGCCACATTGTTTGACGCTCTAAAATGGATCTGGAGAACATATTTGAGTTGATATTTCTTGGGCAAGGTAAGCACTACCCCAGCCCCTAATCCTTCCTTTAGTTTTGACCCATCAAAGTGCATCCTCTAAAAGTTGGAGTCCAGCAAAGGTGGTTCGTACTGCATCTCGGTCCAATCCACGAAAAAATACGCTACTGCTTGAGATTTTATCGCATCTCTTCTATCAAATTGTGGAGCATATGGGGCTAACTCAATTGCCCATTTTGCAATCCAGCCACTTACATCTTTGTTACTCATTATCTTGGATATGGGTGCTTCACATATTACTTTCATGGGGTGTTCCTCGAAGTAATGCTTGAGCTTCTTAGCTGCCATATACAAACCATATGCCACTTTCTGATAATGAGGATAGTTCTACTTCGAAGTAGACAATACCTCGCTTAGGAAACATACTAGCCTTTGCACCGACTTACCTTCCTCGTCACGCTCCACCACTATCACGGCACTTACGATTCAGTTGGTCACTGCTATATAGAGCAACATTGGCTCCATGGATAGTGGCGAGGCTAATACTGGTGTAGAGGCAAGCATCTTTTTCAGTTCATGAAACACGCCATCATCTTGCGATGTCCAAACAAATTTATCTACCTTTTTCATTAACTGGTGGAGGGTAATGCCTTCTCTCCTAGCCAACATACAAACCGACTTAACGATGCCAGGCAACCAGTGAACTTCTGCACATCGTTAAGGCACTTCGATAGTTCCATTCTTTTTATGGCTCGGATTTTAGTGGGGTTGGCCTCGATACCTCGGCTGGACACAAGAAAACCGAGTAACTTACCAACTGGCACACTGAAGGTACATTTGTCTGGGTTAAGCTTCATTCGGAACCTCCTTAGGTTCGCAAATGTTTGCCGCATATCATCAAGGATGTTTTGATTTCCTTAGTTTTTATCACAACATCATATAAATATACTTGGACATTTTTCCCAATCTGATCATGTAAACATTTTTGCATACACCTCTGATATGTTGCTCCGGTATTACGTAAGCCAAATGGCATGGTGTGATAGCAATAAGCCCCATACGGGGTAATGAAAGAGTGTTTATTTGATCATCTGGGTTCAGGGGTATCTGGTGGAAACCAAAATACGCAACTACAAATGAAAATAACTCACACCCAGCGGTCGAATCTATGACATGATCTATCCTTGGTAGTGGGAATGGATCTTTTGGACACGCTTTATTCAGGTTCGTGTAATCAATACACATGCGCCACACCACTGCTACATTCGGATCATCTTTTTTCTTTTCCACAAGCACCGAATTAGATAGCCAATCCGGATAGAGTACTTCCATGATAAACCCGGCCGCAAGGAGCCAAGCTATCTCATCACCAATCACCTCTCTCCTGTCTTTGGTGAAGAGGCAGAGAGGTTGCTTCACCGGCTTAGCTCTGGGTCTCACATGCAAAGAGTGCTTGGCCAACTCCCTCGGTACACCACGTAGATCCTGTGTGGACCCAGCAAAGATATCCCGATTCTCACGGAGGAAGTGGACGAGCTCGCTTTCCTATTTGTCACTTAACCCAAAACCAATGGTTACGGTGCGCTCTGGGAACTGATCATCAACAGGCACTTTCTTTGTATCCTTGGTTGCTTGAAATGAGACACTCCCTTGTGGTTTGCTTAGCGCTGGCATATGCATTTGCGCGGACTGAGCTAGTGCCGCCACCTCCTAGATCCTTCTTTTCTCTTGTGCAATCACAAGTGACTTGGCTAGGTTTGACCCGGCTGAAGCACATGTTGGGGATATACTTTCCGGGTATCCTCATTGTGCCTCATTGACCAGGGTGGCCCACTTCGGGTTAGAGCTTTGCTTCACGGGCGGCCCAGTCAGGGAGAAGAGACGGAGTCTAGTCCGGCTACGGGAAGGCCCAGAAGACTTACCAACATAGGTCCATAGTGTTACTTGTAGTTCAAGATGTACTCTATAACCGACTCTTACTCGTAGCCAGATAGGTCTCTCTTGTAACCCTAGGCCGGATATCTATATAAGCCGACCTAGGGAGAGCCTTTAGGGAACCCTCACAATAGTCTACAATCTCAACTCGCACAGGAGAAACCCTTGTAACCCATATTCTGGCTCTGCTGTATTATTGGATTGCTAGAAGGAGTAGGATCCGTCCAAAGCCGGCGGATTCGAACCTGGGTAAACTTGTGTGCTCACCGTCCCGGAACACCATACGTCTCACACCCCTCTCTTCCACACGCCCCGAGGACCCCCTGATGGCGTACTTATCATCAATCCGACGACAGCACATTCAATGGAACGACTGAAGTCCCCAGCTATGGCGATCACTCCATTCGACCCAGTGATACGTCCATTTTGCATCACTATTATATGTCATAATTCACTATTATTCATTGATATATTTCGTATTGAGAGGTGATACTTATGTTATTTCATCTATTTTTGCATGGTTGATGACTTTTGGAGCATGGACCGCTGCAATCAGGATTCTGATGGAAAAGGTGATGTTTGGAGGCAAATTCATGAAGATTAGAAACTCCGGGAAAATATACGGAAAATCCTATTTTTCCAGAATACGAAGGAAGCCAGAAGGGGGGCTGGAGATTGGCCACAGGGGGCCCACACCACCCCCTAGTGCGGGTAGCCCTAGGTCACGCCAGCAGGTGGTGTGGCCACCCTGGCCCACTCCAGGCATTCCCCTCTAGCGTATATTATCCTCCTGAAACCCTAAGACTTGGGGAGCGACCACAGAAAGATTCCGCCGCCTCTGCGGGGCGGAAAACACCAAGAGAGAAAGATCTCTCCGGCAGACAGATTTT
This sequence comes from Avena insularis, assembly GCA_023614405.1. NCBI lineage: Eukaryota > Viridiplantae > Streptophyta > Magnoliopsida > Poales > Poaceae > Avena > Avena insularis. The sequence goes on along the minus strand of CM042684.1, from coordinate 274,512,811 downwards.
TGCCGGGGGAATTCCTTCCCGGAGAGGGGAGATCATCGCCATCAACACCACCATCAAGCTGGACTTCATCAGGATCATCATCATCACCACCAACATAATCACCATCAGCACCCTCATCACCATCTCCATATTGTTGTAACAATTGGGTTGAATCTTGCATAGTTCATAGGGGAAACTTTCCTGGTGTTGATTACTCTTTGTAGTTGATGCTATTGAGTGAACCGTTGAATTATTGTTTATGTTCAGATTGTTATACATCATTATTTCATCTCTGATCATGATCCATATGATGTCTTGTGAGTAGTTCATTTTGTTCTTGAGGACATGGGAGAAGTCATGTTGTTAGTAGTGGAGTTGTGTTGAGAAAGATTCAATAGATTGTTATTTAAGTTGTGGTGTACTTATTCTAGTGGTGTCATGTGAATGTCGACTACATGACACTTCACCTATATGGGCCTAGGGGAATGCATTGTGTATTTGGCTACTAATCATAGGGGTTGCCGGAGTGACAGAAACCTGAACCCCCGTTAGGAAACCATTGCACAAGGGACGTAAGGGTCTTAGAGTTTAAAGTTGTGGTTAGATTTCTACCGTAATTACTTTCTTGTACTTACGGATGTTTGCAAGGGGTATAATCACAAGTATGTATTAGTCCTAGGAAGGTCGGTACATTACCACAGGTTCACCCACACAACACTTAGCAAGCTAGAGAAGATTAATCAACTATATGAAGCGAAAGCACTTAACAGTCTTCCCATGTGTCCTCGAGAACGTTTGGTCATCTTAAGTAATACAACCGGCTTGTCCTTTGCTGCATAAAGGATTGGGCCACTTGCTGCATTTATTCCTACTGTCTTTTATTTACTTGCTTTATCGAAAACCCCTAAAAATCCGTTTGCTAAGTATTTGAAGAGAATTCATGATCCATACCACTAGCCAAAGACCTTCTGCTCCTTGTTGGGTTCGACACTCTTACTTATCGAAAATACTGCGATACACCCCCTATACTTGTGGGTCATCAAGACTATTTTCTGGCGCCGTTGCCGGGGAGTGAAGCGTTATTGGAGAGTGGAACTGGTAAAGGAAACTTCTACTATGAGTATTGTTTACTTCTGCTAGTTGCTTTATTTTCATTATGGATAATTTGCTGAGTTTCTTATTTGGTAATGCTACTACCACTGCTAAGGTAGTAGATAAGCCACCACCTGCTGAGAATGATGTTTTTAAAATACCTACAAGAATTATTGATCGTGTTATGGATAACTACTATGTTGGGGATGGAACTGTCCATCCCGGTGATCATTTACTCTTTATACACGAATTCTGCGGGTTGTTCAAGTGTGCAGGTATTACTACAGATCAAGTTAAGAAGAAGTTATTCTCATTATCGCTAAAAGGAAGAGCTGAGGAATGGTATAAGATGTTGAAGAATGGTCAAGCTCTAGAATGGGAGGAAATAGTGCCTCTCTTTTATTCAAAGTTTTATCCTCCTAGTGAGATTCATAAAGATCGGAATCAAATATACAACTTTTGGCCTCTTGATGGAGAGAGTACAGCTCAAGCTTGGGGGAGATTGAAGTTACTAATGCTCAAATGTCCCATTCATGAGCTCCCCAACAATATTATTATCAATAACTTTTATGCAAGACTCCCTCTACATGACAAGGATTTATTGGATGCTTCTTGTGTTGGATCATTCACTCCCATGGAAGAAGAAGCTAAATGGGATCTTCTGGACCGTATTCAAGACAATGCTGAAGCTTGGGAGAATGACAAAGGTAAAAAGTCAGGTATAAATTATGATTATGAATGCATTGAATCTTTTATGGGAACTGATGACTTTCAAAATATTAGTAATGCTTATGGTCTTGATTTGCAAGTTATTATGAATTTCTTTAGAGCTTTTTCTTCTTATATTGAAATTCCAAAGAGGGGATGGAATAAGTACCATGCACCTTATAAAGATATTGTTGACTGTGTTCCTGTTGGGAGCACTGAGTGTTGCATTATTGATCATATCTTACCTGAGCCTTATATCGAGAAGATTCCCTTCCCAGATAAGGTAAAGGATCATCCTATGATAACTAATGTAATCACTAAAAGTGAGAAGAGAACTGTAAAACCTGATGAACAGATAAACGTATAACCTGTGGTAGCTATTGTGAAAGACCTTATCACTAAAAGCATAGAAGATGGACACATAGTCTTTTGTGAAGATGCTTCTAATATTGTTTCACATCCTAATAGAACTAAAAAAGCTAGTGTTCATGTGCTTTCTGTTAGAATCGGTGATCATTGCTATTATGGTTTATGTGATATTGGTGCAAGTTCCAGTGCTATTCCTTATGAGCTTTATAGAGAAATTATGCATGAAATCAGTCCCTGCGAATTGGAAGAGATTGATGTGGTTATTCACCTTGCTAATAGAGAGACCATCTCTCCAATTGGCATTGTACGAGATGTGGAAGTTCTTTGTGGTAAGATTAAGTATCCCGCTGATTTTCTAGTACTTGGTTCAGCTGCTAGTAAAACTTATCCTATCATTTTTGGTAGACCTTTCTTGAGTACTTGTGGAGCTATTATAGATTGCAACAGGGAGAAAATCTTGACTAAGTTTGATGGGGAATCTTATGAGTTTAATTTTTCAAAATTTACTAAAGAACCTTGTGAAGAGGAAACCCATAATGAGGATTTTAGAGTTGAACAAATTGCTTCTATCTCTCTTGCTCCTAACAATGCTTTGCAGCAATTTATGGAAGATCACGGAAGTGAGATCTTCATGGAAGAAAGGAATGAAATTGATGAGATCCTCCGTCGTCAACCCAAGATTCTAAAGCATGACTTGCCGGTAGAAGACTTGGGGACCACATTGCCACCTAAAAAGGATCCGGTCTTCGATCTAAAACCTCTCCCTGATGATCTTAAATATGCTTATATTGATGATAAAAAGATATATCCTGTTATTATTAGCGCTAAACTTTCAGGGAAGGAAGAAGAAAGGTTATTGGAGGTTTTGAGGAAACACCGAGGAGCTATGGGCTATACTCTGGATGATTTAAAAGGGATTTCACCTACTATATGTCAGCATTCTATCAACATAGAACCAGATGCAAAGCCTGTAGTAGAGCACCAACGACGTTTAAATCCTAGGATGAAGGAAGTGGTAAGGAATGAGGTATTGAAACTACTTGATGCTGGTATTATTTACCCTATTGCTGACAATGAATGGGTTAGTCTTGTTCATTGTGTTCCTAGAAAAGGAGGTATTACCGTTGTTCCTAATGATAATGATGAGCTTATTCCTCAAAGAATAGTAGTAGGCTATAGGATGTGCATTGATTTTAGAAAAGTCAATAAAGTTACTAAGAAAGATCATTACCCGCTTCCTTTTATTGATCAAATGTTGGAAAGGTTGTCTAAAAAGACCCATTTTTGTTTTCTTGATGGTTATTCTGGTTTCTCTCAAATTGCTGTTAAACAACAAGATCAAGAAAAAACTACTTTTACTTGCCCTTATGGAACTTATGCTTATAGACGTATGCCTTTTGGTTTATGTAATGCTCCTGCTACTTTTCAAAGGTGCATGGCTGCTATCTTTCATGGTTTTTGTGAGGAAATTGTAGAAGTGTTCATGGATGACTTTTCTGTCTATGGAACTTCTTTTGATAATTGTCTGCACAACCTTGATAAAGTTTTGCAGAGATGTGAAGAAACTAATATTGTTCTTAATTGGGAGAAATGCCACTTCATGGTTAATGAAGGGATTCTCCTTGGGCATAAAGTTTCTGAAAGAGGCATATAAGTTGATAGAGCTAAGGTTGAGGCAATTGAGAAGATGCCATGCCCAAGAGACATCAAAGGTATTTGTAGTATCCTTGGTCATGCTAGTTTCTATAGAAGGTTTATTAAAGACTTTTCTAGGATATAAAAACCCCTTACTAATCTTCTTCAAAAATATGTACCCTTTGTTTTTTATGATGATTGTAAGGAAGCTTTTGAAACTCTTAAGAAGGCTTTAACTACAGCCCCTATTGTTCAACCACCTGATTGGAGTTTACCCTTTGAAATAATGTGTGATGCTAGTGATTTTGCTGTAGGTGTTGTCCTTGGGCAATGTATTGACAAAAAGTTAAACGTTATCCATTATGCTAGTAAGACTCTAGACGCTGCTCAAAGGAATTATGCTACTACTGAAAAGGAATTTCTAGCTGTTGTTTTTGCTTGTGATAAGTTTAGGCCCTACATTGTAGACTCAAAAGTCACCATTCATACTGATCATGTTGCTATTAAATATCTTATGACGAAGAAGGATGCTAAGCCTAGGCTTATTAGATGGGTGCTGCTTTTACAAGAGTTTGATCTACATATAGTAGATAGGAAGGGTGTTGAAAACCCTGTAGCTAATAATTTATCTCGATTGGAAAACATCTCTTTTGACCCTATGCCTGTTAATGATAGTTTCCCAAATGAACAGTTAGCTGCAGTAGGCGTAAGCTCGCGAGGGAGCCCTTGGTACGCTGATTATGCTAACTTTATTGTCTCCAAGTATTTGCCTCCAACTTTTACAGCTCGGCAAAGAAGGAAGTTCTTCTATGATTTGAGGCATTATTTTTGGGATGACCCACACTTATACAAAGAAGGAGTGGATGGTATTATGCGAAGATGTGTTCCAGAATATGAACAAAAGGAGATATTGCGTAAATGTCATGGTAGTGCTTATGGAGGACATCATGCAGGAGATAGAACTGCACAAAAGGTGCTACAATCAGGTTTCTACTGGCCTACCCTTTTCAAAGATGCAAGAAAATTTGTTTTATCTTGTGATGAATGTCAGTGTGTTGGTAATATTTCTAGATGCAATGAAATGCCTATGAACTACTCTCTAGTTATTGAACCTTTTGATTGCTAGGGATTCGACTTTATGGGTCCTTTCCCTCCTTCGAAAGGTTACACTCATATTCTTGTTGTCGTTGATTATGTTACTAAGTGGGTAGAAGCCATTCCTACAAAGAGTGCTGACGGGGAGACCTCCCTAAAAATGCTTAAGGATGTTATCTTTCCTAGGTTTGGAGTGCCTAGGTATCTCATGACTGATGGGGGTTCTCATTTCATTCATGGTGGTTTTAGAAAGACCCTTGCTAAATATGATGTTAATCATAGAATTGCTTCAACCTATCACCCCCAAACTAGCGGGCAAGTAGAGTTATCAAATAGAGAAATTAAATCCATCTTGCAAAAGACTGTTAATAGATCTAGAAAAAACTGGGCTAAAGTTGAATGATGCTTTATGGGCTTATAGAACTGCTTACAAAAATCCTATGGGGATGTCTCCTTATAAAATGGTTTATGGGAAAGCTTGTCACCTACCCTTAGAATTAGAACACAAAGCTTACTGGGCAGTTAAAGAACTAAATAGAGATTGTAAGCTCGCTGGTGAGAAAAGATTATTTGACTTAAGTTCTTCAGATGAATGGAGGAGTGAAGCCTATGAAAATGCTAGGCTCTTTAAGGAAAAAGTTAAAAGATGGCATGACAAGCGAATACTTAAGAGAGAATTTCATGTTGGTGAGAAGGTTCTATTGTATAGGTCTCGTCTCAGATTTTTTGCAGGAAAGCTACTGTCAAAATGGGAAGGACCTTTCATTATTGAAGAAGTATACCGTTCAGGAGCAATAAAAATTTCTTCTTTAAAAGATAATACTACACAAGTAGTGAATGGGCAGCGACTCAAGCACTATATTGCTGGAGATTCTTACAATGAAGATGTTGATGCCTTTCAAGTTATAACTCCGGAGAAATTCATCAAGGACCAAATTCAGAGACCTGCGGAGTCTGTTTTCAAATAGGTAACAGTTCTAGTAAGAAAAATTCCGCGAAAATACAATCCAACTATATTTTTGCAGTTTTCAGTCAATAAGGGAAGTTACGGGTTTAAAAGGGATTTGAACGGAGCTGGGTGGCCCACACCACCCAGTGGCGCGGGCCGACCCCTGGCCGCGCCACCAGGTGGTGAGGCCACCCCAGACTCCACCTCCAACCCGTTTTCACCCAGTACCTTCCTCTTGTTATGAAACTTCGTAATATATAACCCCCCGGATCTTCCGAGGTTCGTATATCGTGTTTTCGTTGTGTTTTTGTTTCGATCTATTTCTGCCAGGTAGAATCCCAGATTTGTAAGCCACAATGTCTTCCACTGGATCAGCCGAGGGAGATTCCTTAGAAGATATCATCAACCCATACATGAGAGAGTTGAAGATTCATCCCAAGGAGTTGTTGCTCGAAGGTGGGGAGGTCCGGATTAAAGAGGTTCAAGGCCCTAAAGGTGAAGGAAGTCTGGAGGACAGGATGGAAGCACTAGAGCAAGAAGTCTTTAGGTACAAGAAGATGGCGGAGCGCAAAGTGGATATCATCCATAAGATTTGTTCCGAACTCATCACCGAGCACCAAAAGGAGACTGCTGAACTCAAAGACGAAGTCCTCTCACTCCGCCAAACAACCAACAAGCTGCAAGCACAGTTCTATGACGTTCAAAATCAAAACTGTGAGTATGAGGCTAGATTTAAACGCATAAGTGCTACTACAAGTTTCAGGATGTTGGAAACCACAATGTCCTTTGTTGATGGGAAGCCCTTACCCTGGAAGACGGACGAAGATGAGAGGATACCACCACCACCAAAGGAGTAATTCGTCATCGGGTTTGGCATCCCCTTGGTTTGTTCCAAGCTTGGGGGAGTGCCGCGGTATCACATCACTATCTTCTATGTTTTTACCTTATTAGTAGAGTCATATCATGAATAGAGGAGTTATCATGTAGTATGGTTTCCATTATGGAAGTGTCCCCTCTCTCGTTAGATATGTATCCCTTGGTGTGAGTTGTCGTTATGGAATATTAATGAGAAGTTCTATCATTTACTCTTTTGCATAGCTTATATTAGTTTTCAATTCGTGGTTGTATGATTGATCTTGTTGTTAGTATTGGTATCACTTTGGGATCATTGAGTTAATTTAGTTGGTTTTGGCAAACCTGGCTCGGTAAGTAGCAATACTATTTTCGAGAGTTGAATGAAAAATATAGAAGTACTCTAGACAAAAATAATTTCATCATCTTTCTTTCTTGATTTGCTCATAAGTCTAGTATTCTCTAGTTAAGATCTTTTGTGCTTCCAAGGAAGATTGCATGTTTGTTTTTATCACTTGTATGTTTGTTTGTTTCCTTCAAATCTTGTACTTGCTACCTAGCCTTGCTAGCCAAAAACCTGTACTGAGAGGGAATCCTTCTCGTGCATCCACTCCTTTAAACCAAAACCTTTGCCATTTGTGTCCACCATACCTACCTATTAGCATTATTGCTATTCCAAGTAAATTCTTGTTTTGTCTACCTCCCAAATGAAACTTGTTATGTGAAAATTAGTGATTAAAGCTCTCACGAACTTGATGGCACACTTTACTTTCTTGCACTTAATAAACTTGAACCATTGTGCTCACCTATGTTGCGTATATGCTTGCGCTTTGTAAGTTGTGAATTAGAACCATCTTTGTCATGGGGAACGCTTTCAACATTGCACTGGTACTTTGTACCTAGTTGATATCATGTTCTTTTGTCTATGGATGTCGTCGGTGTGAAATGAAAGGGGATCTTGTAAGTCCATGGAGTTATGCATATGTGTTAGAGAAAGCGCTGGGCTGGTCTAATCCATCTTGACATGGTGGAAACCTGCAGTAACCATAAGTATCTATGAAGCATTCTTCTTATAAAAAAAGAGATAGAGATTGATAAAAAGAGAAAAGAAAAAAAGAGATATTATGAAAAGAGGAAAGAGAGAAAAAAGCACCATATTCCCATGGTAAATAAGAAGATTGCTGAGATGCTTGTTGTCTGCTTGCCTTGTCATTTTGATATGGGGATTCTTCTATATCATTGGGCAAGGGGCACCCAGTTGGCGGTTCTCTATGATACACATATGCTTACGATGACAAGAACTTACCAGTGACTAAACTTGAGTAGCATGAGGAGCGGCCCTCGTATTCAAGGGACATGAGATTCTCAATTTACAACTTGTCAATGCATATCCTCATATTTGATCACTTTAACCTTAATCACCTAAAGATGCCTATGATAGGGGCAATCAGAGCTGAAAGCTAGTAAGTATCATAATTTTTGGGAGCTCTTTATGAGACTTGCAATCCCTGCTTCCCTCTTTGAAGGGCCTTTCTTTTACTTTTTAGTTGAGTCAGTAAACCTATTCCCTTCTATCTCAACAAGTATTTTGAGTTGATATGTTTCATTCATTCATATGATGATTTATTCAATCATGTCTTATGTTCCTTTTTTTGCACATTGCTCTTATCTTGATGTTTACTACTTTGAAAGCTATCATTGAAAACCAGCTATTTGTGAACTCCAGCAAATTATCAACTATTCTTCGACCAAGAGCTAAGTTTGCCATTACCAATTATGATTCACTTTATGTATCTTTATTGTGTTTCCTTTACTCATTACAAGTTGAGTTATATATTAGTGAGTTGTCTTCTATTACGATCTATGTATTAGATGAATGTGATGATTCTTGTCCGTATTCTTTTATCGACTCTTCATTCCATAAACCTAAGGCCATGTTTATTGAGCTAAGTTTCGCTTGGGGACAAGCGAAGTCTAAGCTTGGGGGGAGTTGATACGTCCATTTTGCATTACTATTCTATGTCATAATTCACTATTATTCATTGATATATTTCGTATTGAGAGGTGATACTTATGTTATTTCATCTATTTTTGCATGGTTAATGACTTTTGGAGCATGGACCACTGCAGTCAGGATTCTGATGGAAAAGGTGCTGTTTGGAGGAAAAATTCACGAAGATCAGAAAATCCGGGAAAATATACGGAAAATCCTATTTTTCCAGAAGACGAAGGAAGCCAGAAGGGGGCTGGAGATGGGCCACAGGGGGCCCACACCACCCCCTAGCGCGGGCAGCCCTAGGCCGCGCCAGCAGGTGGTGTGGCCACCCTGGACCACTCTAGGCACTCCCATCTGGCGTATATTATCCTCCCGAAACCCTAAGACTCGGGGATCGACCACAGAAAGATTCCGCCGCCTCTGCGGGGCAGAAAACACCGAGAGAGAAAGATCTCTCCGGCAGACAGATTTCTGCCGGGGGAATTCCTTCCCGAAGAGGGGAGATCGTCGCCATCAACACCACCATCAAGATGGACTTCATTGGGATCATCATCATCACCACCATCATCACCATCAGCACCCTCATCACCATCTCCATATTGCTGTAACAATTGGGTTGAATCTTGCATAGTTCATAGGGGAAACTTTCCCGGTGTTGATTACTCTTTGTAGTTGATGCTATTGAGTGAACCGTTGAATTATTGTTTATGTTCAGATTGGTATACATCATTATTTCATCTCTGATCATGATCCATATGATGTCTTGTGAGTAGTTCGTTTTGTTCTTGAGGACATGGGAGAAGTCATGTTGTTAGTAGTGGAGTTGTGTTGAGAAAGATTCAATAGATTGTTATTTAAGTTGTGGTGTACTTCTTCTAGTGGTGTCATGTGAACGTCGATACATGACACTTCACCTATATGGGCCTAGGGGAATGCATTGTGTATTTGGCTACTAATCGTAGGGGTTGCCGGAGTGACAAAAACATGAACCCCCGTTAGGAAACCATTGCACAAAGGACGTAAGGGTCTTAGAGTTTAAAGCTGTGGTTAGGTTTCTACCTTAATTACTTTCTTGTACTTACGGATGTTTGCAAGGGGTATAATCACAAGTATGTATTAGTCCTAGGAAGGTCGGTACATTAGCACAGGTTCACCCACACAACACTTAGCAAGCTAGAGAAGATTAATCAACTATATGAAGCGAAAGCATTTGATAGTCTTCCCATGTGTCCTCGAGAATGTTTGGTCATCTTAATTAATACAACCGGCTTGTCCTTTGCTGCATAAAGGATTGGGCCACTTGCTGCATTTATTCCTACTGTCTTTTATTTACTCGTACTTTGTTTACTTGCTTTATCGAAAACCCCTAAAAATCCGTTTGCTAAGTATTTGCAGAGAATTCCTGATCCATACCACTAGCCAGCACCTTCTGCTCCTCGTTGGGTTCGACACTCTTACTTATTGAAAATACTGCGATACACCCCCTATACTTGTGGGTCATCACCCAGGCAATTTCATCTTCAAGTAACTTATGTGAGTACTTGCCATAAACTTGTTGAGAGCAGGCCTGCCGAGTAACGCGTGATATGCACTTTCCAAGTTCACAACTTCAAACTTCAAATTTTCAGTCCGGTCATTATCCTTTGTGCCGAATAATACGTCAACCTGGACCTTGCCAATGGGCTCATAGGAAATACCTGGCACAATGCCGTGGAAAGTTGTCCTCATTTCCTCGAGCATGTTCTTAGATATTCCCAACTTGTGCAAGGTGTCCTTTTACATGATGTTGATGCTACTGCCATTGTCAATCAACACCTTGGAGAATCTCACATTGATATTTGGCCCAATAAACGTCGGGTCCAACACTAGTGCATATGATCCGGGCCTCGTCACAGCTTGGGGTGGTCCTTGATGTTCCAAGTTATCCGCCCAAGGCATATACCTCGTCATAGCTGGCATAACTGCATTCACCTCCATATGTCGGTGTTGCAAGCTCTTTCTATTAGTTTCCTTAGTGGTGAACACACAGTAGCTTTGGTGATGTTCTCTATATTCATTTCTCCTATCATTTCCGCGATACCTTTGGTCCTACTATTGCTGGTTTTCTATCTGATGCACTGCATCCCTTCTCTCATGGTTCTCATACCTCGGTGGAGGTGGAGGCAACATCAGTTGTTGTTCATTTCCCCTATTGAGTTGCTGCTGCCGAGGTGCATCATGCCGAGGTGCATCGTGCCGAGGTCTATCATGCCGAGGAGCATCGTGCTGAGGTGCTTGAGCATTCCTCAAGACACTTTGCTCTATTTTCCTCATCCATTCACATTGTCGGGTCGTATGATTCGCTAGGTTATTCAGATTCGGCGTGTGGAACTTGCACGGCTGATCCACCATATACTCGTACGTGTATCTCGGCATGTCCTTATTTTCTTGCCACTATTTCTTCTACTCTGGCGTCCAAGTTTTCTTGCCATCATTTCTCGGAGTCCACTGTTGTCGTCTAGTTTTTTGACGCTGGTTTGCTCTGACATTTGGCTAATCCTGATCCATGACCGCAACTTGCTGTGAACTGTACCTGTAATCCAGTCGCTCATCTCTCCTTTTACCTCGGAAGTCATTTTGCCGGGATGACCCGGTTCCATCTCTGTTGTAGTACTCTTCACTTGCCTCGCTTGACATCAGTCGAGGTTGAGTTGGATCACCCAACACATATGAATCAACGATCCAGATCGTTTTAGCCAAGGTAGTTGGCATATCTCTCTGCAACCTCTGCCACAACATACTCCCATATCTACACCCTTGGGCGAACCATGCAATAGCTTGAGACTCAATTACACCTTCACAGGAATTGCGCACATTGCACCAACGAGTCAAAAAATCCCGGTCTGTATCATTCGGCCTCTGCTTGCATAGTGCTAGAGTTTGTGGCCTATTCGGCCTCTTGTACATACATGCTTGCAAAGTTGCTAATGAACAACTTTTCAAAGTCAATCCAACAGTTTAATACTTCCTGGCGGCAAGTTGTTCAACTAGACCCTTGCTAGTCCTTCCAACATCTGCGGTACATATCTCATAGCCCATCTCAAATTTCCTATGGCAATGTTCACCGCAGTTGCATAGTCAATGCGCCAATCCTCCATCTTAGTGTTGTCGTCATACGTCTTTGTTCCCCGAGCCAACTAAAAGTTCAGCACAGGTGGCTCTCTCATGATCCGAGGTCCAAAACATGCTGGACCTGGAGGACCTTGCACCTCAATCATCTCCAACCTGTAGATTTGGTCCAACCTCAGCCTTGCATCATCTGGCTGCAAGTTCCTATTTCCCAATCTTGATCCAATCACATGATGTTGTGGCCTTGGAAATCCGGCATCAGCCATCGCCGAATAACCATCATTGTATCTATCTTGACCCGGATGGGCATATTGCTGTTGCATTGCCGGGACAACACTTCTTTCCTGCCGAGGTTCATATTGTGGATGCTATTACTATTGCCGAGGTGGGTCTTGCCCTGCTCCCGCCGAGTTATGCTGTCCGACATTGCCGTTTCCAGTGTTTCTCTGACCGGCATTGCCTTGGTTAGGGTTACCTCGGCCAGCTTCACCTCGCCTGGCACTGTGACGATCCTCATCCACTTGCACTGCTTAACCTTTCCCTGCCCTTGTCGGGTCATACGGGACCATCTGTTTGTTCTTTCTCCCCGAGGTTACCACTTCCTCTCTTCTAGGGCCATCATGAGGAGATGATGTTGCCCCAACGGATTTCACCGGGTTACCCCTTGCCGAATGAACTATGTGTGAGCCTCCTGGTATTGCCGGGTTTGCTTTGATTATCTCCTCATTATGCTTATTCGCTACTCTAACTAGGTGGTTTACTCTTTCCTGCTGCCTCTCCCGGGCCTCTCCGGTTAGACCCTCTAACTGGGACGCTACTGCCTCTGCAGCCCTAAGGTTCTTTGCCAGGATACTGTACCTCTCCAGCCCTGCTGTAAATAAGGTAGTTGTTTTCCCTGGCTTAGGCACATACTCCTTATCTATATCAAGTTTCTACCCCTAATTTTCACTCCATCCAAACAGTTTGTTTTTGCATACTCACGTAGTGATGTGTAGTGACTGGTGCAACTCTGCTACCTTCTTTGCCCCTGCAGCCGGATCAACTACAGGTGCTATGGGAGTAGTTAAGTTATCTATTGCCTGCTGCAGCACATTCTCTGGCCTCTCTAGTGGAGGAAATCTAGATATAGTTGTCTTTGGTGTAGCGTCTGGATCTGGTGTCGGGTCCTTGCTTGCTCCTGCATTTGGCACAGTCATCATGACCTCAACGCAGCTAGCGGGGCGAGTGATACACGAGCCGCGAGCCACTCTGAGAGGTGGTTCGCCTCCCTCAACAGCGTACAGCAGGTGAGCGCAGGACTCATCCACGCCCACGTATATCTTGTGCGCGTCGAGGCTGATGAAGAGGCTGTTGCGTGGAGGAGGTCGGTTGGCGAAGCTGCCAGCGTTGTCGCTGACGCAGTCCAGCGCTCCAAATCCTTGAACGAGCCTGGAGACGATGTGTTCCCCGGTGGTGATGATGTTTCCCGTCCGGATCTTCACTCCTGCTAGCGTCGTTAGCCCCACGGTGGGTGCCAACTGTCGTGGTGGTGGCACGGCAGATGCCATGTATAGGCTAAAGATGGGGCAATGAGCACTAGAGGTATCTAGGGAGGGATAGTGTGGTGATTCCACACACAGATCTTTGTATTCTCTCTTGACAATGGTGGATTACAAGGGCTCCTTGAGCTGTTCTTGGGAAGGAAGAGGATGAATTTCTCTACTACCCACACAACCCTCTAGGGTTTTCCTTTAGTAAAAATGGTTGACCACCGCTATGGAGATCCTACCCCTCCTTATATAGGGGGCTAGGTTACAAGTTAGGGCATACGTGGAAGGCATATTACCCGAATATGCCTCTCCCAAAATAGCAAAGCGGTGCTCCTCTTTTCTTTGTCCAGGCTGATCCGGACTGATGGTGTAAGCCTCTCTAAGCCCCTCTACGGCGTAGTGTCATTCGACATAGCCAATGTCACCCGACATAGGCGACGTCAACTTTGTCGGCCCGTACTCGCCGGTCCATCCCTCTGTCCTCTGAGCTCACGCTACAATGGAGAAAGAAAACCTTTCACCAAGAAGATTCCTTCCTTCCCTTGTAAGCCAAGTGGTAACCCGGCTATGGCCTGGTTAACTCGGCCCCATGGGTACCTGTTATCAAGTTATAAAGAGCTAGCCGACATACATTATATGTCGGCCGGAATAACGTTAGACGAACATCCTTTGGGTCACGTCTACCGTAAGTTGGCTTGCCTTGAGGTGATTCGACCAGCTCTTGATTTGACCTTGCCGTACCTCCGCTATCACGGCCATCATACCCCGACATGACCCTACCCGGGGTTATCCCCTCAACACTACAGTCCTAAGTCGGTAAGTCTTCTGGGCCTTCCTGTAGCCGGATGGGCTTCCAACTTCTCTCCCTAACTGGGCTGCCCATGAAGCATAGCTCTAACCCGAAGTGGGCCACCCTGGTCAGCGAGTCATAGTGGGTATACCTAGAAAGTATATCCCCAACAGTACTAGTACTATATATGCACGAAAAAGAAACTATGTTTTCTCTCTCCTTCGCTGCCTCTCACCATCCACCCCATGTCGATCTCTTCTTTGGATCCCTGTGCGCATAGGTTGGCTTGTCTCTCCCTCGTCCACAGCATGGCACTATGGACGTGTGCCTTGGTACGGCACACCGATCTACTTCTAGCAACCATTTTTTATGATATTCAACTGATCTATTAATAATCATCAACATTAATACAAAAAGGATCAAAAGTAATAATAATTACAAAAAGGTCCTTATACTACCTAGCGATGACTACAAACACTAGCGTGATAAGTGAAGCATCTCGCTTCTTTAGGACATACGGTACCCTAGTTCCAAAAAAAGAATGCCACTAACCCAATTTTAAAACAAAGTGTACCATGCTTCCTTATAATTCCCAAGTTTTAGGATTTTTCAATCAGGCATAGAAAGGTTTTTCATTTAATTTCTATTTACTTTTCTTACTTTTTGATGAGATTGTTGCATCGTAATGCTATTTGTTGTACTCCCTCTGTTCCATAATATAAGAGGTTTTAGCTTTTGTGAAATGGAAGTGTCTAGACATCTTTTAGTGTGTAGGTTTGGAGTGAACTTACGGACCAAAAGAAGTCTAGATACATTCATTTCACAAAATCTAAAACATCTTATATTTTGAAACGGAGGGAGTATATTTTAATTGATAGGTAGTGTATATCCTGGTATAAGGCCGGCAATAGATGTGGACGTGTCACTTTCTTATACCTAAGAGTTGGTTATACTATTGAACTTTCTCTCACGCACTTGTAGAATATTAAATTATACCTAATTTGACAAATTGATAGAGAGACGTATGAATGAGTGAAATTATCTCGAAAGGTATAACCTACAAATTATCCATAAAACATGGACTACTTTATGTACTACTAAATGGCACATGTTATGCACTCTAAGACATATTACTCTTACTTTGTTCTAAAAAACCTTTTATTTGTTTACCATGAAAACATGCACCGACCTACCAAAATACGGGAACACTGTCATGGTCTTTATGTAGGTAGAGTATGTCCATGAACTTGGTCATTTGGATTGAAAATCAAAAAAAATCATATAGAGTACATGGTAGGACATACTGTGAAGTGAGTTTTTCAAATATTTTGAGTGGTAGAATAAAGAATGCCCCCACCCAATTTTTGTACAAGTAGATAATGATTTCTTACAGTTCCCAAGTTTAAAGATTTTAAGCTTCCAAGCTAAAACTCCACGTACTTAGATGACTCTATATAGATAAAACGAAATTAGGTCAAACTTGAATACATGTGAGTGAGATAGACTATTACTCTTGAAAATTTCCAAATTTCTTATGAATGTATCCAGACAGTCAATATATCATGGAACAACAATAGTTTTGAAAATTTGCATGCCGAAAAATTTGAATGTGTATGAAAAAATTCAACCAAATAAAGTGTAAAACAAAAATATGAAACTTTGTTATGCTCAGTGTACTTGTGCTAGTATTAACTGCCATGAAAATGATATACATGAGTTTTCATAACTTTAAGAAAAACAGATTCACATTATAGCCTACCATGTATGAGCATCCTTGGTTTTCATCCTGAAAGACTAATAAGGTTGTGGCCATATATATAGATACCCTAGCTAATTTATGGTACGGTTATCACATCGGGTAGATGGGTGCATCTTGGCATAGTTAACAATGTTGCCCGTGGGAGTTTCCAAAAATCAAGAAAAACCATTTTCAGTTTTCCATGTGACGATGGGGATGTTTTGGAAAAAAATCTGAAGAGTGTGTCTCGTAATGCCACAAGCCTTGTTTTCAGACATAGCGACCATGCATGTTTTACTTGTGATTCCCATGTTTTATGAGTTTTCAAGGTTTGTAGCTAAATTTGCCCACTTAAATTACTCTATGTTGATTTGTCAAAATTAGGTCAAATTAATTTGAACCACAAGTGAGATGCTGATTTCTCTTAAAATTTTACTAAAATCTTTTGAGGTACCCACCAAACAGTCGATATATTGAGAATGACCAAGAGTTTTGAAAGATTCAACTTCTTGCTAGAATTTGCATGCCAACAAAGTTGACCCTATTTTGAAGACAAATAAGGAAATAAAGAAAAGCAAAAAAAGACTCATGAATGGCCTTTTGCGTGTATTACATGCCATGAAAAATGATAAACATGAGTTTTTTCAACTTTTGAAGCACCCGCTTCACAAAATTGGCCTACCATGTTAGTATGACGGGTTTCAAGCCGAGCGACCAAGGTCATGGCCATATCCACATCATAGTTTATGGTAATTTCCTCATATTCGGTACAAGATGGTAAACAATGTTGCCAATGGGACTTTCCAACTATTAGGAAAATAAACAACTCCAATTTTAAGCGACAGAAATGTGAAAGAGCATGTGTGCCCCCATGTGTGGTTTTGGTAATTAATGACAATCTTTATGGACTTATGTTTGTGTTGAGTTTTACTTGTAGGGTTTATGCATATGCAATGCTTGTACAATATGTTGGCTTCAAGGTTGAAAGAAGAAGAAAGTGAAGAATATTAAGTGTTGACATGGGTTTAAAGAGTGACCCGGAGATTGGTAAAGTGAGAGTTGGGCCTATAGCAAGTGTGTCTTTAAGAATAATATAGAGTGACATCTCTTGTGTACCTTCAAGACACCAACATAATAAACAAAGAAGAAATGAAGTGAAAGTTCAAGATGAGCCATCTCGGAGAGATCATATGCTTGAAACTTGTCATCCTTATGATGATCATAAGGATATGTGAAGATATGCCTAAAATAGAGGCTCTTCCATAGTGGAGTATGGGATAGAAAATTCCAAGTCTTCACCAAGCTAGCGCAATCAAGAAAGGTGCTCCATCTTGAGGTGTAGAAGATCGTCATCATCAAGATCATGTGGAATGTGTGCGAGGTAAAGGTATGGTATTGATAGGGTTTCTTTCTTACCGGTCTCGTGGTGTTAGTTGGGGATACCGGTTTATGGGATAGATAACCATACTATCAAGAGGGGCTCTCGGGTGAGTAACTTGATCATATCCCTCGCTGAGAGCTCAAACCTTTGCATAATTGGCATCATATTTCTTGTTTATTATTTGGTTCTTATCCATGAGAGAATTTAGAGCTTGTGTCAATCTCCATGACAAGCTCAAGTTCATAGAAAACAGATTTCATATGCATTCTCTATTGTGTTTTCGATATCGGAGGTTGATGTGGGTATACCTTATAGGTACCTAAGATTAGCCTATACGGTTCAGCCCAAGAAGGAGTACATGGTGAAATTTAAGCCCAACAAAGATATGGGTGGCCCGCTGGAAATTCGAATTCTTGGAGGACACGGCAAAGTGTAGATGGAAACTTAAAGGAAAACCCTAACTTTTAACCGACTCGATCTGCTACCCCGAGACATAGCCTCTCTATATAAAGGCCAGGAGGGGGCGGCAAGGAGGACCAACACATACACACCCGCATACACACCGCCATATTGCATCTGGGCACCATTGTAATCTTCGACTCCCTCATATTCAAGAGCAGACAAGCAGGAGTAGGATCCTCTACGAGGCCTGAACCTGGGTAAAACTCATGTCACCTGTGTGCTCGTTTGCTAGCTGATTGATGCCTCCATCGCTCTCCACTTCCTTGAACCTAAGTCCATCAACGATGGGCATTGGTGAGTTAACCCCTCGTCAATTGGCGTCGTCTATGGGAAACGGGAGTGCTGATGTTGTGGCTTCCTCGGTGCCATCAACCGTGATCTATGACTCTGCAGCAGCGGAGACTCGCCTCCTTTTCGGTGTCCTCGACTACATCGTCCACGCGCCGGAAACTCGCCCAGATTTCGCTTCCATGGGCGACGAGATCGGCTTGGCGATTGGAAGCTTACGCTTCCAAGTTGGTCAGCTAGGCACACTTTGCCTCCCTGATCAGTCGAAGGTTCCTGCGATTGCCCCTACGTCGTGGTTCCCACTGCCGATCGGCACCCTGAGAAAACTCAATGCCTCGACATCAGTCGAGAATACGGACGCAACAGCAGTTGCAAGTCCAATCTGGGCAATCTGGCAACAGAAGACGAAGCCTACGGCTCCGGATCTGAGAGTTGTGGGAGCAACAGCTTCCCTAGCCATTACATGTGTGCCGTCATCAACACAGGCGGTAGCGGTAGCGGGACTCGGGAAAACACCGGCCCCAATGGTGGAATCCCAGTCGTGAATGGTGGCCCCTCCAACGGTGCCCCCACAAACAACGGGCCAACAAACCGACCCCCCCCGTCGTTGGTACCGTCCAAGAAGATCAGCCACACCTCCCTGCGGGTGAACGTGCCCGCGAACGACAACTAATCAAGCTCAGCGACACTGAGTGGGCCCACTGCAGGGAGGCCCTATGGGGTAACCCCTACCACCAAACTCATCACAACAAATGTTGATGGGTCATCACTGGCTGCTCATGGAGGAGTTCAAGTGCCAGTAACAAGTGATCGCCCAGCTCGACGAGCGTAGAAGGGCGGCGGACGAGTCGAGCCTCCGACGAGTTGTGCTCTCTTCCATCGGAGGATCCTCCTCGAGAGGCAATGATCATGCAGGTGCCAGAAGACGCTCTCGACTAGCTCACCTCACCGACAAGGAGCGAGAAGAGGCCACTCGAGTCCTCGACTTCTCATCCATGACGGTATATTCAAGGGGTAACATGCTCCCCAAGACACCACATGTAGCGGTGACAGCAGCCACCATGTACCTGCTCAAGAACCAGCCGCCAGCTGGGGATCCACGATCCACCATGCACCGATCTATGATCACGGGCTTGGGATTGGTCGAAGCTACGCTCACCAAGGATCCAGCACCGGAGCCGAGGAAAAGTAAGTTTGTGGCCAAGTATTACTCTCCCTCCTCCTCTAGCGATGATGAACATGACTTATCACGGCAACGCCGCTCACGTCAACATGACCACAACTACAACACGTGTGATGACATCATGCAGCGCAAGGTCGACAAGATGGGCGCGAGGCGCGCTCGCTCGACGGACTCGGAGGATGATGGAACAGAGCTCTGCGGCGCTAGCTGCTTCAGTAGAGCCATACGATAGAAGCGAATGTCGAAGGGGTTCAAACTCCCATAAGAGAACTCCAAGTTTGATGGCCTCCAGGATCCAAAGATCTGGCTAGAGGATCACATCTCCTCCTTCAAGTTGTATGGCAGAACCGCGAGCACAGCTATGCAATGCCTCCAGCTGCAGTTGCAGGGCGCTGCCCGCGCATGGCTTAACAACCTCCCCCGGGGGTCAATCCACAGCTGGGAGGAGCTGGTATACAGCTTCGTGCAAAACTTCAAGGGCACTTACAAAAGGCCCACATCAATCGAAGAGCTAAGGTGCTACTACCAAAAACCTGGAGAGTCACTACGCTCTTACATCCATAGGTGGTCCATCATTAAAAACTCCGCAGAGGACATCTCCGAGGACCGTGCAATCGATGCATTCAACGGCAGCGTACACCGCAGAGAGCTCAGGGAGGAGCTGGGCCGCTCGAAGCCCAAAACAATTAACCACCTGATGGAGATCGCAAACAGGTGGGCTGATGGAGAGGACTCGGTGAAAAACAATCATGTCCACTCATACGACGACGACCTCGGCCGCAGACGTGACCATCGAGGAAAATGTCGGATGCACAGTTACAAAGACCGCTAAGAAGTTGACATGGTCGCGGCTGGCTACGCTGATAGACACGACGACGGCAACCGCAGCAGCGGATATCGCAGCGGTGGATACCGCGACAACGGGAAGACCACGCAGGTATGGCAACACCGTACCCATGATGAAGCACCTGGAATGTCTATCCAGGACAAACTATCTAGACCTTGCAACGTCCACTTCTACATTGACAAGCACGACAGCAAGAAAATGTCCAGCCACCTCCTAAAGGAATGCCGCGAGTTCCTTAAGCTCCACGAAGGCCTCACCTAGATGAATCGTGACGCGATAAACTAGGGTTACGGAGCTATGTCGGGCGCTATGGCTCATGGAGCGCTGCCACCACCACCCGGGCCGCCACCGCCTGCGTCTACACCAACACAGAACAATAGAGGCGAGCAGTACCAACGAGCGCTGGAGAATATGGGCATGATCCAAAAAGGACGCCCATCAAATCGGGTGCAAAAATCAATCACTCGCCAAGTCAATTTGGCGATCAACTCTCCACCCTCAACCACTGAGTACCTCAGTTGGTGCGAGTCCTGCATCACCTTCAACAAGCGCGATCATCTGCATCAAGTACCTCACCTAGGTCACTATCCCCTGGTGCTTGAGGCACAAATTGGAGGCTTTGAGATTAGCCCCGTCTTCATGGATGGTGGTAGCGGCATCAACCTGATGTTCACTAGCACCTTATGCATCATGCGGATCCCACCCTCTTGTCTAGAGGCCTTGGACACAATGCTCCACGACATCATCCTAGGGAAAGGCATATACCCCTTGGCAACATTAACCTAGACGTCATCTTCGGCATGCTAGCTAACTTCTGGCGAGAACGCCTAGAATTCGAAGTCGTCGACTGGTCCTCGCAGTACCATTGCATCCTCGGACGTGTCATGTTCACGAGGTTCATGGCAGTACCCCACTACGCATACCTGCAGATGAAAATTCCAGGACCGAACAGCATCATCACCATCAGCAGAAACTTCGCCAAGTCGGACAGCTGCGACAGGGAATTCAATAGAATCTCCCAATCCTTCGGAATGTTGGAGGAGATGGCAAGGCTGAAGGAGTCGACAGACAATAGTATTCCTCCCCCTAGTAAGACAAATGCACCTGACCAATCTTTCGACTCATCGGTGCACACCAATGCGGTCTAGGTCCATCTAACGGACCCGACCAAGACGACCCTCATCGCCAACAACTTGAGTATCGCATAGGAAATCGCACACGTCAAATTCCTCCGTGAGCGCTGGGAAATCTTCGCCTAGTGTCTAGCGGACATGCCAAGAGTTCCCAAGGAATTCGCTGAGCACTGACTCAACGTGAACCGGCTAGACCAAGGGCAAAGGCGGTCGGTATGGAAGTAAATAGACTCCTCGACGCCAAGTTCATACGAGAGATCAAGGAGAGCACCTGGGTAGCAAACCTCGTGCTTGTTCCTAAAAAATACATGGATATCCTGCGGATGTGCGTGGACTTCACTTCTCTGAATAAGCATTGCCCGAAGGATCACTTCCCATTATCGCAGATCAACCAGATAATCGATTCCACCGCGGGATGTAAGCGCCTATGCTTCCTCGACGCCTACTCAGGCTGTCACCAGATTCAAATGAAGGAAGAGGACTAGGAGAAAACGTCCTTCATCACGCCTTTCGGCGTCTTCTGGTACACAACAATGCCCTTTGGGCTGAAGAACGTAGGAGTCACCTATTAGCGATGTATGCAGGCCTGCCTCAAGAGCCAACTTGGCCGAAATATCCAAGTCTACATTGACGACATCGTCATCAAAACTAAGGAGGAGGCCTCATTACTCGCCGATCTCCGCGAGACCTTCAACAACCTCGACCGCTACCAAATCAATCTAAATCCAGAAAAATGTGCCTTCGGCGTACCATCCGGGCAACTGCTTGGGTACCTTATCTCTATGAGGGGAATGGAGGAAAATCTGAAGAAGATAAAGGCCATACTGGCCATGGAGAAGCCGAAGAACGTAAAAGGCATCTAGTAGCTAGCTGGGCGAATCGTGGTGCTCAGTCGATTCATCAGTTGAATGGGAAAGAAGGTGCTGCCATTTTACCAACTCCTCTGCAAAGCCGAGAAGTTCGAGTGGACAGAAGAAGCGCAAGAAGCATTCGAAGACCTCAAGCGTCTACTCTCCACCCCGCCAGTACTGGTGACACCTAGAGAAAAGGAGCCCATGTTGCTATACATCTCCGCCACCAACCAGGTGGTCAGTACTTTACTGGTAGTAGAACGAGCCAAGGAGAACAAAGTCCACGGGGTGCAACACCCAGTCTACTACCTTAGCGAGGTGCTCACGCCGACGAAGCAGTGGTACCCGCACTATTAGAAGCTAGAATATGGTGTCTTCATGACTGCCCGGCGACTGCGCCACTACTTCCAGGAGAACCCCATCATTGTGGTGAATGACTCTCCACTAGGGCACATCCTCAACAACTCCGAAGCCACTTGATGGGTCGCTCTTTGGGTATCGATCTATCTCCATGAGACATAACATACGAGAAGCGATACGTGCTTAAATTGCAAGTGCTCCCAGATTTCCTGGTAAACTGGATGGAAAACCAACTCCCTGACACACCAGATATGTCCTGCCTATGGATAATGCACTTCGACAGATCAAAATGTCGAGAAGGAGCTGGCGCCGGTGTCATCCTGCCGTCGTCATAGGGTGACAAGATGAGGTATGTTCCGCGAATGCAGTTCCGCGCCTCCAATAATGAAGCTGAATACAAGGCCTTACTCCGTGGGATGCAGATGGCCAAGGCCTACAACACCACGCAACTCGTCATCTACGGTGACTCCAAACTCGTGGTGGATCAAAGCATGGACTAGTGCGAAGCCCTAAGCGACAACATGATCGCCTACCGAAACCTCTATGATGCACTCGAAGGAAATTTCGACGGTTGTGAGCTACAGCACGTAGGCCGTGAAAGCAATGAGGAGGCAGATACACTCACCAACATAGGCTCCATCTGCACTCTGATACCACCTAGAGTCTTTCTGGAGAAGATCTATGAGCGCTCCATCAAGCCAAATGCTCTAGAGCAACCAACTGGCACATCAAAGGACTCAGGTGTTGTGCCACCTGGAGGACTCGAAAAAACAGACGACAAGGAACAAGAACCTAGAGGACTCGAAGGCCCCATGGAGGTGATGCTCATCAAGCCATCCTGGACGCAGTCGTACATCACATACTTGCTCAGTAAAGGGTTGCTAGATGATCCGACAGATGCGTGACACATAGCGCGACGCTCAAAAGCCTTCACCATAATCAACGGCGAGATGTACAAGCGCAGCATCATAGTAGTCCTTCAACGATGCGTCTCCAATGGTGATGGAAGAGCCGTCCTCCTCGAGATACATGAAGGCACCTGCGGCCATCATGCCGGGAGCCGCGCCCTCATCACCAAGGCTCTACGAGCCGGTTTATACTGGCCAACAACAATGCGTGATGCCAAGGACATCATCCAAAAGCGCAATGCCTACCAAAAGTTTGCGGACAAACCACACGCACCTGGCACGGAGCTTAGGCCAATACATGTGGCCTGGCCCTTCGCACAATGGGGACTCGACATGGTTAGCAAGCTGCAAAAGTCATCACAAGGAGGTTACACTTTCCTCCTCATTGCAATCAACAAGTTCACTAAGTGGATCGAGGCCATGCCGGTGATAAATCATACAGGTGCCACCGCCATCAAATTCTTTGAGTCCATCATCTACAGGTTCGGGGTGCCACACAACATCATCACCTACAACGGGACAAACTTCATTTCGGTTGAGTTCTAGGATTTCTGCGAAAACCTAGGAATCAACATCAGCTACGCTTTGATAGCACACCCCCAGACCAACGGTCAAGTCGAACGAGCGTCTGGGTGCTGGCCCGAGGAGCTACCATCAGTACTATGGAGCCTGCACACAACTCCAAACAGCACCACAGGCTACACTCCATTCTTCATGGTACATGGCACCAAGGCAGTGCTACCTGCAGAAGTACGCTATAAAGCCCCAAAGGTCGTGGCATACAGCAAGGCCGAGTCAACAACCGCACTCGAAGACTCTATTGATCTCCTCGACGAAGCATGCGAGATTGCAGTGGAGCAATCTACAATCTATCAGCAGAGCCTCCACAAGTACCACAACCGATGGCTATGTCCAAGGTCCTTCATCGAAGGAGACCTCGTCCTGTGACTGAAACACAAAGGACACCTCAAACTCGAGTCCCCCTAGGAGGGACCCTATGTGATTACCGAAGTAATCTCGGGTCGCGCCTATCGTCTGAAGGACGTAGAGAGTGGAGTCGCATACTCCAACCCCTGGAACATCGCGCAGCTGCGTCATTTCTACCCTTAGATGTTTTTCCCTTTTTTCAATAAGGCTACTCAGCCAGGCTACTTAGCCAAACATTGTACCTCCTGATATTCTACAAATAAAGCTAAGTGCCTCCAACCTCGTTTTTTTCTTTATGTACATTGCTATTTTGCACTCGGGGGCTGCGCCACCCTATTTACCTCGTCGCACGATCAACGCGGTAGCCTGAGTAGCTGACATACTATTAACCGAACCCTTGAGAAAACCCAACCCAACTGCAATGCATCTGGCAGGTTGGAAAGGTGCTGAGATAAGTACACGTCAGGCTAACGAAAAGGCACTACATAATACAAGTCACTCGAAAAACACACAAGCTAGCAAGCTTTTACATACAATACGGGTATCAAAACACCCATTCAAAACTATACGAACTTTACAACACATATACATCCCTGTGCAGGTCCAAAACTACTATACTAGCGCAAAAGAAGAACGTTGGTACGCTGGTCAAACAACTCGACAATATCTTCGGCTGGTTGATCGACAGCGCGATAATGGGGCACCGTGTCCCACGCCATACCCTCTGGAGGTGGTGGTGGCCCTGCAGCAATGGCACCCAAGTCTAGGTCAGGTCGATGCAGGCGCACAAGGGCCAGTGCAGCCTTGGCACCTGCAACCAACTACTGGTGCACACAGTCGCGAACCGCATCGGCACTTTGGAATTTCCTCATCAGGGACAGTAGGCTCGAGGGTACTGCATCTAAGGGGAACATCCCCCGGAAGATGTGCTTCAAACATGACTGTGCCTTCTTCAAGTAGTGCAGCACCTAAGACACGCGATCTTGCAGCGTCGCCAACACGACTGCATGATCCTGGTCAACCTAGAAGTACCCATTGGCTTCCAATTGGTCTTGGGTCAGGTAGTTCAGTCGAATACTTACACGGTCCTTCTCTTCCTACGGGAGACGAAGACTAACAACTGCAAAGAACAATCAAGCAGCGAAAGAGTGAGTCACAATTACAAGTAACGCAAGGAAAGAAAGGGAGGTCAGAAGAACTAACATTGCAGTTGGTCATTAAACTAAGCCACCTCGCGAAGCAGATAAGCTTCCTGCCAAAGCTTTTTCCGCCTTCGACTTCCAGACATCGGCAATACCACGGACTACTGGTGCCTCTCGCTCTAAATGCTTCACGCGGCCGTATAGTCAAGACAGCAATGATATCTCCTCCACCTTTGAACGTGGTTGTACCATAGGTTCACCAGGGGAGGATGGATCAGGTGCGTCAGCAGAAGACGCATCAGGCGAATCATTCGAAGGCCCCTAACCAAGCAACAGAATAGAAGAATTAGAGCCATCACTCGAAAGGAACAAAAGTACAAAAGAACCAAGCATGAAACTTAACAAGTTTTGATAGGGGACACTCCCCACAAACATAATTCAGAATAAGGTCTGCAAGTATCAGCATGATTACAAAAGGACACAGCACGACTACTCCTGTAGCTATGCGTTGGCACTCGAGGACTTCATCGACTCCGTGTCTGCCTTCGACACCGTGGCCATCTTAGCTATAGCCCCTGATGTCGTGGCTTTCGCTGTCTTCGACCTTTTCCACCCCTCCGAGTACCTCGCGAGTGATTATATGCGCCGATGCCCATATTTGTGACAACGAGTGGCAAAGAGGGCAAAAACTACCTGCTGGCCATCCGCAGCAACCGGCATCATCATGGAGACCTGGCTAGGGTCCAAGTTGACACCATGGGCCCATGCCATTGCAAGCCCCATGGTAGAGCCTATCCCTTTCTATGCATTCTTGTATTCCGTGAAGACACCACCGGCGAAGGACTCAACGAGTCCATCAAGATCTTCAATAAGCTTGGCCTTGGGAAACATCTCCTCTCGAAGACGCCCAAGGGCAGCCTTGGCCTTCTTGAGTGAGTCCTGAACACCAACGCTGCAGTCTTTGACTGCGGCCATGGCGCTGGCCAACACATCATCGCGAGCAAGCGCTTGGGGGTCAAAACTCACCCTAGTAGCGTCTGAACAAATTCCAAGATTAATGTCATGAAACGCCAAACAAAGGAGGAAAGGAAAATTCTTGATGGAGCAAAAAGCTGCAGCAGCAGAATACCTGAAAGCGCTTTCATGGTGGAGTGAAGTTGTTTTGCAAACACCTTCTCCCGCTCAGCTGTGGCACCCGCGAGGTCATCTTCGCGCCTCTTCGACTCCTGCTCAGAGCGCTCGAGGGTCACGAGTTCCTCATCCTTTTTCTTCTCCGCAACATTAAGGTCCTTCTCGAGGGTAGTAACGCGATGGAGGAGATCATTGTTCTCAGCTGCAAGAATGATATAGAAAAGTCAAGATACAACCAAATTTCTACAATAAACATAAAAATGTATATAGGCTCACCTTCGAGCTAGCAAGTGCGGTTATCTAGCCGGGCATGCTGCCAGCCCAAATTTGCAATCTGTTCACCGAGGCGAATAGACTCTTTCAAGATAGGATGTAGAAGACAGTTCACCATCAACACCCAAAACAACTTCGAATGACAAGAATAAAGACACTTACATGATCATCCAGGGACTCTAAAGTTTCCTTCTGGGTGGACGTCCGGACAACCATCTAATGACCCCCCACGTGGGGGGAGCTTGATGAATTGGCGCTGGAGTTGGCCGCTACCTGGGGAGAGCACGAATTCTCCTCCACGTCCTTGCCTTTGGAGTCTACAACTCCTGTCTCTTTCAGAAAGCGACAACCATCGGAGGATGATGAAGCAGTTTTGCTGCAGCAAAATGTACAGCTAACTTCAAGAAAAAAGATCCTCATGACATGGAATTACAATAGCAGTGTCGAAAACTTTACCCGTTGAAGATATCAAGCTCGAAGGAGTCTTCCGGCTCATCCTT
Source organism: Avena insularis (assembly GCA_023614405.1). Lineage (NCBI taxonomy): Eukaryota > Viridiplantae > Streptophyta > Magnoliopsida > Poales > Poaceae > Avena > Avena insularis. Next base: position 274,485,585 of record CM042684.1, on the reverse strand, counting down.
CTGCTCCTTGAGCTTCTTCCGTGCAGGAGGAGCTATAGCATGCACGGGCACTGTAGGGATCAGAGCATACACCTCAGTTGAGGGGCCCGTCGGTGTCTCCGGCGATGAAGCATACGAGTCCTCCCTCCAGGAGCGCTTGCGAGTGTCGTCCCTGCTCCACTCGGGGGCTCCTTGCTCCTCAGTGACAGGGACAGTAGAGACGGATTTGTCCTCCTCCTCTACCTCGGGAGGAATTGTCCCTTCTTACTGGGGAGGGAGGACAGTCGCCACTCTCCATTCCGATAACAAACATACACGATCACATCATAAGAAGACTTGGAGGCAATTGGAGAACCAAGGAAAAAGCAATAATAAAACTACCTTAGGTGGAGGGTGACTCGCACAGAACGGGAGCATGACAGAGTCACCTGGGAGCTTCTCCTTGGAGGTCCACTTGGTTATCCCCTGGAACCACTTGTCCACCTAAACCGAAGAAATATTCTCCTGGGAGACGCGGGTGATGTCATCAGCGCTAGTCCAGCACTACATTGGGTGTGCCCTAGCTTGCAGCGGCTGCACCCGACAACGCATCCAAGTGTAGATGAGGTCAGGGCCGTCAACTCCTTTCCTCGAATGAGTTGGAGGTCATGGACAAACTTGTACAAGACTTCGACTTCCTCGGCCTCGCCGGGCATCACCACATTCTTCTAGGATCTCATCTTCTTCAATTCCGCCTTTGGGTTGAAAGGGGCAAGCCCGTAGTGCTCGCCCTCAACCTTCTGGTCGTGGATGTAACCACTTCTCCCTTCACCCCTGGATGGAGTTGGAGCTCTCGAGGGAGAAGTATTGGACAGACGTGTCCATATGGATACCGTAGCCTCCAATATCGTACACCACAGACCCAGAACCCGACTGTGGTTTTAGCTTGAAGAGCTTTTTGAAAAGGCTGAAGTGTGGCTCGATTCTGAGCCAGCACTCGCAAAGCGTGATATAGCATGCAATCTGCAGAATGGAATTTGGGGTCAGCTAGTGCAGCTGGAGCCCGTAAAAACTAAGTAACCCTCGCACAAACTTGTGGAGGGGGAGAGAAAGGCCCCAAAGGATAAAGGCAAGAAACATCACGCAAAATCTAGCAGGGGGATCGGGGATTACCTCCGGGCCAGGCACCTTGTAGTCTTTTGCATTAGCAGGAAGAAGACCGTCCTGGCGGTGCTGCTCGAGCTCATGTTCCTTGATGGCGGTGCACCGCCACGAGTCGTTGGTGACGCGCATCCCCGCACCCTTCTTCTTTCCTTTAGGACCTACTGTACCCCAGTTCCAAAAATAAATAAAGAATGCCACCATCCCAATTTTCATACAAAGTGTACCATTCTTTCTTACATTTCCCAAGTTTTAGGATTTTTCAAGCGGGCATAGAAAAGTTTTTCATTTTATTTCTGTTTACTTTTCTTGCTTTTTTATTAGGTTGTTGCATCATAATGCTAGCTATTGTACTCCCTTTGTTCCATAATATAATAAGTTTTAGCTTTTGTGAAATGAATGTATCTAGACATCTTTTAGTGTGTAGGTTCAGAGTGAACTTATGCACTAAAAGGCATCTAGATACATTCGTTTCATAAAATCTAAAAAATCTTATATTTTGGAAAAGAGGGAGCATATTTTAATTGTTAGGTGTTGTATATGCTAGTATAATGCTGGTAATATATGTGGACGTGTCACTTTCTTATACCTAAGAGGTGGTTATACTATTAAACTTGCTCTCACACATTTCTAGAATATTAAATTAAACCTAATTCCAAAAATCAATGGAGACTCATCTTAGTGGGTGGAATTAGCTAGAAAAGCTTTAAAAGTATAATCTGGAAATTATCCATAAAATATGGACCACTTTATGTACTAGTATATGGCATATGCTATGAACTCTAAGCCATATTACTCTATTCCTTCTAAAAAAACTTTTACTTGTTTACCATGCAAACTTGCACCGACCTACCAAAATACGGGCACACTATCATTATCTTGATGTAGGTAGAGTATGTCCATAACCTTGGTCATTTGGCTTGAAACTCAAGAAAATTAATACCGAGTACATGGTAGGACATACCGTGAAGTGAGTTTTTTAAATATTTTTAATGGTAGAATAAAGAATAAAGAATGTCCCCACCCAATTTTTGTACAAAGTGGACAATGCTTTTTTACAATTTCTAAGTTTAAGGATTTTTTAAAGATTCCAAGCTAAAACTCCATGTACTTAGATGACTTTATGTCCATAAAACTAAATTAGGTCAAACATGAAAACATGTGAGCCAGATAAACTATTACTCTTGAAAATTCCAATTTTCTTCTGAAAGTATCCAAGCGGTCAATATATCATGGACCAATAATAGTTTTAAAAAATTCCACTATTGGTTATTATTTGCATACCGAAAAAGTTAACCGCGTATCGAAAACATTTAACCAAAATAAAGCATAAAACAAAAACTTGAGATTTCGTTACTTTCGGTGTACTTGTGCTAGTATTAATTTCCATAAAAAATAATAAACATGAGTTTTCATAACTTTAGAAATATAGATTCACATTATAGCCTACCATGTATGAACATACTTGGGTTTCAGCCCGAACGACCGATAAGGTCATGGCCATATATATAGATACCCTAGCTACTTTATGGTATGGTTCTCACAGCGGGTAGATGGGTGCGTCTTGGCGTAATTAACAATGTTGCCCATGGGAGTTCCAACAATCAGGAAAAACATTTTTCAGTTTTCTAAGTGATGACATGGATGTTTTGTAAAAAGAATATAAAGAATGTGTCTCGGAATGCCAGAAGCCTTGTTTTCAGACATAGCAGACTATGTATGTTTTACTTGTGATTTCCAGCTTTTATGAGTTTTCAATCTTCGTAACTAAATTATCCCACTTAAATTACTCTATGTCGATTTGTCGAAATTAGGTCAAATTAATTTGAACCATAAGTGAGTTGCTGATTGCTATTAAAGTTTTACAAAATTCTTTTGAAGGTAACCAATAGACAGTCAATATATCGAGAATGACCGAGAGTTTTCAAAGATTGAACTTCTTGCTCGAATTTGCATGGCGACAAATTTGACCCTGATTTGAAGACAAATTAAGGAAATAAAAAAGATTCATAAATAGCCTTTTGCATGTATGACCTGCCACGAAAAATGATAAATATGAGTTTTTTAACTTTTGAAACACCCGCTTCACAAAATTGGCCTACCATGTACGTATGAACAGGTTTCAGGACGAGCTACCAAGGTCATGTCCATATCCATATCATATTTTATGGTAATTTCCTCATATTTGGTTCAAGAAATTAGATTTGTGGATCTTGGCATGGTAAACAATGTTGCCAATGGAAGTTCTCAATTGTGAGGAAAAGAAATAACTCCAATTGTAAGTGATGTAAATGTTTTTTCTATAAACTAAGTACTAGTACTCCATAGGAAGAATAGTGCTCGAAATGAGCATACTTACTAGAGAACAAAATGGAGGCAGCGTGAGAGCAACAAAGAGGAGAAGTTGAAGATGGTTCGATGTCAGAGAGCAAAACTATGATCGGTTACTAACACGAGGTACAAGATACACTCCACTAGTAGTAAATGTATGGACCTATAGGAGTATGTACTAGAGTAGTAGTAGTAGTATATATGCACACAAAACAAATTGTGTTTTCTCTCTTTCGCTAACTCTCACCATCCACCCCCCATTGATCTCTTCTCTGTAGCTCTGTGTGCATAGGTCGGCTTGTCTTTCCCTTGTCCACCGCGTGGCGCTGCGCATGTCTGCCTTGGTACGACACATTGATCTACTTCCAGCAACCTTTTTTGCGAAATTCAACAGATCTATTAATAATCATCAACAGTAGTATAGAAAATCTCAAAAGTAATAATAATTACAAAAAGGTATTTAGACCACCTAGCGATGACTACAAACACTAGCGCGATAATTGAAGCATATTGCTCCACCAGGACATGTGGTATCCCAGTTCCAAAAAATAAATAAAGAATGCCACCACCCCAATTTTGAGACAAGGTGTACCATGTTTTTTTACAATTCCCAAATTTAAAAAAAATTCAAGTGGGCATAGAAAGCTTTTCATTTTATTCTGTTTACTTTTCTTGCTTTTTTATGAGGTTTCAACATCGTAATGCTAGTTGTTGTATATTTTAATTGCTAGGTATTGTATATACTGGTATAAGACCGACATAGATGACGATCTGTTACTTTCTTATACCTAAGAGTTAGTTATATTATTAAACTTTCTCTCACGCACTTGTAGAATATTAAGTTAGACCTAATTCGACATAACGACGGAGAGTTGTCTAAGTGGATGAAATTAGCTGAAAAAGCTTAAAAATATAACATGGAAATTATCCATAAAACCTGGACCACTTTATGTACTAGTAAATGGCACATTCTATGCATCCTAAGCCATATTATTCGTATTTCCTTCGGAAAAAACTTTTACTTGTTTACCATGCAAACTTGCACCGACCTACCAAAATACGGGCACACTATCATTATCTTGATGTAGGTAGAGTATGTCCATAACCTTGGTCATTTGGCTTGAAACTCAAGAAAATTAATACCGAGTACATGGTAGGACATACCGTGAAGTGAGTTTTTTAAATATTTTTAATGGTAGAATAAAGAATAAAGAATGTCCCCACCCAATTTTTGTACAAAGTGGACAATGCTTTTTTACAATTTCTAAGTTTAAGGATTTTTTAAAGATTCCAAGCTAAAACTCCATGTACTTAGATGACTTTATGTCCATAAAACTAAATTAGGTCAAACATGAAAACATGTGAGCCAGATAAACTATTACTCTTGAAAATTCCAATTTTCTTCTGAAAGTATCCAAGCGGTCAATATATCATGGACCAATAATAGTTTTAAAAAATTCCACTATTGGTTATTATTTGCATACCGAAAAAGTTAACCGCGTATCGAAAACATTTAACCAAAATAAAGCATAAAACAAAAACTTGAGATTTCGTTACTTTCGGTGTACTTGTGCTAGTATTAATTTCCATAAAAAATAATAAACATGAGTTTTCATAACTTTAGAAATATAGATTCACATTATAGCCTACCATGTATGAACATACTTGGGTTTCAGCCCGAACGACCGATAAGGTCATGGCCATATATATAGATACCCTAGCTACTTTATGGTATGGTTCTCACAGCGGGTAGATGGGTGCGTCTTGGCGTAATTAACAATGTTGCCCATGGGAGTTCCAACAATCAGGAAAAACATTTTTCAGTTTTCTAAGTGATGACATGGATGTTTTGTAAAAAGAATATAAAGAATGTGTCTCGGAATGCCAGAAGCCTTGTTTTCAGACATAGCAGACTATGTATGTTTTACTTGTGATTTCCAGCTTTTATGAGTTTTCAATCTTCGTAACTAAATTATCCCACTTAAATTACTCTATGTCGATTTGTCGAAATTAGGTCAAATTAATTTGAACCATAAGTGAGTTGCTGATTGCTATTAAAGTTTTACAAAATTCTTTTGAAGGTAACCAATAGACAGTCAATATATCGAGAATGACCGAGTTTTCAAAGATTGAACTTCTTGCTCGAATTTGCATGGCGACAAATTTGACCCTGATTTGAAGACAAATTAAGGAAATAAAAAAGATTCATAAATAGCCTTTTGCATGTATGACCTGCCACGAAAAATGATAAATATGAGTTTTTTAACTTTTGAAACACCCGCTTCACAAAATTGGCCTACCATGTACGTATGAACAGGTTTCAGGACGAGCTACCAAGGTCATGTCCATATCCATATCATATTTTATGGTAATTTCCTCATATTTGGTTCAAGAAATTAGATTTGTGGATCTTGGCATGGTAAACAATGTTGCCAATGGAAGTTCTCAATTGTGAGGAAAAGAAATAACTCCAATTGTAAGTGATGTAAATGTTTTTTCTATAAACTAAGTACTAGTACTCCATAGGAAGAATAGTGCTCGAAATGAGCATACTTACTAGAGAACAAAATGGAGGCAGCGTGAGAGCAACAAAGAGGAGAAGTTGAAGATGGTTCGATGTCAGAGAGCAAAACTATGATCGGTTACTAACACGAGGTACAAGATACACTCCACTAGTAGTAAATGTATGGACCTATAGGAGTATGTACTAGAGTAGTAGTAGTAGTATATATGCACACAAAACAAATTGTGTTTTCTCTCTTTCGCTAACTCTCACCATCCACCCCCCATTGATCTCTTCTCTGTAGCTCTGTGTGCATAGGTCGGCTTGTCTTTCCCTTGTCCACCGCGTGGCGCTGCGCATGTCTGCCTTGGTACGACACATTGATCTACTTCCAGCAACCTTTTTTGCGAAATTCAACAGATCTATTAATAATCATCAACAGTAGTATAGAAAATCTCAAAAGTAATAATAATTACAAAAAGGTATTTAGACCACCTAGCGATGACTACAAACACTAGCGCGATAATTGAAGCATATTGCTCCACCAGGACATGTGGTATCCCAGTTCCAAAAAATAAATAAAGAATGCCACCACCCCAATTTTGAGACAAGGTGTACCATGTTTTTTTACAATTCCCAAATTTAAAAAAAATTCAAGTGGGCATAGAAAGCTTTTCATTTTATTCTGTTTACTTTTCTTGCTTTTTTATGAGGTTTCAACATCGTAATGCTAGTTGTTGTATATTTTAATTGCTAGGTATTGTATATACTGGTATAAGACCGACATAGATGACGATCTGTTACTTTCTTATACCTAAGAGTTAGTTATATTATTAAACTTTCTCTCACGCACTTGTAGAATATTAAGTTAGACCTAATTCGACATAACGACGGAGAGTTGTCTAAGTGGATGAAATTAGCTGAAAAAGCTTAAAAATATAACATGGAAATTATCCATAAAACCTGGACCACTTTATGTACTAGTAAATGGCACATTCTATGCATCCTAAGCCATATTATTCGTATTTCCTTCGGAAAAAACTTTTACTTGTTTACCATGCAAACATGCACCGACCTACCATAATACAGGCACATTGTTATTATCTTGATGTAGGTAGAGTATGTCCATGACCTTGATCATTTGGCTTAAAACCCAGGAAAGTTCATACAGAATAGATGGTAGGCCATATCGTCAGGTGATTTTTTTCAAATATTTTTATTAGTAGAACAAAGAATGCCCCACCCAATTTTCATACAAAGTGGACAATTCTTTCTTACAGTTACCAATTTTAAGGATTTTTCAACTTTTCAAGATAAAAATCCATGCACTTAAATGAGACTTTATATCGACAAAAAGAAATTAGGTCAAACTTGAATACATGAGCGCGATAGGCTATTACTCTTGAAAAATTCCAAATTTCTTTTGAAAGTACCTAGGCAGTCAATATATCATGGCCATATATATCAATACCCTAGCTACTTTATGGTACGGTTATCACATCGTATAGATGGGTGCATATTGGCATCGTAAACAATATTGCTCGTGGGAGTTTCTAACAATCAGGAAATAAAATTTTAGTTTTCCAAGTGACGACATGAATGTTTTGTAAAGAAAATCTGAAGAATATGGCTCAGAATGCCACAAGCCTTGTTTTCAGACATAGCGGACCATGCATGGTTTACTTACGATTCCCAGGTTTTAGGAGTTTTCAAGCTTCATAGCTAAATTTTTCGACTTCAATTACTCGATGTTAATTTGTTGAAATTAGTTTAAATTAATTTGAACCACAAGTGAGTTGCTGATTTCTCTTAAAAGTTTACAAAAAAAATTAAAGGTACCCACCAGATAGTCAATATATCGAGAATGACCGAGAGTTTTGAAAGATTCAACTTCTTCCTAGAATTTGTATGCTGACAAAGTTGATCCTGATTTGAAGACAATATAAGAAAATAAAAAAGAAAGCAAAAAAAAGACTCATGCATGGCGTCTTTTTGCGTGTACTCTGTATTACCTGCCATGAAAAATAATATCCCATCATAGGTGCGGAGTGATGCCCTGCTATGTCTAAAAATTTAATAGCTAGCACCACCCTCTCCCTATTCACAAAAAAGAAAAGCACCACCCTTTCCACTGTACTAGACTCAGTTTTGAAGGTAAGGGGTAGAGTCACATTTCTTCACAAGCTGCACATGCCATCGTCCGATTACATTCGATGCATATTGTTTTTAGAGTATTCCTTTAGTACTCTGGAGGTGAGCCAAGCATGATTCGACACTAAATTTTGGTGTGATATTGGTGGGTTCTTGTAGTTGAAAAAAATTGAGAAATATTTGCGGGGTCCTCCCTTCTACCATTCCGAAAATTTACCCCTTCCTTCACTGCTCCGCATAATCTAGCTACCTGCATACTGATAGGGCCTCTCGCTTGCTCGCTTGCCGACTCACTATCCATATTTTACTGAAGCCTCATAACCCTCTATCCCTCCTTAGCCGACTTCCACCTCGTCGTAGTTTGCAGTTTGCTCAGCGGCGCCATCATCCATGCTACCATCGTTCCTTCGTCACATTTGCTTCCCTCACTTCACGGTATAGTGTCTGCTTCCCTTACTTTTTTGTCCACTACCGCAACCGAGAGATGCTTAAGCCATGCGTACTCCTCACAAGGGAAATGGTTAAAACTCGGCACTACCGAGACGAAGGTTATTGCACCCTTTCTATGCTCGCTTTCCTTATGCATTTTACTTCTGAATATAGTTAAATCGCTTCCTTGCAATGTCTTCTCGTTACTAATTATTTCTAATGCATGTTAGGTATTGTATTGTGGAATAGGATCGAAGAGAAAAGAAGGCAACTAGTCCTAAAGTATTCTAGATTTGCATACATGGTCGTCAAGCCAAATTGGTTATTTCACACTAGTACAAAACCTCGCCAACCCAATGATAATGCATTCTCATAGTATATATATAGGACTAGACTATTTTATCATCATGTATATAATAATATTCTATACATCGGTCTCTCTTATAAGGCCTGATCTGTAGAAACTGGCCCGCAATAGCACCCTGCGTGGGGGAAAACTCCTAGCGCTTTCTTATTCTTGCACGCATTCGTGCTTCTGCTGTAGCAACAACTGCCACCGCCGGCAGGGCCCCATGCTGCCCTCCTCCATCGCCTCTAGCAGGCCTCACTGCTTTCTCCCCCCCCCCCAACGGCGGAGGCAGGGGAGGACCAGCAGGGGCCCGGGCCCCCCCAACATGCAAAGAATTTTTTTATACCCCTTAATATATGTTGACTAAGCAATGCTTGCTGGACGTACTCTCTTTTGTCTATTCCTCTAAAAAAAGAAAACGGGAGCCCAGCTGCCCAGGCCCATACGAGGAAGTGAGGTACGGAGGAAGTTTCTCGTCGCTTTCCCTGCTCGGTGCCTCGATGCTCGCCCCTGCTCGCGTTCCTTGCTCGCTCTGCCGTCGGCGACCTTCCCCAATTCTGCTCTGCGCCTGACGCCTCCGCCTCCATGGTCGCCTGCAGCTCGAGTGGATCAGTGCGCCGCGACCTCGTCTGAATCTCTGATCTGTGTTGTTCAATCAAGAAAAGGTACATATTTTTTACTACCTTTCAGATCTGGCACTTATTCTCCATATACTATTGTATGATTGTGTCCCCAATTCCCGATTTCGGATTCCCCTTAGCTGTTAATTCTCTAAATAGGGCAAAGTATTCAGTGTATATATTATTCCTAGTTGTTAGCTGATGATGTTCAATCTTTATCTTTCTAATTCCAGGATAGTCATGGCGAAAAATAAAAGGAAGGATGTAGCAATGCATAATATGCATTCTTATTTTGGGAAGAAAGTAAGAGCTGATGTTCCAGTTGTTAGCCATGATTTAAATGAACATGAACCAGAGCATATAGAAGAAGAAATTTCAGTAGCACCACCAACGCCCGGAGCAACAATACCACCTCCGATTCAGAGAAGCAGTGCTGATTCCACTGTTTTGGTAGTGCAAAGGGATCCGGGACTGCGGTGTCAAATTTGGGATTATCCTCCTAATGATCAAGAAAGGGCTCGTTTGGCATATATGAAGCATGGGCCATATCAATTTCACAAAGATGAGTACCCTCTTGATGATGCAACAAATCATCCCATAAGTTTCAGACCACTGGTTTAAGATCTTTCCTTGGTTAGAATACTCCCTATTAAAGATGCCTATTGTTTTCCATGCTTTCTATTTTACAAGAAGCCACTTGGAAAGAAAGGGTCTAATAAGTTTACAGTGGAAGGTTTCCGAAAGTGGAAGAAGGTTAACAATGGAAAGGATTGTGCGTTCTTAACTCATATGGGAAAGGATAGTAAATCGGCTCATAATTATGCTGTCAAATGTTATGATAATCTGAAAAATAAGCCATGTCATATGGAACAATTGGTGGAGAAGCAAACAGAGGAGGACATCAAAAGAAATAGATTGCGGCTGAAAGTAACAATTGATGTATTACGGTGGTTAGCATTCCAAGCTTGTTCCTTCAGAGGTCATGATGAAAGTGTTGGCTCAACAAATCAAGGTAATTTCCTTGAAATGGTGAAATTGATAGCTTCTTATGATGATGAAATTGGTGCTATTGTATTGGGAAATGCTCCACATAATGCTAAGTATACCTCCCCTACCATTCAAAAAGAAATTATGCATATCATTGCTTCCAATGTCCAAAGTGAAATTCGTAAAGAAATTGGTGATGCTAAGTTTTGCTTGCTTGTTGATGAGTCAAGGGATGAATAAAAAGAGAACAAATGGCAGTGGTGATTCATTTTGTTGATAAAAATGGATTCACTAGAGAGCGTTTTCTTGATATTGTTCATGTTTTGGATACATCTTCGGCTACTTTGAAACATGCACTATCTTCTGTTTTGGTTCAACATCAATTAGATGTTAACAAGATCCGTGGACAAGGATATGATGGTGCTAGTAACATGCGTGGGGAGTGGAATGGACTACAAGCCAAGTTCATGGAAGAGTGTCCGTATGCCTATTATATTCATTGCTTTGCTCATCAATTGCAGCTAGCTCTTGTTGCCGCATCTAAAGAAGTAGCCGATGTTCACAATTTTTTTGATCATCTTGCTCTTGTTGTCACTATGGTTGTGTCTTCTAGTAAGAGAAGTGATGAGCTGCATGCTAATCAAGTTGCTGAAATGGAGAATCTCATTGAGCTTGGTGAGCTTGACACTGGAAGTGGGGCGAATCAAGTTGGTACTTTACAGCGGCCCTGTGACACTAGATGGAGTTGATGGAGTTCTCACTATGCATCTGTTTGCAGCCTTTTGAACAAATACAAACCTACATTGTTGGTACTTAAAAGTATTGCTTCTTCTAAAGGTTCAGGTACTTCACCTTCAGCACGAGCAAAGGCTAATGGTGCTGTTATTGTCGATGATGTCTTTTGACTTTATATTTATTCTACATGTCATGAAAGAACTTATGGGGATTACTGATTTGTTATGCAAAAAGTTGCAATTAAAGTCCCAAGATATTGTGAATGCAATGGATGACGTGAAGACTACAAAAGTGTTGATTTAGAAGCTAAGAGATGATGGTTGGAGCAAGCTTAAAGCTGACGTGCTTTCTTTTTGTGGGAAACAGGGATTTAAATCACCAAATTTTGGTGAGTTTTATGTGGATTTCATTAATTCTCGTGCTGAGGATGAGAGTACGGTTGAGCACCATTATCGGTGTGATATTTTCATGGTTGTTGTGGATCAGCAGTTACAAGAGTTGAATTGTAGATTCAACAAACAAGTAACAGAACTTCTCATTATGTGCACTTCGTTGGACCCCAAAAACTCATTTAGTTCATTTGACATTGATATTGTGTGTTCTCTAGCTTCAAAATTCTATCCCGCTGATTTTGAAGAACAAGAAATAGAGAATCTGAGATGTCAGTTGAGGCATTATGCGCATGATATACCTACAAATCCGAAGTTTCAGAATTTGACAACTGTATCAGAGCTTTGTCAACAACTTGCGGCAACCGGAAAAAATGATGATTATCACTTGATTGACAGGTATATAATATTATTTATTCCTATGCTAGTTGATTTAATGAATGCTAGAAGTACTAAATCATTGTCTCATTTTAATGACAGATTGATCCGGCTTGTTCTTACTTTACCAGTCTCAACCGCAACCACTGAGCGTGCATTTTCTGCAATGAAACTTGTGAAAACAAGGCTTCGGAATAGAATGGAAGATGGATTCCTAAGGGATTGCTTGGTGATATACATTGAAAAGGAGATCACCATTGGAATATCGACGGATGCAATTATTGATGAGTTTGTGACACCACGTCGAGTGGACTTTAATTGAAAAGTGTTAGTTGCTCTATCTCATGTTGTCTGATTTTTGCTTTTTAGTAGTATGCAATTGTACATCCTTTTGTCCACGACAATATTCAGCGAATAGTAGTATAATCAATGAAAGAATATATTTTGTTATCACTTTGTCCCACTTTTTTATATTTTTGGCATTTGTGAGCTTTCTTCTGTGTCCGGCCCCCCTCAAACATTTTTCCTGCCTCCGCCGCTGCCCCCCCCCCCCGCCTCTGTCAGTCTGGGCGCCTCCCTTTCCCGCAGCTGGCAGGCCCTGCATCGCCCCGCCTTCCCCGCAGTCGGTGCCTGTGGACGCCAGCGGACATCCCCCGCGCCTCCTAGACTCCAGGGACCATTCCCAGTGTCTCCTAGACTTTGTTGTCCGTCTCCCGCTTCAGCGCCACCGGCCAGGCCGCCTACATCCTAGGCACCGCCGGTCGGGCCGCCTACATCCTGGGCGCGGTATTGTGTGTCCCGGTATTTGTAGGCATGAGCACCTGCCCATCTCTGTTCATCGTCGCTGAGACACTCCCTGCGTTCCCCATCGCACCGCCACCACTAATGTGACCGTTCATACCGTGACGAAGCCAGCCGAGACGGTGAGATGCAGCTTCGGACCTCTCCTCTGGCATCTTGCAGCACCACTACGTCTTCCTCCCCAACTTCGTCCGCTACTCGAGCCCCTCCAACTACGTGGAGAAACATGGGTCAACGGTAACTTGGCAAGAAGGTAGGGTGAGGAAGAGTTTCTCGTCCTCATTCATGGTGTAGGCACACAGTATTTCCTGAATAAGATTAGGAAGCTATATTTCTCAAATGGGCTCCCCTTTTTTGCGGTTTCTCGGAAAAAACACAGTATGATTTAGAGTAGGCCCCCTACTGATTGTATCAAGTTGATTTAATTTCAGATGTAGTACTAGTTTATATGCACAAAGATATGTAATCCAAACGAATTTTTGGGCTTGATTTGATAACATAGGGTTGTTGCTTCAGAGCTTTGTTTATTTGAGATTTGTAGTGGTATGTTATCTACCAGGCATATCTTTCTGCAATCGCAACTGCAAAATTATGTTGCAGTCTTTAGTTATATTGCTAAAGCCTCCACTTTCTGAAATGATGAATGTGCCATCATTTTTTTTTGGGTTGGAGATTTTAAATTAGGCTTGTTTGTCAATATCAGCATTCCTGCACAACTGGTTTATCACATGAAGATATAAGACCAAAGACAAAGGAAGAAAACTGGTTTGGCTCAAGCTGCTGTAGGCTGGTACCTAAAACAGGATTTTGGCAGTACCAATACATAATTTTGGGAAGTACCAATGAATAATTGGGAAGTACGAGTGATATATTTCAAGTAATACTCCTTTCTCTCTCCGTCCGTGGGAAATTTGTGCAGATTCCTCTCTGGAATTTGACATATACCGCGATCGCAGGCCACTAAATCAGCCTCCCTCGATGCTTCAGCTCTTGTTTTTTGTTTTTCTTGCATTTGGTAGTAGTTATACATTGTGAAAAGGAAAAGACGTGGACAAAATATCAAGATCGGGAAGTATATAAAAATGGAATTCAATGATTAAAAGAAAGAAGTACGGTTTACGAACTTGGAAAAAAGGGAAATACAAGCCTAACTGAAAGTGAAGTATAAGCCAAAATGCGGAAGTAAAATGGTAAACAAAAAATAAGGTCGTACAAAACAGAGAAGTACAAACTTCAAAAATACATAAGTATAAACCTAACTAGAAGGGAAGTATAAGCCTTCGACCCGGAAAAGTATAGATAATTTTCAAAATGTAGAAATAAAACTAAAAATGATTTAATTGTTTAAATATGTTCGGAAGTAAGATCATACAAATAGAGAAGTATAAACTTAAAAAATGCAGAAGTATAAACTTACTTAAAGGGAAGTAGACATTTTAGATAGGGGAGTATAGAAAGTTTAAAAATATGAAAGTATGAAACTGCATCGAGAAGTAAGAACACATAGAAACAGAAGTATGAGATACAAATAAAATGAAGTAAGAAAATATGGAATGTAGAACAATTTAATTAGATATTTTTGTTGGAAATATGCAAACTTCGTCGTGGAAGCATAGAAGGAAAGTATATATTGTATACAAGAGATGTTTCATATAAAAAAATCCCCACAAAAAAAGGTTCCATATAAAAAACTAGATGTGCACGTCACGACGGGAAGTACAAGTGTTCATTTTTTAGAAGTACAAACAAATGACGGAGGGAAGTATAGAAATCAGAGAGAGGAAAGTATGGAGTTCGTTTTCTAGAAAATAGAACAGCAGATAGTATTTTCTATATAGGGCCGATGTAGCATAAAGAATAATATTCTATACATGTTTCTCTATATAGGGCCGATGCAGCTAAATAAGAAAAAGCAACAACCGAACTGCACCAGCCACACACGTTTCCCGTTTTCTCCAACTAGCACAGCGTAGTGTCCATCGGGATCTTTCCTAGCCCTGACCTCCATCCATTCGAGCACCGGCGCTGGTTCCCGCGGCCGCCGCCCATTTGTTGCTCCCGCGTCCGCCGTCCAGCTGGCACTCCCGCGGGCGCAGTCCACCTGCTCCTGCGGCCGCCGCCACCCCATGTGCGCCGGAGCCGGACTACCAAATTCACTATGCGGTTCCCCTACTACGTCCGCCCATGCGGTGCACCAGTCCCCTACGCCGCTAACAGGAATCCAATCCACCGTTCCTTGCGCCGCTGCTACATCTGGGTATGGATATTGCCTGCCGCCGGCCAGCCAGAGCCCCGTCTTCCTACCTCCCTCGGTGTAGCTCCTCTCCATTCATGCACCCCATGGAAGCCCGCCACTAGCCGAAGAGTTTGCTTTCCATTGAGGTCGGTCGACGCCATGATAAAATACTGGTCTGAAGTGCATGCTACCGCGTGTCCTCTGTCCTGGCGCTTCTCTGTAGATTTTGTTTGCCATCAGTGAAATTTAGCTCTCATGCGAGTATATCCTGCTCGGCGAGGCCACCATCTCTGCAGCATGCCTGATGATCCGTCGCTAGCTCCTGCTACCTGGATTGATGTGTTATAATTTGCTTCTTATAACCAACCTGGTGTTGTTGGTTGCTACTATCAAAGAAATAGAGAAAAATGGAGACAGAAGCTAAAGTGGTGTACTGTTGTACATTAAAGACATGTATTGCCATATGGAACATTTTCTCCTTTGGAACTGAGCAATGATCGCAAAACGCATGGAAAATTTGGTAGATAATTCTTTTGGTGAAGTGACAATACAAGGAAGTATGAAAACATAATTAATTATTACGGAAGTGCTGAAATACACATGATTTACCATTGGAAGCACATGCAGATGTTTCTTCTAAC
This sequence comes from Avena insularis, assembly GCA_023614405.1. NCBI lineage: Eukaryota > Viridiplantae > Streptophyta > Magnoliopsida > Poales > Poaceae > Avena > Avena insularis. The sequence continues at coordinate 274,469,916 of CM042684.1, read as the reverse complement.
TAAGCATGTAAAAACAACAACACCAATGGGTTCAGATGAAGAGGATATACAAAATAAAATATGGGTATGGGTAGTATAAATAAATATGCAATTCATAGAAAGAGGCAATACATCAATAGAACATCGAGAAGTATAGAAAATGAAACCGGCAAAGAGAAGTATAGAAATTTGAAAAAGAGAAGTATAGAAACTGCACAAAGGGAAGTACAGAAGCTACAAAATAGGAAGTATAGTGTTCGCTGCCTAGGAAATGAAACCAACAAAGGGAAGTATAGAAATTTAAAAACAGGAAGTATGAAAATTGAAATATGGGAAGTATAGAAGTTGCAAATAGGAAGTATAGTGTTCGCTGCCTAGAAAATGAAAACAACAAAGGGAAGTATAGAAATTGAATAAAATAAGTATAGACATTTAAAAAAGGGAAGTATAGTGTTCGCTGCCTAGGAAAATGAAACCACAGACAGTATTTTTAAAATTACTCTTAAATTTTTTCGAATTTGAGAACTTTCTGAATGTAGAAGTTGCACCTACTCCATAGCTATCCAACGAGATATCATTTGTATCATTCTGACAAGTGGTTTAAAAATAATCAACAAATTACCGTTCCTACCTAGAAAATAAAACCGCAAATAGTATTTGTAAAATTACTCTTAAACCGTTTCGAATTTGAGAAAACATTCTGAATGAAAAGGTTGTGCCTACTCCATAGCTATCCAACTAGATATCATTTGAATAATTTCGACAAGCGGTTCAAATATAATTGAGAAATTACTGTCCATCATTTTCAAAAAATCTGAACCTTAGTATATTCAAATTTACTTTTAAACTATGTAGAACTTGAATACTTTCAACATGAAAAAGGTGTGCAATTTCATTATCTTTCCAATGCATCATCATTTGATACATTCTGATCATTGGTTCAAAAATGATTAAAAGGACGTTTTGTGCTTGTTTATGTCATTTTCCGATTTTTAAAATTAAATTTAATGGTTTGGAATCTGAATACGGTTTAATACAAAAATGTTGTGTATTTTACGTAGCTTTTCAATGGTATATCATTTACATTATTCCGATAAGTGGTTTAGACATGAGAAGGAAAATCGTTACATAGGTAAAAAAGAAGTATCATGTTTGCAAAAAAGAAGTACGGAAATGGCATCTGAAGCAGTATATAAATCAAACAGAGGAAAGTATGGATCATGTATAGAATATTATTCTATCATCGATGGTAGAATAGCGCTGGTATATATATCTATAAGGCATGAAATATGATGTACTACTGAATGAGTATGCAGAGATCGACGCTAACGAATCCTGAGGAGTTTTGGACATGCAGATGTAGCCCCGCTCGGCACAGCACAACTGATACAGAAACATGGCCTGGTCAAGTACCCTAAACATGGCTATTTGTTGCATCTTTCTTATGTTATTTGCTGATTGCAATTTGCAGAAGCAAGTGCATGATCATGTCCCTACCAAGGAGGTTCGCAACACAGATATTCAGCGTGCCAGTGATGCAACCATTTCTAGGAACCAAACAAAAGTAAGGTCTATCGCCGAAGCTAAGATTAGGCTTCTCCAAAAGGATTTGGATGTGGCCACTCGGTGGATCAAAGAATTGAACTAGGGGTGGATTTCTATGATTGAAAATGGCCTAGATGTTGCTGATGATCTTCAAAAGTTAGTGGCTGAAAATCATGTTCCCAATTCGACTGATGCAGACGTCAATGATATCAACATAATGGTCTTGGAACACGTGAAAGCACGAGCAAAAACTCTCTACACATCTTTGCAAGCGTATGATTTTCAAAGGGTGAGACAAGAGCCATCATGTGAATAGATTGTTATTTCAAATAATGAGGATGACTTTCATTGTGTTATCACCCTAATATTTTTCTTACTTATGTGTTGGCAGTACTTTACAGTAACTACATATTTAGCACATTGTATGAAACTTACTATATCTACTTGTTGCATCTAGACAATGGATCTCCGTTTTGTTCTAGCCATTCGAAAATGGAAAAAACAACATTTTCTAACGAGAAGTTTGAAAAAATATTTTGCACTTTTGTATAGATTGGTAGACCCATGTTTTGCAGAAACTTAACACATTACCATGAAAGGTAGTCCGAGAAAAACCATGTACTTGGGCCCATTATCTTGAATAAATATGTGCCACTACTTGTCTAGCTCTAAGTCAAACTTTGAGACTAGTAGAATATAAAAAAATCAACTAAGCGACAAAACACGCGCTAAAATCACCACTTTCACCAAGCAGTCAATAATTTTATCTCTACGCCAGAAACACCCGCCGAAAGGCTCCCACGTCTAATATTCAAGTGGTACGAAATTTCCGTCCCCCCTTTGGTCCAGAAACAATGGGACAAAGGCCAATCTTAAAAGTGTTTGTCTTGTAAATTCCCACGCGTGGCACAATTCAAAGTTACAGACATACTAGTACCACCGGCTCCGTTCAGGAAGAATCCCTCATGATCACCTCGCATGACTAGGGTCGTGCCCCTTCTGTCCCATCTCCCCTTCACAGCCTCTCTACCGGCACGCCACTGTAGCGACAGAAGTCATTTTACCAGCTCCATGTTCTAGCAAGCCGTAGTTGCTTCCCGACATTGGCTCGCACCATATTATCTCCACTGTACCTAAGGTCCAGAACGTTACAGCCGACTCAGAAACGTAATCACCGATGACACCGTCACAGGTTCGTTGGATCCACTTTCCTGACTCCACGGCACCAGATTTGTTTCCCTGACCTTGTACATGGTGCTGGAGAGATGGTGAGCCAAACCCGCTTAGCCGCGAACGGCGAGGGTGTAGCTCGCCATAAGTCTGGCAAAGGCACGGCTGCTTGAAGGAAATTGAGTAAACACGTCCACAAAGGTTCCACTAAACTTCATATGCTCTTTATCCATTTGATGTCTGAAAGTAGTTCAGCGCTTGTTTGCACTGCCTTCTCGCACTGAGTTTTTTTATCTTGTACTCCGTCATTTTTTGTTGAGCCATCGTATATTTGTATGCATGTCATTGTTCCTTGAGAGCTTTCAACTGCTTGCTATTACTATACTAATTTGCTCTTCTACTCACACTTTGCTCTTAAATCTTATAAGATATTTTTTGCTCATGGATGTAATTAAGATGCTTTGCGGCCAACTACTATGAGAGAACGGCAGATTAGGGAAGACGGATTATTGTAGAATTCTAAATATGCAAGGTCGCTCGGCGTGCAGACAGTTAGATCTTTCTAATGCATAATTTGCTCCTTGTGATGAACAAAACCCTGAGGGAGACCTAACTCAAGAAGATGAACCGATGGAGTACCCCCTCCCTAGTGCGCCCTCTTGTCTACCCCTCCCCAAGGTGCTTTCTCTATCTTGTCATTGAGATATTTGTTGCATCTTCCATGTTTTGTACCTCAATCCGACCAAATGTTGTGAAATGCCATATATTTAGTTCATGCATCATATATGTTCAACATGTCTTTCCTTAATATTCTTCTGTTCTATTTGTGTCACATTATACATAGACTTTGATAGATTAATGTATTATTTATGTGTGTCGGGAATCATCTGGTTCACCTAAGACCCTTTTAGGTACCAACAGGGAGAATAACTATGTTCGACAAGTGTATGATTCATCATTGGTTTCTGTTGATGAACAATACTTCGAGCGAGACCGAACTCAGGAAGATGGACTGGTCGAGGACCTCCCCCTGGTGCCCACCCACTTGTCCACCCCCCAAGGTGCTTGCTTTGTCTTTTCATTGAGATATCTATTGCATATTCCATGTTTTGTATCTCAATCCCACCAAATATTTTGCAATGCCCTCTACCTAGTTCATGCATCATATATGTTCAACATGTTTTGCCTTACTTTTCTTCTATTCCATCTGCATCTCATTATATATGAAGGAGATATGCCCTAGAGGCTAATAATAAAAAGTTTTTATAAACATATCTCATTAGTTCATAACAATTTTGGATCATGATATAATTGTATTAAGTGGAAACATTAATATAGGTGTGATATATAAAAAACCAGGTCCCTAGTATCCTCTAGACTAGTTCGTTGGGCAGCCGATGATCGAGGTTTCCCGATCATGGACTTTACATAGAAACTAACAATGAGGTCACTTCATTAGATGAATGAAGTGATGGACAACACCCAACCTAGTATTACAATATGATCTAGTCACAAAGTTCAACATTGTGATATCAAGCAAAGCATAGTGATTCAGTCCTTCGACCATGAGATCATATTAATCACTGTCTCCCGATGCTGATTGATCATATCAACCGCCATGATCGTAACTAGGTGACTATAAAGGTGTGTATTGGGTATTCCATTGGAACTTTTGAGGCCTATGTATCAAGATCGGTATTTGCACATTCGAGTGACGGATAGATACCCTAGGCCTACTCGGTGAGATTACATCTATAAGTTTAACATGTGACTAGGTCACGGGGATGTAATATCACAGGAACGAGTAAATGTGTTTATCGGTAACAAGATAGAACTAGTTATGTCGATACCAGAGATCAGATCTTGAACAAACTTGGTATCATAGAGAAAAGGGAACGAGACTCGATGTTCAAGGTTCAAGCGGTCAAGTTATTTGTAGAATGCATGGGGGACATCATGTGTTTCCATATACCATTGTTGGTCATTGATCAGAGAGGTGTCTCTATCATTTCTATGTATTTCCAAGTCCTAGGGTGTCACACTTAAGGATAGATGATGCTTAGGGATTGATTCAAGATCGTAGGAAAAAGAGAGAGAACTCCAGAATTGTTTTGGAGTAATACCAGAATGGTTCCAGGGATATCCGATGATGATCGGAGGGGTCTGAAAGGTGTTTCGAAATGATAGGTATTAGATCATATGTATTTAATATTAATTAAATGAATTAATATTGAAAATATTATTTAAATTGGATTTTTGGGGCTGTCCACCTAATTGGGCCTCACCGAAGGAGGCCCAAGAGGGGGCTGCATGCCCTAGGGAAGGCCAAGGTGGTTGTCGGCCCTAATGGACCCTCCCACAATGTGGGGCCCATGTGGGGGCTGGCCGGCGCCTCCTCCTCCCACCTCCTCCCTCCTGTTTAGTCCCACCTAGGTACATTAAGGGAGGTAGTACCTCCCTTCCACATATATAAAGAGGGACACCCCTCTCCCTAAAACCATCCCATGAATTGGCCTTTGCCTTTATCTCTCCCTCTCCCTCATGTGTGATTCCCAAGATTGGAATTGCATACGGGGTTAGGGTTTCTCCACCATATGAACGATGTGATGTTGTTGGACATGGTCCAGATCAACCTTCTTCTGCTCCTTTGCTAGACCGGAGCCCAGAAGACGTCTCTACACCGTATGTGTCTAGGGCCACGAGGCACCGCCACTTGTGGTGCTTTTTCTTGGAGCTTGGAGCTTGCATGTCGACATGACCATAAGGTCGGCTATGTCTTACAAGGACTAGGGGTGACTTGCAAGGAGCTTCGCGACCTTGAGGTCGGGCGAGTTTGACTACGTCATCCACGTTTCCCGCAAAACATTAATTGCATTCGGTCTTCAAAGGTATGAACACCTAATCCCCTCTCATTACCTTACATCTGCATAGATAGATCTTGGCCAGGTGTGTTCATTGTAGGAATTTTTTGTTTTCTGCCACGGAACACCTTCAGTGGAATCAGAGCCGATCTATGCGTAGATGTTTGGTACAAGTAGAACACATGTTGATTGTGTGGGAATTGATTTTCTAGTTTCTACCCTCCCACGTGTACTTGTTCATATCGCAGTAATGTTGGATGAAGCGGACCAGACCAACCTTACGTGTAATCTTACACGAGGCTAGTTCCATGCTCAACATATGGCTTGTACCATATAAGTGGCTAGCAGGTGGCTGTCTCTCCGACATTAGTTGATAAGGCATTTATAAAGGACATCCCTAAGAAGGGACTGATGTCTACGCATTTCTATCCTTGTAGACAGTTGTTGGACCTCTAAGTACAGAGGTTTGTAGAACAGCAGCAAGTTTCCCTTAAGTGGATCACCCAAGGTTTATCGAACTCATGGAGGAAGTGGTCAAAGGTATCCCTCTCAAGCAACCCTGCAATCAAGATACAAGAAGTCTCTTGTGTCCCCAACACACCCAATACACTTGTGAAGTGTATAGGTGCACTAGTTCAGCGAAGAGATAGTAAAATACAAGTGGTATGGATAATTATAAGTGGTAACGGTGCCAGAAAGTAGCTTTGATGGTGTGGAAGAGACTAAAGGCAAACTGAAATAAAGATGGAATCAAGCAAACATGTAACAGATCTAGTTGCAAACTGTGTTTCAATGCTTAGAAACAAGGCCTAGGGATCATACTTTCACTAGTGAAAACTCTCATATAAATATATTCTCTTTATGATACTACTCTGAACTACTCTCCGGTTGGACACTCTAATCCATGGTAGGGCTATAATAGCACTCCTCAAAGTCCGCTTTCCCCATCTAGATAACCCCACACTGTCACCTTGAGATCTAGATGGTTCCAACAAACACCATAATTTCATAGAGACATCCAACTCCAAATATAACTCATAACAAGTATTTGTAATCTCTAGGCTAAGTGCCACCATGGTGTGCACGTTGTCACTTTCACACACATGGGGAGAGCAGAGATCTATTAAAGCACTTGATACAAATAGTTTAAGAAAAAGCAATATCAAAGTTATGCATCAATCAACAAGTCTTGGGACAATGCACATTAAACTAAGAATGGCCACTATGCTCTCTCAATAGGTGCATAAAGATAGAAGGTGGAGACTCAATATAAAAGTGGAAGAAAGGCCTTCATAGAAGGAAGCAGGGATTCAAGTTTCATAAAGAGCTTCCAAAAATTATGGTACTTATTAGCTTTCAGCTCTCATTGCCCCTATCATAAGCATCTTGACGTGATTAAGGTTAAAGTGAACAAACTATGGAGTATATCCTTGACAAGTTATAAGCTGAAATCTCATGCCCCTTACTTACGAAGACCGAACCTCATGCTACTCAACTTTAGTCACAAGTAAGCTCTTGTCATTGTAAGTACATATGTATCATAGAGAACCGCCAATGGGGTACCCCTTGCACATGATACAGGAGCTATCCCATAATCAAAATGACAAGGAAAGCAGACAATGAGCATCTCAGCGATCTTTTTATTTTCTATTTGCATAGTTTTTTATTGAGGATGCTTCATAGAGTGCTCATTATGGTTATGCTGCAAGTTTACACCATGATTAGGCATGGCTTAGGCTAGCGGCCCAGGTGTTTCTCTAACACATATACAAACTCCATGATCTTACAAGTTCCCCTTTTATTTCACACGGCCGGGATCCATAAGCAAAAGAATCATGATACCAACGGGGTACAAAGTGCAAGTGCAATGTTGAAAGCGTTCCCCATGATACATGGTTCTGCTAACTTCAACTTATAAAGCGCAAGCATATATGCAACAAAGATGGACGCAATGATTCAAGTTTATTAAGGGCAAGAAAGTAAAGTGTGCCATCAAGTTCGTGAGAGCTTTAATCACTAATTTTCACATAACAAGTTTAATTCGTAAGGTAGATAAAAACATGAATATACTTAGAAATGATAATAGGTAGGTATGGTGGACTCTTTGGAATAACTTGGTTTTAGGAGTTGGATGCATGAGTGGAACTCACACTTGGTTATGGAGGCTAGCAAAAGACTGGGAGCGACCAACTAAGAGAGCAATAATGGCCATAATCATGCAGAGCGACAAAACATCATTAATCAAAGCATAAAGTGATACTACAAGTTGAAAACTAAAGGATCATAAAGGCTTATGGTGACTTGGGATAGTCATAACATGGTGTGAGCATGTGCCAAGTTAACCAAAATAAAGCATCAAAGGAGAATACCACAATACTATGCTTTAATATGCTAAAACAACGCATGATTCTTCCAAGACACATTAAGCAATCTCAATTGTTTATAACATGTCATGCTACAGAAAAGAATACTAAGCATAAAGCCAAAACAATATCAAGAATGGCATGACAAAGCATAGGCCACAGTCAAAAACAAGCTCCCTTTACCACTTAAGCGTGAACTTTTCCTACTCTTTTCCAATCCAAACCGAACTATTTGAAAACCAAAGCATGAAAGAGGGGGTCCAACCAATTTATTCAGCAAACCAAACAAAAGAAAAACTAAAAAACAAAAACAAATACGCTCCAAGAACAACACAACTGTGCATGAAACAATAAAAATGAAGTGTTTGGAAGAAACCTGGAATTTTTATTGATGAAGAAGGGGATGCCTTGGGCATCCCCAAGATTTGACGCTTGTACCTCTTGAATATTTCTTGGGGTGAAACGGGGTAGCATACCCAAGCTTGAGATTTAGTCCATTCTTCATCTCATTACATCATTCTCTTCATACACCTGAAATTTTTCCTTCATACAAAACTTCACACAATCTTTATTAGCAACATTAGTGCACTCAAGATAATAAGTCTTTGGGTTCAGTTTCAACACCAATAAAACATCCATTAAAACACAAGCTACTGTAGCACTTCCCTCAAAAATCTCAATTCCCCAAAGAGAACTCAAAAAGGAATCAACAAGAAGTAAATGCAAATAAGGGCAGAAATCTATCAAAACAGACCAACAGGTAAAAATCAATTTTTTCGAAGACCTTCTGTTACTCAAATCGAAAAGTGTTGAACTAACGAAAGTTAGATAACAACCTAGGGCAGAAGCACAAAAATTCACGCCTCAAAACGATATACATAGATTTTACAAGAATGTTTACGGTGAAGCACAAAAATAAGTTTCGGGACAACAACTTTCTCAAGCATTACTTCTTTCTCATTAGAGGTTACTCTTGGCACAAAAACCACACAAAAATGATAAGGAGAGGTTATTACTGAAGTAATAACTTCCAAGACTCATCTAAAACTTTTGGGTTATCTCCCAATAAGTACTTTTCTTTAATGCCTTTAAGTTAGGCTTGATAGTTTGAGAAGATGCTCACATAAAAAATATGAATTGAAGTAAAAGAGAGCATCAAGAAGGAAATTCAAAACACATTTAAGTCTAACCCACTTCCTATGCATAGGAATCTTGTAAATAAACAAGTCATGAAAGCACAAATAAACAATCATAGGAAAGCAAAACAGTGCAACTTTAAGACTTTCAACATAAAGAGGGGAAACTTAATAATGTTGAGATACATAAGCCCATGTTCCCTCTCTCATAATAACTTTCAGTAGCAACATGAATAAAATTAACAATACAACTATCACATGAAACATTCTTATCATGAGCCACATGCATAAGAGAATTAATACTCCCCGCATAAACATAGTCATTCTTATTAATTGTAGTGGGAGAAAATTCAAGAAAATAGCTATCATTATTATTCTCGTCACCATAATCATCAAATATAGGAGGCATATTGTAATCATAATTAATTTTCTCCTCAATAGTAGGTGGACTGAAAATATCATATTCATTATTGCAATCATCATATATTGGAGGCATAGTATCATCAAAGTAAAAAAAAATCCTCCGTGCTTGGGGGACTAAAAATATCATGCTCATCAAAACTAGCTTCCCTAAGCTTAGACTTTTCCATAGCATTAGCAATAATGGTGTTCAAAGAATTCATACTAATAACATTGCTAATAGCATGCAAATAAAGTTCCATAGGTTTTTAAATTTCTCTTCAAACACTTCATGTCCTAACTCAAGATAAATACTATAAAGCTCTCTAATTTTTTTGTTGTTTTCCATTAAGACTAACTAGTGAAAACAAGAAACAAAAAGACAAAATTGCAGAATCTAAAGGAAATAACTTTGCGCACTCACACCGGAGGATGTGAGTATCTTTTACCTTACCTCCCCGGCAACAGCGCCAGAAAATAGTTTGATGTCTACGCACTTCTATTCTTGTAGACAGTTGTTGGGCCTCTAAGTGTAGAGGTTTGTAGAACAGCAGCACCAAGGTTTATCAAACTCAAGGAGGAAGTGGTCAAAGGTATCCCTCTCAAGCAACCCTACAATCAAGATACAAGAAGTCTCTTGTGTCCCCAACACACCCAATACACTTGTGAAGTGTATAGGTGCACTAGTTCGGCGAAGAGATAGTAAAGTACAAGTGGTATGGATGATTATAAGTGGTAACGGTGCCAGAAAGTAGCTTTGATGGCATGGAAGAGACTAAAGGCAAACTGAAATAAAGATGGAAGCAAGCAAACATGTAACAGATCTAGTTGCAAACGGTGTTTCAATGCTTAGAAACAAGGCGTGGGGATCATACTTTCACTAGTGAACACTCTCATATAAATATCTTCTCTTTATGATACTACTCTCCGGTTGGACACTCTAATCCATGGTAGGGCTATAACAGCACTCCTCAAAGTACGCTTTCCCCACCTAGATAACCCCACACTGTCACCTTGAGATCTAGATGGTTCCAACAAACACCGCAATTTCATAGAGACATCCAACTCCAAATATAACTTATAACAGGTATTTGTAATCTCTAGCCTATGTGCCACCATGGTGTGCATGTTGTCACTTTCACACACATGGGGAGAGCAGAGATCTATTAAATCACTTGAATAGCAAGATAGATCTACTTGATTACAAGGCTCATGATCACAATATGATCATGCATAGAGAGAGAGATGAACACATAGCTACCGGTAGAACCCTTAGCCTCGAGATATAACTACTCCCTCCTTATCATGGGAATCAGCAATGGAGATGGAGATGGCGGTGGAGATCGATAGAGATGGCGGTGAAGATGGTGAAGAGGCGGCCGTGGCGCAGATGACTCCTTCCCCGTTGTCGGTATCACAGGGGAGCACCGCCCCTTAGCACCCTTCCTTCATGGATTCTTGGGATCCCTTCCCCGTGGAGATGGGATCCATGAGGGAGGCAAAAACATGGCTTTGGTGGCTGCAAATTCGTGGGTGGAGGTGTCTCCCACGAATTACGTTTCCTCCCTTTATATAGCTTCTCGGATTCCCGTCACCCCTTCTTGGGCTGCAGTAAATCGGTCCTATCGGGCCTGTATGGACTCGGAATTAGCTAAATTTTATGTCCAGAACATTTGTCGCGAAATTTCCAACAACTTTGTAGTTGAAGAGTTTTACGTTTGACACCGTCTTTGACCTGAAACATGACCATCTTCAAAAAGAGTTCTGAGACAGATTTCTGGAAAATCCCAATTTAACTCCAACAAGGTTTCCACTTGTATTCTTGGTAATTCCTACACATCAAAGTGTAAAATAAGAACATTGTGCACTTTTGCAACTATTAGCAGGTTAGTCCAAATAAATCATAAACTTTATATTAAAAGGAGTATCAAAAGCATATTATTAGCATAAAACCATCAAAAATTATATATACGTTATGGACGTATCAGGGACTTAAAGAGGCAACTAGTCAATCCATGTTATGGTTGGAAGTTCATAGGTATAAATGGTTTTCTTTTGAAAGCCCTAACAGCCGCGTAAAACATGCAAAGATAAAGTAGAGGCGTCTAACTTTATTTTGCAGGGGCTTATGATATGTATGGTCAAGGTAAGTGTTTATGATATGAACTAAGGAAGGAAAGGTGGCACCAGGTACCTGGTGCAATGTCGTCTCTCTCGATGGAGATCAAGGTACAATGACCATATCATATCGCATAAGCTATTTACATTTGTTATGGAGCAGGCCATGATGATCAGGTGTAAACACATCGACGTTCGCATACGGTGGGTGTAAGCCATGTATGCACTACAAATATACTAAAGTTTAACGTTGGCAAGCCTAGCATGTATAGACATGGCCTCGAAACACACATGACCAAAAGGTTAAGCATGATTCACATGGGGATGTGATCGATATGTTGATATCTACCCTGGCAGCTATATCAAAGGCCATGATGATCGGGGATGATACAGTGTAAAGGGATCATGTAATCACTAAACGAGCATTGGGAGATGTTTGCTTGAGTGGGAGTTCTGGTAATGAACTTATATTATGAACTAAACAATCTAAGTGAATTTGTATAGTTATTGTAGTTGGCATCCATTATAGACTACCTTGGTTGTAACTGAGATAATAGTACTATAGTATTCTAGATACTCACTTTACGGACAAGTACCGTATTATTTGAGTGTAAAAATTATAGATAAAAGTCCTAAATAAGAGTTTCAAGTAAACCTTACTTACTCCATGAGGTTTAATGGTGTATTAATCCTAGAGTAATAGATTCTAAAATTAGTGTCAAAAAAGGATCATGCTTGCCTCCATGATACTTGATATTAGAAAGAAAGTTCTTTGTATCAAGATTATATACGAGCTGAAAGATTCAGAGATCATCTTGTGTAAAAGATATTTTGATATTTGAAACACTTTTTTATTTCAACATGGCAAAGTATAATTGAGTTAGAACCAGATTCTCATATTGGATGAGCATCTGCGAATGATGGTGATGCTAGGCGTACCTATCACTCAATAAGTTTGGGAATTAAAGTTATACAAACATTCGTCTTTATGAACTATAGTAGTTCAATCATGAAAGTTGTCATGATAGGATGAATAAAAGGTATAGGTAAAATGCTTACTATACTAAAGATCACTAAAAGTAGAATCCAGAAGAATGCGAATCATGTGATGATTGTGATCCACTTCAAAGTTTAAGTTTGAGAGTGTTAGTGTTTGACTAATATAATTAAACCAAGTACCATATGATTTGTGCCAGTGTTGTGGTTGATTGATTCTTCGGAAATAGAGGAAAACATTGAAAGAGAGTCTATAAATATAATTGGCAGAAATTAATGAACTGGAATTGTCCAGCTCAGGTATATAGAAGATATTCATGTTATGAATATATTATTTGCTAAACCAATGTAATTGTTTGGTATTAGATACTGAATTGGTTGGTATGAAATGTCATACAACAACTCAATATAAGAAATATAATGGTCCAAATAACTAGCAAAAGAATATGGTAGTGATGTTCATTGATCAACAAATAAAGTGTTATTACGTTTGTCATCTACATCAAGAACCAAACCATTAAGATTTTTTCTAATAATTATTATCTGGTTCCAGCATTATGAGAAAAAATTGTTGTTCAAATAATTACTGCATTCCATAGATGATGGATGAACCATTATAAATCTTGTTGGCAAAATAATATTCATAAACCTAAATGCTAAAGTGTGGCAAGACAAAAAATGATTGGAATTTCACCTAAGTGTGACACCACTGTTTAAGTTATATTGGAAATAAAGACATGAAGAAACACCATCCTAGTGGAATTTTGGAGTCAAGTTGTTTTTGAACAAATTGGTGTGTGTAAGACTTTCCTATAGATAACTAAAGTTGTTCATGGACCAAAGTCGAACGGACGCTAACTTAGTGGAAGTAATACATATTGATGTATGCGGTCCATTATGTAAAACCGTGTGTGGTGGATAATTCTACTTCATATACTTCCAGCAAGGACTTAAATAGATATATGAGTATATATGTTTAATGTGGAAGATGTATAAGACATTTCGAAATATGTTCAAAGGTTTTAGCGTGAAGAAGAAATCATCTAGATTCGCGGAAACAACACCATAAGAGTTTTGGCACATTCGATTTTCTAGAGACTTTGATAAAGTTGTTGCGAATAAAGAAATCATCGTAATAAGAAAATCAAGGGTTGTATGATTGGATCATAAAAGAAGATTTTGAGTTACAAATTTAGCAAACATATGAAATTGTTTCATAAACTTGAGTTTCCAAAACACCATAGGAGTATGGAATGTTTTGAGAATATAATCGAACCTAGTCTGACTTGGTTAGATTAAATAAATAAAAACTGCCATTATGATTTAAAAGTTTATGCTATAGTGACATGCCGTTTATACACTAAAAGAGCAACATCATGATCTGATGGCAAGGGGTAAAACCCAGTTTGTCTTTTCTTAAATTTTGGTATGCTAGGCATATGTAAAATCTTTACAAAAGCGAAGTCAGTATGCATGTCTTTGTAGGTTATCCGAAGAGTAATCGTTGGGAATTCCTCCACCGTAACACTAAAGAAAAAAGTGTTCGTCGCTAAATCGGTGAGTTTTTAGAACGAACTTTTCGTGAAAAGTTGAGTGGGAGGATGATAACCCACAAGTATAGGGGATCGTGTGTAGACTTTTCGATAAGTAAGAGTGCCGAACCCAACGAGGAGCTAAAGGTAGGATAAATATTCTCTCAAGTTCTATCAACCACCGATACAACTCTACGCACACTAAACGTTTGCATTATCTAGGAAATAAAACTAGAGCAACAATATAAGTAATAGAGATAGCTTTGCATGATAATAAATGACAAGAAAGTAAAGCTAGTTGTTGCAGCAATAAAATACAATAAATTAATAGAACCATGAGTGTGGAATAGTGGTGGTAATTTTGGTGGCTTTGTCCAAGTTTAAATAGCGAATAGATCGGGTTCATTATCTTTGATGCAGTTTTCTATGTGGGAGAGGCTAAATATACATGCGCTTCACTACTTGGAATTACATGTATTATATGATTGGATTGTTAGCAAACATACGTAAGTACTAATCAATGCATTAAGGTTTCCCAATCATAGCCTTAAGTTTGGTCCTCTTACTCCCATACGTGCAACGTTCCGGTTCGCGTCCTCAGGTTTCTGTCACTCCGGCAGAACTTCCCCCTTCCTCATACACATACTACAAACCCTATGATGTTTAATCTATGCGTACACAAATATAATAGACACCAAAGGAATGTACCATATCAACATATAACTCTAATGAACCAAAGACGTTCAACCATTCAATCTAAGAACAAAGAAACTACGCAAACATGACATAGATCATAGGATTATAACTTATAGCATCAAACACCATGTTTACATAGGATGGTACAGAGGTGTGTGGGAGGATGAACCACTTCATACTAGGAGGATTAGGTGATGGAGATGACGGTAGATATGGTGAAGAGGGCGTCAGCGGCGCCGGCGCCGGCGCGTGGACTCCTTCCCCGCCGCCGGTATCATGGGGGAGCACCGCCCCTTGGCCCCTTCCTTCATGGCTTCTTGGGATCCCTCCCCCATAGAGATAGGATCCATGGGGGAGGCAAAAACATGGCTTTGGTGGCTGCAAATTCGTGGGTGGAGATGCCCAGGGCGAATTAGGTTTCCTCCCTTTATATAGCTTCTCGGATTCTCGTCACCCCATCTTGGGCTGCAGTAAATCGGGCCTAAAAGGCCCATCCGAGCTCGGAATAAGCTAAATTTTATGTCCAGAATGTTTGTTGCGAAATTGCTAACAACTTTGTAGCTGAATAGTTTTCCGTTTGACGCCGTCTTCGACCCGAAACGTGACCATATTCAAAAAGAGTTCTGAGACAGATTTCTAGAAAAATCTCAATTTGACTCCAACAAGGTTTTCACTTGTATTCTTGGTAATTCCTACACATCAAAGTGTAAAACAAGAACATTGTGCACTTTTGCAAATATTAGTAGGTTAGTCGAAATAAATCATAAACTTTATACAAAAAGGAGTGTCAAAAGCATATTATTAGCATAAAATCATCAAAAATTATAGATACGTTATGCACGTATCAACATCCCCAAACTTAGTTCTTACTCTTCCTCGAGTAGGTAAACGATCAAAACAATATAATTTTTTAGGTGACATGCAGACAACACAATCTTGATCATCATTATTGTAAAAGTATTGATAGCTGGGATTAAGGTACTCTAAACATGAATCATGAAAGATAGAGTTCTAACAATAAGACATAGCAACTATGTTGTAACATGAAAAGACACAAACAAAAGATTAATGAATAACAATGCTTTGCAATACGTTTGTTTGTTTCACATAAAGAAAGCATAATGAGAATGGTATTCAGCTTGTCCCTCATAGAGTAGCAAAACATAAATGCATAGGACACCTCAAAGTTCATAAGGATGACTAGATACAAATAGTTTAGGAACAAGCAATATCAAAGTTATGTATCAATCAACAAGTCTTGGAACAATGCACATAGAACTAAGAATGACAACTATGCTCTCTTAATTGGTGCATAAAGATAGAAGGTTACGACTCAATATAAAAGTGGAAGAATGGCCTTCATAGAAGAAAGCAGGGATTCAAGTCTCATAAAGAGCTTCCAAAAATTATGATACTTATTAGCTTTCAGCTCTCATTGTCCCTATCATAAGCATCTTGAAGTGATTAAGGTTAAAGTGAACAAACTATCGAGTATATGCTTGACAAAGTATAAGTTGGAAATCTCATGTCCCTTGAATACGAGGGCCGCTCCTCATGCTACTCAAGTTTAGCTACCGGTAAGTTCTTGTCATAGTAAGTACATGTGTATCATAGAGAACCGCCAACGGGGTAACCCTTGCCCGATGATACGGAAGAATCCCCATATCAAAATGACAAGGCAAGCAGACAACGAGCATCTCAGCAATCTTCTTATTTACCATGGGAAAATGGTGCTTTTTTCTCTCTTTCCTCTTTTCTCATCTTTTTTTCTTTTTTTCTCAATCTCTATCTCTTTTTTTAATAAGAAGAATGCTTCATAGATTGCTCATTATGGTTACGCTGTAGGTTTCCACAATGATTAGGCATGGATTAGACCGGCGGCCCAGGCATTTCTGTAACACACATACATAACTCCATGGACTTACAAGCTCCCCTTTCATTTCACACCGACGACATCCATAGACAAAAGAGTATGATATCAACTGGGTACAATGTACAAGTGCAATGTTGAAAGCATTCCCCATGACATCATGGTTTTGCTAATCTCCAACGTATAAGTGCAAGCATATACAACATAGATAACATAATGGTTCAAGTTTATTAGGGGCTAAAAAAGTAAAGTGTGCCATCAAGTTCGTGAGAGCTTTAATCACTAGTTTTCTTATAACAAGTTTAATTCGGAAGGTAGATAAAAACATGAATATACTTGGAATAGAAAATGCTAATAGGTAGGTATGGTGGACTCTTTGGGATAACTTGGTTTTATTTGGAGTTGGATGCATACGTGGAACTCATACTTGGTTATGGAGGCTAGCAAAAGACTGGGAGCGACCAAGTAAAAGAGCAATAATGGCCATAATCATGCAAAGCGACAAAACATCATTAATTAAAGCATAAAGTGATATTACAAGTCGAAAACTAAAGGATCATAAAGGCTATGGTGACTTGGGATAGTCATAACATGGTGTGAGCATGCGCCAAGTCAACCCAAATAAAGCATCAATAGAGAATACCACAATACTATGCTTTAATATGCTAAAACAACGCATGATTCTTTGAAGGCACATTAAGCAATCTCAATTGTTTATAACATGTCATGCTACAGCAAAAATCACTAAGCATAAACCCAAAAAAATATCAAGCATGACATGACAAAGCATAGGCCACTGTAAAAAACGAGCTCCTTTTACCACTTAAGCATGAACTTTTCCTACTCTTTTCCAATCCAAACCACACTTATTTGAAAACTAATGTATGAAAGAGGGGGTCCAACCAATTTATTCAAGCAAACTAAGAAAACCAAGCAAACGAAAACCAAAAACGAAAATGAAGACGCTCCAAGAACAACACAATTGTGCATGAAACAATAAAAATGAAGTGTTTGGAAGAACCTGAGATTTTTATTGATGAAGATGGGATCCATGGGGGAGGCAAAAACATGGCTTTTGTGGCTACAAATTCGTGGGTGGAGATGCCAGGGCGAATTAGGTTTCCTCCCTTTATATAGCTTCTCGGATTCTCGTCACCCCATCTTGGGCTGCAGTAAATCGGGCCTAAAAGGTCCGTTCGGACTCGGAATCAGCTAAAGATTATGTCTAGAACGTTTGTCGTGAAGTTTCCAACAACTTTATAGTTGAAGTATTTTCCGTTTGACACCGTCTTTGAACCGAAAAGTGACCATCTTCAAAAAGAGTTCTGAGACAGATTTCTGGAAAAATCCCAATTTGACTCCAACAAGGTTTCTACTTGTATTCTTGGTAATTCCTACACATCAAAGTGTAAAACAAGAACATTGTGCACTTTTACAACTATTAGTAGGTTAGTCCAAATAAATCATAAACTTTATAGAAAAAGGAGTATCAAAAGCACATTATTAGCATAAAACCATCAAAAATTATAGATACGTTATGGACGTATCAGAGGACAATATAAAATTTGATGCATTTATTTGAACCTAAATGACCTTATCATAGTAGCACAACGCCATAAAGTGTTCTAGAGGCTGCTACAATGCACATGGCTACCTTTTACAAATGTTGTATGTTTCGAAAATCTAAGTTCCTATTGAACCATGTGGATCGGTTAATAATCAAATAGAAAGATTTGATGAAAAATGTCATTGTTGGACAATGATATACCGAATACATACAAAGAAGCAATGATGAGACCTGACTCCGTTATATGGCTAGAGGCCATAATAATTCGTGATAATATCCATATACAAAAATCAAGTTATGAACATGGTAGACACTCAGGAAGGCATGAATCTTTTCAAAGTGTAAATGGATCTATAAAGAAACAGACACAAGATGTTTACATCTGTGAAATGTTCGACTTGTCGGAAAGTAGTTTATGACAAAGTTCAAAAGCTGACTGTGACAAGATTGGATCTTCCACAACGATATTTAGTTTGTATGGATTACTGTAACAAACACTACATATTTAGATATGGTAGTTGAATAAACAAAACAATGTTTTTCTAATAGAATGGTTACCTAGGATGTGTACATGACACATTCCAAATGGTTTTGCTAATTTGAAGGGTGCTGAAATATATGCAAACTTCAATGGTTGCAATATGCGTAGTGGAGTTGGAATCTTCACCGTGATGAAACTTTAAATAGTTTAAGTTCATCAGAAACGATGAAGATTCTTGTGTTTACAAGAAACTAAGTGGGAGAATTAATACATATTTCCAATTCTTTATGTGAAAGACATTATGTTGATTGGAAATTATGTATATTTAATTTTACGTGAATTAAGAATTTCATTGAAATTGGATTTTTTTATGAAAGACTTAGGCAAAACCAGATTGTTAAGCATCTAAGTCTATATAGATAGATTGAAATGCTAATATGTTTATGCTAGAGTACATATATGAAATATTAAATTAGTTCAATATGGTGGCATATTTGAGTAGGAGCTGTGTGAGTCTCCTGGTCAATATTTGACAAGAAAAGTTCTTTCCACATGGTCGCAAGACCAATTGTGTTGACAATTGGTAAGTGAAACCATGTGAATGATCAATTAATCATGAATGCCATGATATGTACATAGCTAGATAACTCCTATGCTCTAAGTGTTAGGATCATACACCAGGGTTATTCATAAGATAATCATTGGATAATGGTAATGATATTCTTGTGTACTTTGGAAGAAACAAGAATATGTAGAAGTGAAGAATAGTTCAATATAATGTGTCACATTGGTGCAAGTTTTTTTCACATATACAAATGAAGTTTATCTCAATTAGGCAATGTGTTAAGAAATAAGGTGGCATAGTGTAACGGAAGAAAGTTCCATGATGGATTTGGACTAGTTTCGAAAGTTATAACATTGTGACGAATACTATAATGATGGCTGAGTATATGACTGCTTTAGAAGCAGCATATAGAATTTTTTGTGTGAAATAGTTTTGTCATCAAAACTATGTGCAGTTGCATTGAGCTACACCATGAAGATCTATTGTACGACAATAGTGTCAACATAGTTTTGGCTTAAGGAACTGAAGCCTCACCAAAAGACTTAATTTATACAATGCCATCTCATTGGAGAATGAGTGATGCGTAGTGACGCATAGACATGCAAATAAACACAAAGTTGAAAGTGTTAGTTCTGGAGATTGACTTTACCACAAGCAACACATGTGGATAACACCGGGATGCCATAGGTGTTAAAATGCGTAAGTAGATTATTAACTCTAGTGAAAGTGAGAGACTGAAGGAGATATGCCCTAGAGGCCAATAATAAAGATGTTTTTATTAACATATCTCATTAGTTCGTAATAGTTTTGTATCATGTTATAACTATATTAAGTGGAAACATTAATATATGTTTGATATATAAACAAACCAGGTCCCTAGTATCCTCTAGACTAGTTTGTTGGGCAGTTGATGATCGAGGTTTCCCGATCATGGGATTTACACAGCAACTAACAACAAGGTCACTTCATTAGATGAATGAAGTGATGGAAAATACCCAACCCTAGTATTGCAATATGATCCAGTCACAAAGTTCAACATTGCGATATCTAGCAAAGCGTAGTGATTCAGTCCTTCAACCGTGAGGTCATATTAATCACTGTCTCCAGAGGCTTCTTTGATAACAACAACTATCATGTCCTTAACTGGGTGACTATAAAGGTGTGTATTGGGTATTCTAGAGGAACTTTTGAGGCCTATGTATCAAGATCAGGATTTGCACATTTGAGTGACAGATAGATACCATGGGCCCACTATGTGAGATTACATCTACAAGTTTGCAAACATGTGACTAGGTCACGGGGATGTAATATCACGGGAATGATTTTCGATAACAAGATAGAACTAGGTATGTCGATACAAGTGATCAGATCTTGGATAAACTTGGTATTATAGTGCAAAGGGAATGATACTCGACGTTCAAGGTTCAAGCGATAAAGTTATTCATGGGATTCATGGGAGGCATCATGTGTTTCCAGATATCGTTGTTGGTAATTGATCAGAGAAGTGTCTCGATCATGTTTATGTATTCCCGAGTCATAGGGTGTCACACTTAAGGGTAGATTATGCTTAGGGATTGATTTGAGATCGTACGAGAAGAGAGAGAGAACTCTAGAATAGTTTCGGAGTAATACCGGAATGGTTCTGGGGATATCTGATGATGATCTGAGGGGTCTGAAAGGTGTTTCGGAATGACAGGTATTAAATTATTAGTATTTAATATTAGTTAAATGAATTAATATTAAAAATATTATTTAAATTGGATTTTTGGGATAACCCGTCTAATTGGGCCTCACTAGAGGAGGCTCAACAGGGGGTGCATGCCCTAGGGAAGGCCAAGGTGGTCGCTGGCCCTAATGGGCCCTCCCACCACGTGGGGCCCATGTGGGGTCTAGCCGGTGCCGCCTCCTCCCATCTCCTCCCTCCTGTTTAGTCCCACCCCGGGACTTTGAGGGAGGTAGTACCTCCCTTCCACCTATATAAAGAGGGGCACCCCTCTCCCGAAATCCAGCCCAAAAATTGGCCTTTGCCTTTCTCTCTCCCTCTCCCACATGTGTGGTTCCCAAGATTGGAATTGCATACAGGGATAGGGGTTTCTCCACCATACGCATGTCGTCGTGTTACTGGACTCGGTCTAGATCAATCTTCTTCTGCTGCTTTGCTAGAACGAATCCCAGAAGATATCTCTACATCGTATGTGTGTAAGGCCACGAGGCACCTCCACTTTTGGTGCTTTTGCTTGGATCTTGGAGCTTGGACATCGACACGACCATGAGGTAGGCTATGTTGTACAAGGACTAGGGGTGACTTGTGAGGAGCTTCGCGACCTTGAGGTTAGGCGAGTTCGACTACACCATCCATGTTCCCTACGAAACGTTAACTGTGTTCGGTGTTCAAAGGTATGAACACCGAATCCCCTCTTGTTACCTTATATCTACATAGATATATCTTGGATAGGTATGTTCACCATAGGAAAAACAATTCTGCCATGGAACCCCTTCAAATATAGAACTATAATAGATTGAAGTATCGTTTATGTGTATCAAGAATCAGCTAGTTCATGTAAGACATGTTCAAGTAGAAAACCTGAAGCGTTGACAAGGGGTCCTGCTAATGCTACCAGTGGAACACAAAGACATCCCAGGAAAAGCGAAAAATGGAAGTCAGGAAACTCGCATAAGGATCCTAAAAAGCATTGTCTTGGTGGCAAATCATAGATTCCAATAGAAGTAGACACAGCAAATATCATCCCACACATTCCATTATCACCAGTCGCTAATCCAGATACCCAACAACAATTGGTAGCCAAACTAGTTTCGACCTCTACTGGCCTAACACTGCTGGCATAAATAGCGATGATCACCCACCTCATGATCAGCCCGATACCAAACAAGGTATGTGTTCCAAGGCTTATCATTGCATGCCCGATACCATGATAGCTTGTTGTAACAGTTAAATTGGCAGCTACATGATGATTTAAAAAAAGGGGGGCCAACGGTAGGAAAAAAGATTGAAGATAAAATTTCTGGAAGCCAATCTAGATACTGCATCAATTATATTATGCCTGGCAAATGAAGGCCAGAAAATCTAGAAGAATCTTCTTTTCTAGCATCGGAAATAGGCATTTTTGTCAAGAATGATGTTTCCATCTTCCCACCGTTCAAGCACCACCAATAGAACCCTTAACATTATAGTTCATTACTCTAGAAGTTACATATAAGTCAGGTTGCTCTATCCCATTCCTTCAAGATTGTTGGTTCTATTGTAAGTCACATACCACATTAACTGTTCCAATTCTTGCCGATAGACAAAATTCAACGTTGATCAGGATAATGAGGAAGTAGAGTATGTTCTCAAGGACATGTTCTCCTGTTCTATGTGCCAGTAGTGCCATAGGCTAAAGAAGGAATACTTTGATGGTAAGGCAAGTAAAGATATTCAAAGAACGACTCCTATGGAACATGATATGACTAACCTACAATGGATAGATCTTCTCGATCACTGGTTTAATACAAAGAGGCATGGCTATGAACAGAAAGACCATATCACATTTGAAATTATTATTTGTGCATATATCTCACTAGTCTTTTTTGTAGAAGAACACTGAGAAATACAAGAGTAACCATGCCACACAACGTTTAATAAAGCGAACTGGATCTCGTGCATTGGTTGGGCACCAGAGCGCAAAAGTAAGGATAATTAGTATTTACTTTTATAGAGACTTTTTGCTTATATTTTGATCATGCATTCCGCCCATGTTGTAGAAAGATGAGATAAGTCTGTAGGAAAAATTCGAGGCATGCTAGACGATCAAAAAAGAAGGGCTCAATCCCTCCGCTAAGAATGTTATTGTAAGTCTTCTATTCGATTTGATATTTTGTGATGACACAACCTTAGTGATTTATATGTATAGTTAGATGTGCAATGTTGCCTAGACTGCTGCCCAATTTTCTTTTCATTGAAGCAGATGATTTCTAACTAGTGTGAGTTTCCGTTTTAAACTGCACAAAGAGTTGTCTTGTGATATCATGCACCTGGCGATGAAGAAACATACATATTGCATGTTGGCATAGTCATGTTATTGCATGTTAGTGATAAAAAATTATTAGTATGATCAGATAGCTATGATTTTACTATAGTGTATATGATGCATAGTCAGCCATGCCAACTTGTAAGATTTGTTCATAGATAGGTTAAATGTGTTGTCTGCATGTTTCTCTATAGTAACTTCTCATCTCTCACCCATGTTTACCAACTAATAGCCTTACAGATTAAATTGAATAAGGAGATGGAAAAACCTATTAAAGACGGTCTAGAACAAACTCAAGAAGAATGTCTGTAAACATTTAACATGGTACTAAAAGGCGAAGTCCATCGCAAAAGCACGTTCGTACATAATGTTGGGTTGTCGTAGTCCAAGTCCAAGTGCAAGTCGGTGTATTGTCTTGTCAAGAAGAAATCATAGCACTTCCGGCTGAATAGGAAGAGCAAAGACGAAAAATCAATGAGATGAGACAGAAAGCATTAGTAAGTGATGCAGAGTTGAAGATCTTACAAGATCAGCAGAATTCTTGGAGCCCATAGATGAAGAGGCTAGTCTAAATTGAAGATGAACACTGACATTGATAGGTGAGTACTTTGGTCTTCTGAAATGGTTTCTGAGGCTGAGCCTAGGTTGTGTTTGTGTCCTTGTATACAAAAACGAAGTGAGTATTTTTTTGCATCATGCTTTTATCTGTTTACACTATTCTCCATGCACAATCATCCTGTGACAAAACCTCACTCTCTCGGCCTTGGATTCATGAATAGAGGTAGAACGGCCTAACCATATTATTTTAATTCTTTGGACAACCGCCAAATTCAAAATCTCAGTCGAGCAGCAAAACCTACTGCCTACCCCGTTTGAATCAGAGATATATGTATCCAATTTTATTTGTGAATATGGTCATTATTTTGATGATCTGTTGATGTGACTCTCAGTATTCAATTCAAACAGAAGGAGTACCATTTTTTCTATTATTCCTTGGACGCTAGCCAAATTCAAAATCCTAGTCGAGTGGCAAAACCTGTTGCCTACCCCGTTTGAATTGGAGGTATCCAATTTTCATTATGGATGATTAGTTGATGTCACTCTCGGCCTTCAATTCTTGAAGAGGGAGTATCCTTTTTTTCTATTATTTATTGGATGCTAGCCAAATTCAAAACCTCAGTCTACGCAATTATTATGGTCATGGATGATCAGTTGATGTGACTCTCGGCCTTGAATACCATTCGCAAGCATGATTTCACCCAGGAGCAACTTCAAGAGAGTGGATACTTCTGGGTAGATCATGATCGTCTGATTCGTGATGACCCTCTGAGGATCGTGCGTCATGAGTCGCACTTTTACGAAAAAGTCGCAGTCATGCTTGAAGAACATTTATCAGACGATGTTTCCACTGGATGTTACTCCGTCGAGCTTGCTGGCCCTCCTTGCCAAGTTTCAAGATCTGACCGCGGTTCGCGAGTGCGTGAGGCAATAATTGGTGGCTGGTGACAAGGCCACTCTATCGCTGGTGCGACTGCATAGGCCTGACGTAGATGTTGCGGCAATTGCGGATGGGCCGCGTGCGCCACCAGCAGGTTCTGCCTGGAATATGGTGCCACACTACCAGGCTGTGGATCGCCCGGCAGAAGAGATCGTCGACTTCTTTGAGGAACAAACCAACATTCTCTTGCGGCAGTAGTAGCTTAGTTTGTATCCTACACATAAGTGTACCCGTGTTGTAAAGTTCGTATAAATGTTGTACGTAATTTATTATCGATTATGTCTAAAGAGCTTGCTAGCGTGTGAGTGCGTTGCACTATGCGACTCCTTTTCGTTAGCCTGGCCATGCGTTTTTATCTCAGTCCCTTGTCAACCTGTCAGGTGCGTTGCAACTGGGTTGATGTTGTGTTAAGGGTTTCGATTAATGTGCCAGGTACTCAGGATATCGCGTTTTTAGTTCGTAGAACAGATGTGTGTAGGGTGGCGTAGCCCCCGAGTCGATAAGTTGCGAAAAAATAAAGGAAGATACAGAGTTTTGAGGCACTTAGCTTTATTTATTTGTGAGACAGTACGAGGTATAATGTGTGGCTAAGTAGCCTTGGCTGAGTGCCTTATTTGCGATGCAGAAGTAAAACGACTAAGGGTAGAAGCGTCGCGTATGCGGCGTTCGAGTTGGAGTATGCAACTCCTGTCTCTAAATCTTGAAGGCGATAAAGCCACAGGATTACTTCTATAATCACGTATGGTCCTTCCGGGGGACTCGAGCTTGAGATGTCCTGCTGCTTGATCGCGAGGACCAGGTCGCCGGACGAAGGATGCAGGCGTAGCCTCCTCTGTGGTAATTCTTGCGCGTTACTGGTAGATCGTTGAACTTTTCGGCGATTTCTCTTGCCTCGTCAAGGAGATCGTGAGTCTTCGATCGAGGATGACTCTTGTTATTTATGGCGACCACCTTGTGGCGCCTTGTACCGTACCTCGGCGGGTAGCACTTGCCTTGGCTCCGTGCACCATAAAGAATGGCGTCTGACGTGGCACTTTTGGAGTTGTGCATAGGCTCAGTCGGATTGCGGTTAAATGCGCCAGCACTGCGGCTTGTTTGAGTGGTCGGAGGAGCTTCTTGATGCCGCCCAGACGAGCCCGTTTGCTTTCCACCGACCGTTGGTGCGTGGATGTGTTATAAGCGTGGTGATGTTGATCCCCAGTTTCTCGCAGAATTCTTGGAACTCCTTGGATGTGAAGTTCGTCCCATTGTCGGTGATGATGTTGTGCGGTACTCCGAAGCGGTAGACGATGGATTGGAAGAACTTAACTGCGCTGTGTCCTGATTGGTTGGTCACTGGCATCGGGCCTTTCAAGATTCTGAATCGCCGAGGAGAAGTATCGTATCAACTGGAACTGCCTGAAGAGATGTCTGCCATCCACAGTGTGTTCCATATCTCGTTACTTCGCAAATGCTTAGAAGTGCCGGAGAAGACCGAAGTTTTCAAGAACATCGATCACCGAGCTATTGATATCAACAAGGACATGACATATAGTGAAGTGCCCATCCGTATCTTGGAGGAAGCTTACAGAACCACCACGACCAGGAGTATCAAGTTTCTCAAGATTCAGTGGAGCAACCATACCGAAGAAGAAGCCACTTGGGAGCGAGAGGATTACATTAGGACTGAGTTCCCAGATCTCTTTAGTTCCTAGTTTTCTTTCGTAAATCTCGGTACAAGATTTTGTTTAAGGGGGAAGGTTTATAACATCCCAAAACTTAATCCAAGGTTAATCAAGATCAAATCTACCCAATTTAGGGTTCACAAAAACTTTTTCCATTTAAAATGATTAAGCATTCATATGTGTGTGCATTTAAATTAGGAGTTGTTTTGAATTGCCATGTTTCAGTGATCCATTGGTTGTAAAATGATTGTAAGGTGAATTAAACATCATCTAGATCATTCCCAAACAAATCCCAAAGAAAAACAAATCAAAAGAAATAAAATAAGGAAATGCTCATTTGTGCCATTTTTATCACCTAGCCTACTTTAGCTATTCCTAGAACTCAAATCTTAACAGAAACAATTATGGTTCTTTGCACCCCTTGCTAGTACAAGTAGTGATGTACCAAGGCCCACTTTGTTTCATCCCAAAAACTTTCAAACACTAAATTTAAATGACATTTGAAAATTGAATGTAGTTCATATGTATAGATCACACTTATTCAAAAACCACTCAAATGAACTCCACTTTTAAAACCCAAGCACACCTAGAAGCTCAGGCATAAGATACATAACTCCACCAAAAATCAGCCCAAAATTCAAATAAAACTTTCATGCGGCTATTTGATCAAACAGGTGGCATGCACAAAAACTCTGCCTAACTTATAATGTTTTGTGATCAAAGCATTGTCGAGTTTTTAGCCTTCATTTGGTTCCCCTGTCCCTCACAGCTCTAACAAAAACCCCACCGGCCTACCCCTAAGATGGAGCAGCAGTGGAGCGCCGCCAGTTTGTGGTGACCGCCGGCCAGAAGCGGGCAACACGCCAGGGATCGGGCCGCGCCAAACCAGCACGTCCTCTAGCTTCGCCCAACCCTACCGCCGCCCACGGTCCACCCCTCGATCAACCATAGCCCCTGGACCACTCCCTAGCATCGCCGCCCTTTCTCTCTGCGAGCTCACCAGAGCGCGCCAGAGCGCGATAGCTGCCAGCACGTAGTAGACCGCCCCTCGACCCCATACCGCGCACGCCGCTCCACCTCTACCCCAGCAACCCGCTAGACACGGTCGTGCACCGCCGCGCTACCCACAGTCGCCATGCTCGTCGCCGAGCATCGCCTCTGTCTCCCAGAGCATGTGACGCTCCCGACCATATGCCACCACCCCTAGCCATGCCATTACGCCGTAGAGCACCGCCAGGGAACCGCCCACTGTCCGTCTACCTCACCCACGCTGATAGCCCCCTGTACCGCCCTCGCCGGAGATGCCTGCCCACACCTCTCGGTCTCACCGTCGAGCCTATATAAGCAGGCCTCCCCAGCATGAATTCCTCACACCATTCCACTCCCCTCTCTCCCCTGAACCTTTCCCCTCTCTCACCGGAGCTGCTCGAGCCGTAGTTCGCGGAATTGCACCGGAGGAGCCCGCTACAGAGGAGGAGACGTTGCCGTCGATTCCGTCCACCGCAGCCTCTGCTGTGACCTTGCCTGAGTCCGCCATCGCTGTCCAGTTTGATCGCCCGCCTCGCCACACTAGCTGGAGCCCTGGTACATCCCTAGTAGACCCCCACTGGCCGTTTAGGGTTCGGTCTCGCCGGCGATGAGTCCGTCGTCGATGACGACTATGAGCCGTTGATCTGTGTTCTAATCGTAGCGCCCAGATTGCCCCATACCGTTTTGGGTTTTAAGTCTTGCTGACAAGCGGGACCGACCTATCAGCCGCTCTCTGCGCCGCTGAGCGTCACTGGGCCAGCCCAATTGCTTTCCCGCGCTGACCCAGTAATTCAAATCTAGATTTTTCTATTTAGGTTTAAACTCAATTCTGTCCCTTAGTTCAAAAATCAATTCAGGAAGATTTACTAAACCAAATTGAGCGATTGAAATTTTGTTAGAAAGATACTGAAAAGATCTATCCAAGCCTGTTGGATTTAATTCATTTAGAGTTAGAGATCTCTCCAAGTAAAAATAACAAGACACGAGCTTTTGCACATTGAAACATTTTTATAAAATTAACCATAATAGCTTTTGAGTTGATTCCAACTCTCAAAAATCACATTTAACCATACCTATATGAATATGTAATAAAACTAAGGTTTACAGACAGTGACTTTGGACTAGTACCAAAATAATGCTATATAGGCATTTCTAGTCACTTTAAATCATTAAATATTAAACTTAAACTTATTTAAAATGTGATCCAACCTTTAAATCACATTCCCATATGTTAGAATATGTGGTGATGACATGTGTCCACATGATCCCATATTTTAATTGGAGAATATTAAATCTTAGTTATTTTCAATGAGTAGAAATTACTTTTCTCAAATAAAATAAATGAAACTAGTTCATTAAATCTTGTGATGCTTGTGATGATAATAGATCATCAAATGTGTGACTTAGTGTGCTAAGTAGACTAGTTAAGCATTGTTGGGTGATTGTATATTCCGTATGTATTTATAAACGATAGTACCGACTAAGCTTACGAGGAGGAGGAGTTCTACCAAGAGGAGGAGGAAGAAAACTTCAACCACTGCACTACACAAGGCAAGCCTAGCACTTGCAAGTATTATACTAGCAAGCCCTCATTAACAATGCAAGCTAACCCTTGCAACCTAGATAACCTAAGCAAAGACATTAGACATGCTTTGGTGATACCACTTTGACTTATACCCATTCCAAGTTTTATTCCCAAGCTTTAACCTCCTTACTTTACCAAAGTCCTTTATTTGTGTAGAAGGTAGCATAAAGAGTATAAAACTTGACCTATCTAGTTTAGGCTTAGATGTCATTCTATGGCATGAGATTTATCTTAGCATCCCACCTTAGTGAACACTCTTAACTTAGTAGTTGGAACAAAACTCAAAACTTGATTTACTTAGATGGGAATACTTGGTGAAAATGAATTGTGAAAACCTTGGAACGATGAGTCATTCTATTGAGATGTTTTGACATGTGTTGAGAAACACAAATGGTTTATGATGATGAAAATGTTGAGGCATGAGCCTTAGCCCTTTTACAAAACTGATGGTTGGGTTCGGATGCGATACCATTCCAATTTTACCGTACAACCACAATACCTGAATTGGGTAAGGCTTAGCCGGAAGTTTATATGCATTAGTATTAGTTCCCTCGCGGGAGAGGTTTGAGCTGAGGCTACCTCTCAATGTTGTCCACCTATGCAGTGCCCAAGATGACAGATGGTCATGGTTGGGAGGCCATGCTCATAGGAGAGGTGCTTATACTAGGGTGTGTAAAGGAAATGTTATGTTTGATTATCTGCATACTAAGTATGATGATTCAGGGTTATCCCTGACAAATGTATCGAATCTTGTGGTGAAAGTGTACCACCTCTACAGAGTGTCAAACTATTCGAATAGCCGCGTCTGCGGTTATGGACAGTTGGAGTGGCCATATTGTTCCGTTGTCAGATGTTTTCAAATTGACTTATGAAATGAATTGTGACATGACTTGACCACAACAGAGTTGTGACTATGATGATTAAGTTCCCACTTAAGTGTTTTCAAAACTTCTTTTATCTTTCTTTGTTTCTGAACTCAGCTTAGGTTTCAAACTTAACTTTATATTTAAACTTAGAGTTAGCATTTACACTAGAACTATACTACTTGTTAGTGGTAGTTTGCAAGTACTTAAAGAGTACTCATGGCTTTTGTCCCTGGCTATTCCTATGGCCAGACTATGAAGGAGATTACCAAGATGAAGGACAGCAGGACGGCTATGATAAGTAGGACTATCTTCCATCGTCAGCATTGCCTGTGAATCTGAAGACGGACCCCACCGCTACGCTATTTATTCTGCTACTTGATTGTACTAAGACTGGATCATGATATCCTTATTTGTGTAAGACCTTATTTATGGTTTGTAATGGATGATGTACTGTGATATCCAATCTGTTATGTCTCGCAAAAATGGTAATCCTAGGATTGCGATGTATGGCATAACAGACATCTGGGATTAAAAATCCGGGTGTTGACAATGAGCGCTTAAAAATTCAGCTCGAGAAGGACAATGACTTGCTGAAAGAAGCCGACATCAAACTTGAGTCGGTGACCACCGAGTATGAGAAGCTCAAGGCGAGGAATGCAGATGAACATAATGAGCTGACTTGGATTCTCAGCCACATTGCTCACGAGTTCTCTTCCTCCTTCCGACATTTGTTTCTCCGGGTCATGTGCCCTTACTGATTGATATTTTCCATTTTGTTTACAGGCAAGTTCCTAGAGAGTGAATCCCTTGCTTCTACTGTTGTAGCCAAGTCCCGCCTGCAGCGGGGTATCCCAGCTAGTCCTACCTCCGAGTCTATCCCCTATGACACAGAAGACCTGCTGGTGAGCCTCGCTGCCCGCGTTGAAGTTATGAAAAATTAAGGCACGGAGATTTTGCCAGCAGTAGTCTGGATGTTCAACGATCTCTGGCCCACCGATCCCACTCCCAAAGGCAGCACCGCTTTTATAGCAAAACTGATGGAGTGTGAGACTCATCTGAACCTGTGGCGGGAATCTGCGGCACGTGTCAGGGCTAATACGGCATTGAACTTTGTCCTCTCATGGTACGAGACGCTAGAGTTGGAGTTGCTTGACCGCCCACGCACCGGATCTAAATGGTCCAATGATCTGGAGTGCATCGCTCAATGCAAAGCCTGCGCCAACAATCTCATTTAGTACGCCTTCTGCCATAGCTAGAACGAGGGTCCGAGCTTCCTTGAGGCCGTTGACGATGCTTATGCCTCGGATGCCGAAGGCGATGAAGAAGAGGAAG
Organism: Avena insularis; assembly: GCA_023614405.1. Classification (NCBI taxonomy): domain Eukaryota; kingdom Viridiplantae; phylum Streptophyta; class Magnoliopsida; order Poales; family Poaceae; genus Avena; species Avena insularis. The sequence goes on along the minus strand of CM042684.1, from coordinate 274,438,636 downwards.
AAGCTTCTGAGCTCGGTGAAGATGAGGAAGATTCAGGGGACGAGGGTGCTAACCCAGAAGATGAAGCGGGGACCAACACTCCTACTGCTGACATCGAATTACCCCCTCCTTCGTCCGATGATCCGGCTCCTTCGACCGATGATACGGCTCCTTCTGCTACTCCATGAGAAAAAACACTTTGATAATCATCAGATCCCCGGTATGCCGGGTGCACATGTATTTAAGCACCATGGTTTGTTTTGCTACAATTGCCTGTGTTATGCTACTAAGTTATTAATATCGGATTAACTTGGGCGGAGTCCCCGAGTTTCCTTTTCTTGTTCCCCCAATTTTATGATTCGGCTCGCGTATACCTTGATTCGGTTTTTTGACTTACGAGTCTGAGGTTCAAAAAATTGGCTTAACAATACTTGAAACTTTGGGATTAGCTCAAAATAATTCAACGTAACATAAATAGAGTAATTACATGGTTAGTCCGAATAACAAGTGTTGGCTCGATTACGTTCCTTTCCTTAGTCTTTTTCATGTGCTTTGCAATTCCAAACTTGTCCGCTTGCTTGCCATGAAGCCAATTCTTGTTGGACAACAGCAAAGTTGAAGAGTTAGGTTTTTGGTGCCTACACACTACTAATCCGGATAAGGTTAAGTAGTTTAATCCAGCCGACATATAGAAAGTAAATACAGAAAAGACATTATTAAGGCAGTCCCCAAGTTTCTGCTAGGGGTGCTGAAGTTTCATTGATATGCTCATTGTCGACATACATACCGACATATGAGTGATTCCGATACATTCACCTATTCGCTAGGTTAAAATGGACGAAATAGGGCTACATTCCATGGACGCTTAGATTCCTCGCCGGACCTATCCGCCTTGTTCTTCTCATGTGGTTGTGCATCGATAAGGTAATAGGAATCATTGTGCAGATCTTTGCTTACAATGAAAGGTCCTTCCCATGGGAGGGATAACTTATGCATGTCGGCAGTGTGCTGCACCAGCCGAAGTACGAGATCACCTTCCCGGAAGACTTGGGGCTTTACTTTCTGTCTATGGTAGCATCTAGATTTTGCTGATATATGGCGGATCTAGACAAGGCCGGTTCTCTCGCTTCTTCCAGTAGATCAACATCATTTTGCCAGGCTTCGTGCACTTCGGCTTCTATGTATTGGGTGACTCTTGGCGAATCATGCTCTATGCCGGCTGGTAGTTTAGCTTCTGCCCCATATACCAGCTGAAAGAATGGCGTATAGCCTATTGATCGATTCAGAGTTGTTCTTAAACTCCACAGTATCACTGGTAGTTCTTCTATCCAGCACCCTGCTGATCTTTGTAGCGGCTCAATGAGCCGGCGTTTTATCCCGAACAATACTAGTTCGTTGGATCTTTCCACTTGTCCATTCGATGCGGGGTGGGCTACTGAGGCAACATCTAGCCAGATCTTCTTCTCTCGGCAGAACCTCGCAAATGCTCCTTCAGCAAAGTTTGTGCCATTATCAGTTATGATACTGTGGGAATAGCCATATCTCAAGATTATATCTTTGAGGAATGTCACAGATGTTGCCCCATCACATTTCCTGATTGGCTTTACTTCAATCCATTTGGTATACTTGTCCACCATAACCAAGATATGAGTCATGTTTCCCTTTCCCGGCTTAAATGGGCCAACCATATCCAAGCACCATACGGCAAACGGCCAAGTGATTAGTATAGTCTTTAGTTACGACATAGGCATGTGTGTATTTGTGGTGTACCTCTGACAACCATTGCATTTTCTCACAAGATCCTCTGCTTGCTCCAAGGCACTTGGCCAATAAAAACCATGCCGGAAAGACTTTGCCACTAGAGCCCTAGAAGATGCATGATGACCACATTCTCCTTGATGGATATCTCGGAGGATGTCAAGCCCTTCTTCTGGGTCTACGCATCACTACAGCACACTAGTGACACTCCTTTTGTATAATTCAGCATTGATAATCGTGTATTCCTTTGCTCTTCCCTGGATTTGCCTTGAGAGTATCTCATCATCCGGCAAGGTTCCCTTCTTTAGGAATTCCAATATTGGCTTTACCCATGCATGTATAGCTCAAATAGGGAAAAGATCTTGGTCTATTTTCATTGCATCCACCAACATAACTCCAGCCAGATCAAGCCCTACAGTCCCCGGGTTCTGTGCGGCAGTCCCCGGGTCTGCTGAAGTAGTCCCCGGGTTTGCTCTGGTGCTTCCCCGGTCTATATCCATGGGGGTAGCTTCTGATCCGGAGAGGGCTAGGAAATAAATTGAGTCGGACTCTAGTGACGGTGTAATGGATGGTTTTCTTAAGTGTTCCAACGCAACATTTGGCGAGATTGGCTGCCGAGATGATCCAAACTTAGATAATACATCGGCTGACTCATTTTCGATCTGAGGTACGTGATGGAATTCACACCCTTCGAAGAAACCACTTATCTTCTGGACATGGAATCTATAAAGTGCCATGTTCGCGTCCAGAGAATCCCAGTTGCTAGACACTTGCTGCAGCACCAAATCCGAGTCTCCGAAACACTGTATCCGGCGTATTCCTACTTCCTTTGCTACCTTGAATCCATGCACGAGTGCCTAATACTCGGCAACATTGTTTGATGCGCTAAAATGAATCTGTAGGACATATTTCAGGTGATCCTTCTTGGGCGATGTAGCATCGCAATTGTCTAACAATTGCAATGCTATTTGCCTAGTCTATATATTGATACTTCCTACATGTCATTTATTGCATCATCATTATATCATGCTCATGTCACCATGCCACATTGCATTTGAGCATCATATTAAACCCCTTTTTCGTTTGGTTCTTCTTCATATGCATTTGCTTTATTACTTGTATTTACCTCTTGATGAATTGTAGTTGGTTCTTGATATGATGTTATATGCCCAAGTTGATTTGGGGGGGGGGGTATCTCTCTTTGATTCAATCCATCATGCTAACTTGTCAACATCATCCCTCTTATTCGCAACCTTTATCTACCATACACATGTGTGTGGATCAATTCTTTTGTTCTCATATTTACCTTTTTCCCATATATTTATCGTATGGTTTCTCTACTCCTATCACGCATGATCACCTTTGGTTTTGTTCCAAATCTACTTCCACTATGCCATGTGAGTGGAGGTGTCCGCCTGTCCTCCTTACTTATGGTTACTATTACATGTATGGTCATGTTTGAGTGTATGGAGTCTATATGAAACATATACAACATCTTACTATTCATGCATGCCCATATTTTGGGAATTAAGCCAATCACGCTAGGAGAGGTTCTTCTTACACATTCCTTCAATCTTCATCCATCTTGAGTGAGCTTGCATAAATCTTGGTTTTATTTGCATATTTTATTTTTGGCAAACCCTTCCCTCACCTACATGTATCTATTTTTGTTTTCACAAAATAGACCCACATGCATAAAAAGGTACATATATATTGCAGGTTACACGCAATAACAACAACCTACCAATCCTCTTCTTATTTCTACTCTTATTTGTGAATTTGGATCTAGACTTTGTTTGGTGTTTGGTTTTGAATTGGATCACTTCATGACTTAATCAACCTAGCTAATCTCTCTACCTCTCTTCCTAAACCGAACCTCACAAGGTTGTCGTGCCTCAGCTAACTGCACCACCTAGATGATCATTGCCTGGAGCAACACATCGACCAGCCTAAACCTGCCAACCTGGTGTAGCCCCCGTCGGCGTCCCCTGAACCTTGCACAACAGCAGAAGTTTCGGTAACAGCTGACTGCACCCGACAGCGTGCGCGCGTCCCTCCTCTGAAACCCAGCTGCACCCAACCAGTCCCTCTCTTGTTCTGACTTGACCGCACCCGAATAGCGAGGTGCCCGTGCCCTATTTCTCTTCCCGGCCTCTCTCACGTGGTCAGCCGAGCAAGGACGCACCCCCCCATGCCGAGCGCGTGCCCTCTTTTCCCTCGGCATAAAGCAAGTGCTAGCAACAACCCTACTCCTAGGGATGTAATCGGATCGGATTTTCTCTCTACCATATCCTATTCCATATTTTTCCCGCGGATTCGGACCGGATCGGATAATGACCGGTTACGGATTCGGACCGGATCTTGTACCCCACACCTCACCCACGCCATGCTATATTATGCCATGTAAATTGTGCATCATTCCATCATGGTATACTTGTTGCTTGTTGCATATAATTTATATGATTGTGCAATATATTTATTTCAGCCCCTTGTGTGTTTGGTTTTTATCCGGATAGACACTAAGAAAGGAGAATACTAGGAGCCTCAGGAGTATTACCCGGATCCTTCCTATTCGACAATAGAACTACCAGGCAAGCAATTCATAGTACCTATGCTTCTATCTTACTCTTGCATCATTGAGTCATGATTGCATTAAATTGAATCCCTAGTATTGCATAGCCTTTGATTTTAAACCCTATCGAAGCTTGTTCCTCCATCCCATGAGCCATTACTACAAGAGTTGTTTGAGCCATGCAAGTCGTAGAATTTCATGTGTAGGGTTAGTGTGAGTCTTTGGATAATGAGGTACCTAAACAAATTAATATGAGTAGAGAACTAATGAAAGAGGCATCAGTGAGCACTATCTGCTATTTGGTTCTTTAAGCTCACTTGTGTCCCGTAGGACCCCTAGTACTTGATTCATGTTCCTTGACTATTCGCACTATCCATATACGAGAGACCCTATGAATCCCCCTTTGCCTGAGCTTGATTCACACTTTATTTCTTGGGGCCACAAACTAGTTTGGGGCTTTATTACTATCTTGTACTTATGCCATGCTTTACTGCTTTATTTACGATTGTGCATGGAGCATATGTACTGTTTAGGTCCCTGCGCCACGTTTATGATGTATCGACAAGCCCAGTCATACTTTTGGGTTCCCAGTCGTTTACCATCGTCGATGTAAATCCTAGGTTTGTCTCGGAGCCGGCCAACTTCGTTGCGGGTAGCTTATTCGGGTGACCCCCTGAAATGTTTTATGAATCCTGTGAATGCATTATCGTGAGGCCTCGTTGTGTTTTATTTTGGTTCTTCCCGAGGTTGATCATGTGTGTGTTGCTATTTGTTCACCCCCTGCAGAGTAAATCTTTCTGAAAGCCGTGTCCGCGGTTATGGACGACTTGGAGCATAGTTTCTCGATCATAGACAAGCATAACTAAAGTACCGCCTTTAATTTGACTAAGACATGACTAGTAACTAGTGCAACACTTATGGAATGGTTAGTAAAAGTGCCAACGGATGGGATGTTCTTCCGCCTTCTCGACGGTAAGCGAGAAGGAGGACGGGCAAGGTTATTTATGTTACTTATAGAACCGTTGCTATTAATTAACGAGCGTTTGTCCATCTCTGGTTGGACGGATGTGTAGCGAGTCTCTATAGCTCTTTGTAGATATTATCTTTCGCTGCAATTATGTTACCCCCAGGTTGTTCCCTTTATATGCATTAAGACTTGCTGAGTACCCCTAGGGTCTCACACGATAAATATTTGGTTTAGGTGGACAGGTTTACTCTTAGAAAGGCTACTGGGTTGAGGAGACGGATGATGGTGGCAACGACTATCAGGTGTAGAGATTCTGGGGATGGAGATCCATGAGATCTATAGGCGGGGATGTGCTTCGTTCTGTGGCATCTTATGCCAATTTGCTTCTTATCCGTACTCGGATCATGTTTTCCGCTTTCGCTTGATACTCTGTTGCGTGATGTTTGAGGATGTATCCTAAAATATTATATATATCTAGGATATTTGGATCTTGCCGTATGGCGTTGCAATATTTCTATTTTTTTAGATGGTGTGACTCTGATGTCTATTGTAAGTCGCAGACATACATACTCATTTGTGTATGTCGTGGTCGCGTTACATGTCGCTTACGCCGATCCCTCTTGTCCCGATGTTCTTGAAAGTGGATAAGGTGGTCGGCCGGTACCGTGCCCTAGTCCGCTTCGACGGGCCTACACGTGGGTGGCCTTGGGCCTTCGCGGTAGAATCACTTATCCACTTTCGGGTTCATCCAGGCTTGAACTTAGAGCGTAATGTCTGAGGTATTACATGCGAGGTAAGCACTACCCTGGCCCCCAGTCCTTCCTTTAGCTTTGATCCATCAAAGTGCATTCACCAGTAATTTGAGTCCGACAGAGCTGGTTCATATTGCATCTCAGCCCAATCCACAAAGAAATCTGCCACAACTTGGGATTTGATCGCATCTCTTCTATCAAACTATGGTGCATATGGGGCTAACTCAATTGCCCATTTTGCAATTTGGCCGCTAGCATCTTTGTTGCCCATAATCTCAGATATGGGTGCTTCACATACTACTTTGATGGGGTGCTCCTCAAAGTAATGCTTAAGTTTTTTAGCTGCCATGTACACACCATGTGCCATCTTCTGGTAGTGAGGGCAATTCTGCTTCGATGCCGATAATACCTTGATCAGGTAATACACTACTCTCTACACCGACTTTCCTTCCTCATCGCGTTCCACCACTATTACTGCACTTACGACTCAGTTGGTCGCGGCTATATAGAGCAACATTGGATCCTTGGATAGTGGCGCGACTAGTATTGGTGCAGAGGACAACATCTTTTTTAACTCTCGGAACGCACTATCAGCTTGCGGTGTTCATGTAAATTTGTCTGCCTTTTTCATTAACTGGTAGAGGGGTAATACCTTCTCTCACAACCGACTTACAAACCGACTTAATGATGCCAAGCAACCCGTGAACTTCTGCACATCATTAAGACACTTTGGCAGCTCCATTTTCTCTATGGCTCGGATTTTCGTGGGATTGGTCCCGATACCTCGGTTGGATACAAGGAAACCGAGTAACTTCCCTGTCGGCACACCAAAGGTACATTTTTCCGGGTTAAGCTTCATCCGGATCCTCCTTAGGTTCGTGAACGTTTGCTGGATATCATGAAGGAGTGTTTTACTTTCCGTAGTTTTTAGCACCACATCATTCACATAAACTTGCACATTTCGACCAATTTGGTCATGTAGACATTTTTGCATGCATCGTTGATACATTGCTCCAGCATTATGTAAACCAAACGCCATAGTGTGATAGCAATAAGCCCCATACAGGGTGATAAACACAGTCTTTATTCGATCATCCGGATTCAGAGGAATCTGGTGGAAACCAGAATATGCATCTATGAATGACAACAATTCACACCCGGCAGTTGAATCTATGACCTGATCTATCCTCGACAGCGGAAATGGATCTTTTGGACACGCCTTATTCAGGTTCGTGTAATTGATACACGTGCTCCATACCACTGCCACATTCGGATCATCCTTATTCTTCTCCATGAGCACCGAATTAGAGAGCCAATCCGGGTAAAGTACCTCCATGATAAATCCGGTTGCAAGGAGCCGAGCTATCTCATCTCCAATGGCTTTTCTCCTATCTTCGGCGAAGTGGCAAAGAGGTTGCTTCACCGGCTTTGCTCCAGGTCTTACATTCAAAGAGTGCTCGGCCAACTCCCTCGGCACACCTTGCAGGTCCTATGTAGACCAAGCAAAGATATCCTGATTCTCGCGAAGGAAGTTGATGAGATCGCTTTCCTATTTGTCGCTTAACCCGGCACCAATAGTTATGGTGCGCTCTGGGAACTGGTCATCAATAGGCACTTTCTTTGTATCTTTCGTTGCTTGAAATGAAACACTCCCATGCGGGTTAGTCAGAGCTGGCATATGCTGCTGCGCAGACTGAGGCAATGCAGCCACTTCCAGAATTTTGCTCTTCTCTTGTGCAATCACAAGTGACTCGTCCAGGTTAGATCCGGCGGAAGCACATTCGATAGAACGCATGAAGCTGAACGCATGAAGCCCTGATACATTGCAAATTTATCTATAATTTTTGATGTTCCATGCTTGATTTTATCTACTTTCTTATGTTTTGTTCCAACTTTGGAGTACTTTTCATATGATTTCTTAGACTAACCTATTAACAAGAGCCATAGTGCCAGTTGCCTGTTTTCTGCTATTTTTGGTTCCAGGAAAGTCAGAAAATGAATATTCTCAAAATTGGACGGGACAAAAGCCAAAGTTCCTATTTTACCAGAAGACTCATGGAGCCAGAATACGAGACAGAGGAGGGCCTGGCCACACCCTCCCAGGCGCGGGCTAGCCCTACCCGCGCCACCAGGTGGTGTGGGCCCCTGGCACTCCACCGACCTTGCCTCCTTCGCCTATAAGAGCCTCCCGATACCAAAACCCTAAATTGTCAATCAAAAATCCACGAAAAGTTCCAGCGCCACCCAATCAAGGGAGATTTGGGGACGAAAGTCTCTGTTTCAAGACCGCCGACGGGAAGTGCCCCCGGAGCCATCTCCATCGATCTCCACCGCCATCTCCATCACCATTGCTGATTCCCATGATGAGGAGGGAGTAGTTCTCTCTCGAGGCTAAGGGTTCTACCGGTAGCTATGTGTTCATCTCTCTCTCTATGCATGATCTTATTGAGATCATGAGCTTGTAATCTATAGATCTAGCTTGCTACTCAAGTGCTTTAATAGATCTTTGCTCTCCCCATGTGTGTGAAAGTGACAGCGTGCACACCATGGTGGCACTTAGGCTAGAGATTATAAATACTTGTTATGAGTTATATTTGGAGTTGGATGTCTTTATGAAATTGTGGTGTTTGTTGGACTCATCTAGTACTCAAGGTGACAGTGTGGGGTTTTCTAGATGGGAAAGATGAACTTTGAGGTGTGCTGTTATAGCCCTACCATCGATTAGAGTGTCCAACCGGAGAGTAGTTAAGAGTAGTATCATAAAGATAAGATATTTATATGAGAGTGATCACTAGTGAAAGTATGATCCCTAGGCCTTGTTTCTAAGCACTGAAACACTGTTTGCTACTATATCTGTTACATGCTTGCTTGCTTCCATCTTTATTTCAGTTTGCTTTTAGTCTTCTTCCCACGTCAACCACACGCCATCAAGTTATTTTCTATCACCATACCACTTGTATTTCACTATCTCTTCGCCGAACTAGTGCACCTATACACCTGATAAGTGTATTGGGTGTGTTGGGGACACAAGAGACTTCTTGTATCTTGATTGCAGGGTTGCTTGAGAGGGGATACCTTTGACCACTTCCTCCATGAGTTCGATAAACCTTGGGTGATCCACTTAAGGGAAAACTTGCTGCTGTTCTACAAACCTCTGCACTTGGAGGCCCAACAACTATCTACAAGAATAGAAGTGCGTAGACATCAAGCTATTTTCTGGCGCCGTTTCCAGGGAGGTAAGGTAAAAGGTATTCACACCGGAGGATTAAAGAATAAGAACCTCCCACAAGCGCCTATTTTCACATTGTTGCCGGGAGGTATAGTAAGGTACATCCTCCGGTGTGAGTGCTCAAAGTTATTTCCTTTAGGTTCTGCAATTTTGTCTTTTTGTTTCTTATTTTCACTAGTCAGGCTTAATGGAAAACAACAACAAAATTAGAGAGCTTTATAGTATTTATCTTGAGTTAGGACATGAAGTGTTTGAAGAGAAAATTAAAAAACCTATGGAACTTTATTTGCATGCTAATAGCAATGTTGTTAGTATGAATTCTTTGGACACCATTATTGCTAATGTTATAGAAAAGTCTAAGCTTGGGGAAGCTAGTTTTTATGGAAATGATCTTTTTAGTTCCCCAACTTTGGGAGATAGCTATTCTATTGCTTATGATGATACCAAACCTCCAATATACGATGATTACAAAGATGAATATGATATTTTCAGTCCACATACTATTGAGGACAAAATTGATTATGATTACAATATGTCTCCTATATTTGATGATTATGGTGATGAGAATAATAATGATAGCTATTTTGTTGATTTTGCTCCCACTATAATTAATAAGAATGACTATTTTTATGTGGAGAGTATTAATTCTTTTATGCATGTGGCTCATGATAAGAATGTTTTATGTGAGAGTTATATTGTTAATTTTATTCATGATGCTACTGAAAGTTATTATGAGAGAGGGAAACATGGTTTTATGCATCTCAATAATATTAAGTTTCCCCTCTTTATGTTGAAAATCTTGAAGTTGCACTTGTTTCGCTTTACTATGCTTGTTGCTTTGTGCTTTCATGACTTGTTTATTTACAAGATTCCTATACATAGGAAGTGGATTAGACTTAAATGTGTTTTATATTTGCTTCTTGATGCTCTCTTGTACTCTCAATTCATATTTCTTATGTGAGCATCTTCTCAAACTATCATGCCTAACTTAAAGGCGTTAAAGAAAAGTACTTATTGGGAGATAACCCAAAAGTTTTAGATGAGTCTTGGAATTTATTACTTCAGTAATAACCTCTCCTTATCCTTTTTATTTGCTTTTTGTGCCAAGAGTAATCTCTAATGAGAGAGAAGTAATGATTGGGAAAGTTACTGTCCCGAAACAGATTTTTGTGCTTCACCGTAAAAATTCGTGTAAAATTTCTGTACGTCCTTTTGAGGCGTGAATTTTTGTGCTTCTGCCCCAGGTTGTTATCTAACTTTCGTTAGTTCAACACTTTTCGATTTGAGCAACAGAAGGTCTTCGGAAAAAATCGTCTTTACCTGCTAGTCTGTTTTGACAAATTTCTGCCATTATTTGCATTTGCTTCTTGTTGGTTCCTTTTTTGAGTTCTTTTGGGGAATTAAACTTTTGAGGGAAGTGCTTCAGTAGCTTGTGTTTTAATGGAAGTTTTATTGGTGTTGAAACTGAACCCAAAGACTTATTATTTTGAGTGCACTAATGTTGCTAATAAAGATGGTGTGAAGTTTTGTATGAAGAAAAAATTTCAGGTGTATGAAAGGAATGAGTAATGAGATGAAGGATGGACTAAAGCTCAAGCTTGGGGATGCCACGCGCGTCACCCCAAGAAATATCCAATAAGTACAAGCGTCAAAGCTTGGGGATGCCCAAGGCATCCCCTTCTTCGTCAATAAAAATCCCAGGTTCCTTCCAAACGCTTCATTTTTATTGTTTCATGCACAGTTGTGTTGTTCTTGGAGCGTCTTCTTTTTCGTTTTCGTTTTGGTTTTTCATTTGCTTTTTGTTTTCTTAGTTTTCTGAATAAATTGGTTGGACCCCCTCTTTCATACATTGGTTTGCAAATAGTTTGGTTTGGTTTGGAAAAGAGTAGGAAAGTTCATGCTTATGTGGTAAAAAGAGCTTGTTTTTGACTGTGGCCTATGCTCTATCATGCCATGCTTGATATTGTTTTGGATTTATGCTTAGTATTCTTTGATGTAGCATGACTTGTTATAAACAATTGAGATTGCTTAATGTGCCTTGGATGAATCATGCGTTGTTTTAGCATATTAAAGCATAGTATAGTGGTATTCTCCTTCCATGCTTTATTTGGGTTGACTTGGCGCATGCTCACACCATGTTATGACTATCCAAAGTCACAATAGCCTTTATGATCCTTTAGTTTTCAACTTGTAGTGTCACTTTATGCTTTGATCAATGATGTTTTGTCGCTCTGCATGATTATGGCCATTATTGCTCTCTTAGTTTGTCGCTCCCTGTCTTTTGCTAGCCTCCACCACCAAGTATGAGTTCCACTCATGCATCCAACTCCCTAAACCAAGTTATTCCAAAGAGTCCACCATACTTACCTACTAGCTTATGCTATTCCAAGTATATTCATGCTTTTGTTTACCTTCCACTTGTTATGAGAAAACTAGTGATTAAAGCTCTCACGAACTTGATAGCACACTTTACTTTACTTGCCCTTAATAAACTTGAACCATTGTGTCTTCTATGTTGTATATGCTTGCACTTATTTGTTGGGAATTATCAGAACCATACTTTCATGGGGAACGCTTTCAACATTGCACTTGGTACTTGTACCTAGTTGATATCATGCTCTTTTGTATATGGATGTCGTCGGTGTGAAATGAAAGGGGAGCTTGTAAGTCCATAGAGTTATGTATATGTGTTAGAAAGCGCTTTGGGCTGGACTAATCCATGCTGACATGGTGGAAACCTGCAGCGTAACCATAATGAGCTGTCTATGAAGCATTCTTCTTATAAAAAAAAGAGTCCTATATTGAGAAAAAAGAGAGAAAAAGATACTATGAAAAGAGGAAAGAGAGAAAAAGGCACCATATTCCCATGATAAATAAGAAGAATGCTGAGATGTTCATTGTCTACTTGCCTTGTCATTTTGATATGGGGATTCTTCCGTATCATCGGGCAAGGGGTACCCCATTGGCGGTTCTCTATGATACACATGTACTTACGATGACAAGAACTTACCAGTGACTAAACTTTAGTAGCATGAGGAGCGGCCCTCGTATTCAAGGGACATGATATTTCTAACTTATACTTCGTCAAGCATATACACCATAGTTTGTTCACTTTAACCTTAATCACTTCAAGATGCTTATGCTAGGGGCAATGAGAGCTGAAAGCTATAAGTACCATAATTTTTGGAAGCTCTTTATGAAACTTGAATCTCTGCTTCCTTCTTTGAAGGCCTTTCTTCCACCATTATATTGAGTCTCCACCTTCTACCTTTATGCACCTACTTTGAGAGCATAGTGGCCATTCTTAGTTCTATGTGCATTGTCCCAAGACTAGTTGATTGATGCATAGCCTTGATATTGCTTGTTTTAAACTATTTGTATCTAGTCACTCTTATGAATTTTGAAGGTGTCCTATGCATTTATATTTGCTACTCTATGAGGGACAAGCTAAATACTATTATGCTATGTTTTCTTTATGTGAAACAAACAAACGTCTTGCAAAGCATTGTTATTCATGAATCTTTTGTTTGTGCCTTTTCATGTTGCATCATAGTTTCTTTGTCTTATTGCTAGAACTTTGTCTTTCATGTTATGATTGAAGTACTATGATCCCAGCTTTGAATGTTTTACAAATACTTTGATCAAGTCTTTGATGGTCCATGTCACCTCAAAAATTATTCTTTCTTTTATCACTTACCTACTCGAGGACGAGAAGGAGTTAAGCTTGGGGATGTTGATACATTGCAAATGTATCTATAATTTTTTATGTTCCATGCTTGGTTTTATCTACTTTCTTATGTTTTGTTCCAACTTTGGAGTACTTTTCATATGATTTCTTGGACTAACCTATTAACAAGAGGCACGATTACTTGATTGCGCTGTTTTTGGTTCCAGGAAGTCAGAAAATGAATATTCTCAGAATTGGACGGGACAAAAGCCAAAGTTCCTATTTTACCGAAAGACTCACGGAGCCAGAATACGAGACGGAGGAGGGCCAGGGCCTGGCCACACCCCCAGGCGCGGGCTAGCCCTACCCGCGCCACCAGGTGGTGTGGGCCCCCTGGCACTCCACCAGCCTTGCCTCCTTCGCCTATAAGAGCCTCCCGATACCAAAACCCTAAATCGTCAATCAAAAATCCACGAAAAGTTCCGCAGCGCCGCCGCCACCACCGAAGGGGAGATTTGGGGGACAGAAAGTCTCTCTTTCGGCACCCTGCCAGGACGGGGAAGTGCCCCTGGAGCCATCTCCACCGCCATCTCCATCACCATTGCTGATTCCCATGATGAGGAGGGAGTAGTTCTCTCTCGAGGCTAAGGGTTCTACCGGTAGCTATGTGTTCATCTCTCTCTCTCTCTCTATGCATGATCTTGTTGAGATCATGAGCTTGTAATCTATAGATCTAGCTTGCTACTCAAGTGCTTTAATAGATCTCTGCTCTCCCCATGTGTGTGAAAGTGAGAGCGTGCACACCATGGTGGCACTTAGGCTAGAGATTACAAATACTTGTTATGAGTTATATTTGGAGTTGGATGTCTTTATGAAATTGTGGTGTTTGTTGGACTCATGTAGTACTCAAGGTGACAGTGTGGGGTTTTCTAGATGGGAAAGATGAACTTTGAGGTGTGCTGTTATAGCCCTACCATCGATTAGAGTGTCCAACCGGAGAGTAGTTAAGAGTAGTATCATAAAGATAAGATATTTATATGAGAGTGTTCACTAGTGAAAGTATGATCCCTAGGCCTTGTTTCTAAGCACTGAAACACTGTTTGCTACTAGATCTGTTACATGCTTGCTTGCTTCCATCTTTATTTCAGTTTGCTTTTAGTCTTCTTCCCACGTCAACGACACGCCATCAAGTTATTTTCTATCACCATACCACTTGTATTTCACTATCTCTTCGCCGAACTAGTGCACCTAAACACCTGACAGGTGTATTGGGTGTGTTGGGGACACAAGAGACTTCTTGTATCTTGATTTCAGGGTTGCTTGAGAGGGGATACCTTTGACCACTTCCTCCCTGAGTTCGATAAACCTTGGGTAATCCACTTAAGGGAAAACTTGTTGCTGTTCTACAAACCTCTGCACTTGGAGGACCAACAACTATCTACAAGAATAGAAGTGCGTAGACATCAGTACCCAGCTATGGTAATCACTCCCCTTGGTCCGGGCAATTTCATCTTCAAGTAACTGATGTGAGTGCTTGACATAAACTTGTTTAGTGCAGGCCTGCGGAGTTACGCGTGATATGCGCTTTCCATGTTCACCACTTCAAGCTCCAAGTTCTCACTCCGGTAATTGTCCCTTGTGCCGAATAGCACGTCAACCCGGACCTTGCTAATAGGCTCACAGGAGATACCCGGCACAATGCCATGAAAAGTTGTCCTTGTTGCTTGGAGCATGTTCTCCGATATTCCCAACTTATGCATGGTATCCTTGTATATGATGTTAATGCTACTACCGTTGTCTATCAACACCTTAGAGAACCTCACGTTGATATTCGACCCAATGAACGTCGGGTCTAGCACTAGCACGTAGGTCCCAAGACTCGGCATAAGCTTTGGGTGGTCCTTGATGCTCCAGGTAATGTCCTGGTCCGACCAAGGCATATACCTCGTCACAGCCGGCATCACCGTGTTCACCTCCATATGTCGGGCTACAAGCTTTTTCTGTCAGTCTCCTCTATGGTGAAGACACAGTAACTTTGATGATGCTCTTTGTACTCATTTATTCCCTCATTGTCGTGATACCCTTGGTCTTGTTGTTGTTGGTTATTCACTTGATGCACTACATCCCACCTTTCCTCATTCTCATACCTCAGTGGAGGTGGAGGCAACATCAGCTGTTGTCCATTCCCCCAGTGAGCAGTTGCTGCCGAGGTGCTTCATTCCGAGGTGCTTCATGCCGAGGTCCATCATGCTGAGGTGCATCATGCCGAGGTGCCTGAGCATTCCCCGAGCTACCCTGCTCTAACTTCCTCATCCATTCACATTGCCGGGTCGTATGATTTGTTGGACTACTTGGACTTGGCATATGGAACTTGCACGGCTGATCCAACATAGACTCGAACATATATCTCGGATGGTCCTTTCTTTCCTGCCACTGTTTCTTCTGCTCTGGCATCCAAGGTTTCTTGTCTTCACCCTTTTGCTGCCAATGTTGCCCTCCAGTTTTCCGGCGTTGGTTAGCACCGACATTGGGCTGATCCCGGTCTACAGCCGCCACTTGTTGCAAGTTGTACCTGTAATCCGGACGATCGTCCCTTCTTTTACCTCGGAAATCATTCCTCCTGGATGATCCAGAACCGTCTCTATTGTAGCATTCCTCATTCGACTCGCTTGACGTTAGCCGAGGTTGGGTTGGGTCTCCTAAAGCATACGAATCTGCGATCCAGATCGTCTCAGCTAAGGTAGTTGGCATATCTCGCTGCAACCTCTTCCACAACATACTTCCATATCTACAACCTTGGGCAAACCACGAGATTGCTTGTGATTCAATTACCCCTTCACAGGAATTGCGCACATTACAACACCGAGTCAAAAACTCTCGGTCGGTCTCATTCGGTCTTTGCTTGCATAACGCCAAAGTCTGTGGCCTGTTCGGCCTCTTGTAGGTGCTTGAGAAGTTGCTGATGAACAGCTCCTCAAAATCTAACCAACAATTGATGCTTAGCGGCAAGTTGTTCAACCAAACCCTTTTTGGCCCTTCCAACATCTAAGGCACATATCTTACAGCCCATCTCAAGTTACATGTAGCAACGTTCACTGTAGTTGCGTAATCAATGAGACAATCATCCGGCTTTGTACTGCCATCATATGTCTTTGTTCATGTTGCCAATTGGAAGTTCCGCATTGGCGGTTCTCTCATGATCCGAGGTCCAAAACATGCCGGACCCGGAGGACCTTGCACCTCAATCAGCTCCCACCTATAGATTCGGTGCAGCTTCAGCCTTGCGTCATCCAGCTGCAAATTCTTGCTTCCCAGCCCTGATCCAATCACATGGTGCTCCGGTCTAGGGAATCCGGCATCAATCATTGTTGAGTAACCATCATTATACATGTCTTGACTCGGACGAGCGTTTTGCTACTGCATTGTTGGCCAGCACTTCTCTCCTTCCGAGGTGCGTAATGCTGCTGCTGTTGCCGAGCTGCATTTTGCCCTGTTGCCGTCGGATCATGCTATCCGGCATTGCCGTTGGCAGCGTTCCTCTGACCGGCATTGCCTTGGTCGCGGTTACCTCGGCCAGCTTCACCTCGGCTGGCACTGTGACGATCTTCATCAGCTTGCACCGCTTTTCCTTTTCCTGCCTTTACCGGGTCATACGGGACCATCTGTTTGTCTCTTCTACCTGAGGTTACCACTTCCTGTCTCCTAGGGCTGTGACCAGGGGACGACGCAACTCTAGCAGATTTTGTCGAGTTGTTTCTTGCTGAATAAACTACATGTGATGCTCCGGGTTGTGCTAGGTTTGCCTTGTTTATTTCCTCATTCTGCTGACATGCTACTCTCAACAAGTGGTTAACTCTTTCCTGTTGCCTCTCTCGGGCTTCTTCGGTTAAGCCTTCTAACTCGGAGGCACCTGCATTGGCAGCCCTGAGGGTCTTAGCCGATGTACTATACCTCTCCAGCCCTATAGTTACTATCGTATCTGTCTGACCTGGCCTAGGCACATACTCCCTGTCAATCTCAGTAATCAGGTTTCTACCTTGGATTTTTACTCCATCTATGCGGTTTGCCTTTGCATACTCCCGCAGAGTGATATTCAGTGATTGCTGTAACTCGGCTACTTTTTTGCACCGGCTAACATTTTTTGCCTAGTCTCCTCTAACTCAGCATATGCCTAAGCCGGATCTACCACTGGCGCTATGGGTGTTGCCAAGCTATCTATTAACTGTTGCATTACATTCTTTGGCATCTCTAGTGGAGGGAATCTAGACCTTGCCTGCTTTGGCGTTGCTTCCGGCTCTAGCGCCGGATCCTTGTTTGCTCCTACATCTGGCGTCGTCATCATGACCTCAACGCAGCTAGTAGGGCGAGTGATGCGCGTGCCACGAGCCGCGCTAAGAGGTGGTTCGCCTCCCTCGACAACGTGTCGCGGATGTACGCAGGACTCGTCGATGCCGATGTAGATCTTGTGGGCGCCAAGCTTGATGAAGAGGCTGTTGCACGAAGGAGGACGCCTGTCGAAGCTCCCAACGTTGTCGCTCACGTAGTCTAGCACTGAACAAGCCCGGAGATGATGCCCTCGCCGGTGCCGAAGATGTTTCCCGTCCGGATTTTCAACCCTGCTAGCGCCGCTAGCCCCACGCGCCAACTGTCATGGTGGTGGCACGGCAGATGCCATGGATAGGCTAAAGATGGGGCCAATGTGCACTAGAGGAATCCAGGGAGGGATAGTGTGGTGATTTCATACATAGATGTTTGTATCTCTCTCTTGTTGGATGTGGATTACAAGGGCTCCTCGAGCTGTTTGTGAGAAGGAGACTAGTTCTCTTACTCCCCACTACAAAGTTCTAGGGTTCTTCCTTAACAGAATGATCGATCCCCTTCTATGGAGGCCCTGGTGCTCCTTATATAGGGGGGCCCAGGTTACAAATCTAGGGCACACGTGGAAGCATATTCCCCAAATATGCCCTTTGGTAAAAGCAAGATACCTCTTTTTACACTTTAAGCGGCTAGTCCAGACTCAGGGCGTAAGCATCCCTGAGCCCCTCTAAGGCGTTGCATCACCAGACACTGCTATCGTCAGCCGACATTGCCTGCATCACCTTTGTCGGCCATGCCCCGCTGGTCCTTCCCTCTGCCCGCTTTGCTCACGCTACAGTGGATAGAGGCCACCTTTTGACCACCGAGAGATTCCTTCCTTCCCTTGGAAGCCAAGTGATAACCCGGCTAGCGCTTGGTTAACCCGGCTTCGAGGGTACCTGCAAATAAGATAAATCAAACATAGCCAATATACGTTTTATGTCGGCAAGGTTAATGTTAGGTGAACGCCCACCAGGCCGGGTTACCTCATAAGTCATCCTGCCTTGAGGAGACTCGTCCAGCATACGCTTTGACCGTGTCGTACCTCGGCTAACTCGGCCTTTATACCCCGGCGTGACCCTACCCGGGGTATCCCCCCAACAGGGGCGGATCAGATGCTGCATACTGAACTGCAAAACAGAATATTCCATTTTATGATTCAGTTATGCTACATCTGTTCCGCCCCGTCTCGCTTACTGCAAAATAACATATATTGCAAATCAGATTCTACAAACCGACAGTTCAAACCAATACGAGAATTTCAAAGTTTTACAACAACGCGCAGATACAACAACATGAACGAATGAAAAATGAATATGCTAGGCTTCCTGATGATCAGCTCCACTATTCGCAGCAGCATTTGCAGCAGCTCTACGAGCTTGCCTTGCCTCGAGGATCTCCCCCCTTCGATCTTCCCAACACTTTTTTTGATCGGATCCATCTTCTCAGGGTCCATGGTCATCACTCATGTTTCGTCAGCAATTGCAGCTGCCCTAGCTTTTTCCTCTTCAAGACGGATCCTCCTCTCCTCAAACTCAGCTTTGCGCTTCTCATCTTCATGAGTTGCAAGCCGCATTTGCAGTTTGGTCTCTTCTCTCTTGTTAGCCATCTTGAGCTTGGTTTCCATTTGTTGTTGTGCCACTAGCAACTTGTGCTTCATCATTTCATCAATCTTGTCCCTCAACCTTTCTCTTGATCTCTTATTTCACCTTCTTTGCACCATCTAGCTTTTTTATTTTTGCTTTGGGTTCTTCATCTTCCTCCTCGTCATCTTCCTCCAAAAGTTTATGGCAGCGCCTTTTCTAGGAGGTGGTGCTTCTCGATCCCGTACCCTCCACTTCTCACTGTCCTTGAGCAATTCCTAGCAGTGATGGAGAGCAAATGGTTTGTT
This sequence comes from Avena insularis, assembly GCA_023614405.1. NCBI lineage: Eukaryota > Viridiplantae > Streptophyta > Magnoliopsida > Poales > Poaceae > Avena > Avena insularis. The sequence continues at coordinate 274,419,465 of CM042684.1, read as the reverse complement.
CCTCGATGCGGCCATGTCCTTGTACCTAAGTTGCGCAACATTGTCATAGTACTCAATGTTTACCCCACTAGGGGGTGAGTCTTGACTTGCTCATAGGCGGCACTCCATCGACTGCAAGATTGTTTGATCGTATTGTGGCGCCCTGCAAAACCACTACTAGAAAATCGCGTTGTTTTCGTGCATTGCATCATCATGACCGCATGCTCATGTCATCATGCCACCTTGCATTTGAGCATCGTCATGTCATCTTGCATTTGTGTGCATAAAACTATTTTCGAAAAGCCTGTTTTTGTTTTCTCAAACGCCCCGTTTTAAACAAGTAAAATATTTAATTTATTTTTGGGAGGCAGCCAGCCAGGCCCAAAAGCCTAGCCGGCCACCTCCAAACCCTAGTCTAAAAATATCTAGTCCTAAACTTTTCCTACCTAAACCCTTTTCCTACCTAGCTCTATCCTACCCAGCCCCCTCCACATCACCCCGACCAATCACCATCCGCCACCTCACTGCAACCCTCCACCTCACCACTCCCTCTCCCCATCCCAGCCGCCACCTCACCCCACCCTCCACCCCTGACCTGGCCCCCACCCTCCAGACCCGTGTTCCCTCGCCTCCACCCCACCTCTCTCCCCGTGTTCTCTGTCCGCCGCCGTCGCCACCAACCCCCACCTCCCTCTGGCCTCTTCCTCTCGCCTCCCCCGAGCCCGACCACGACCTCGCCGCCCGGCCGCGCCCTCCCTCCTCCGCTCGTCCCGACGCCTCCCCTGACCTCCGTCGCCCCCTCAAGCTCCTCAGGCCGGAGCCCGGCCACCCGCCTCCATCGCCGCTTCCCCTCGCTGTGGCAGGCTCCACCCCCCAGAGAGCGGCCCCCACCGCGGTCTCCACCAACCTCCCCCGGGCCTGACCCTCTCTGTCGACCGCCTCGCCTCCTCTTCTATGCTCGTTCCCGCGGTCGCGCGTCCTCCCCGGCCTAGGATGAAGCTCTGCACCGACATGGTCTCCGCCATGGTGCTGACCTCGCGGGCGCGCTGCCGCGTGCTTCCCCTCGTCGTCTGCCTCGCCTCCCTCGCCACCGGTGCTCCCCCGTGTCCCCTGCACACGCCCCCGGCCGCGTGCGTCGCCTCCTCGTCGCGGCCCTTTGCTCGGCCTCGCCGGGTACCTCCTCCATGTCTGCTAGTCGCCGCTTTGGCTCAGTCCACCGCAGACGGTGCCCTCCGCCTTACTCTCATCCCGCGCGGCACAGGTGTCCGCGTCCTCTGCCTTCGTACAAACAAAGGACCGCATCAGGTTGGCCTGAACAATCTTGCGTGTCCGCGTGCACAGTATTCAAGGATACCTGCAGTTATGTTTGTTTGGAGATATGATGTTGTTCCGATCCTTGGTGAGGAGACATGGTGATGCGGTGAAAATGCTTGCTGGCCAAGGCCGGAACAAGGACTATATCCCGCAAGAGGTTAATATGCCAAGGCCGTCTCATCGACAAGATCTCCACCGGTTCGATGTCGTGCCATGGATGACGACAATATCTCCTCCGCGGACCCTTGAAGACCGATCACGGCGTCCTCCTCCCTCTCGGATCCGAAGACCGAACCTGAACCCGACCCCTCTAAACACCAAGATCGTCGATCCAATGTGTGATCCTTTTCTAAGACCCTATTTTTATAATATGATATTTATCAATTGTTGCATACTAAATTGTTCATCTCGCATGCATATTGTGGGTGTTTGGGGGTGTTTCGACGATTCACCTTATAATTTAATATGGAGTCCATATGCCGACAAATCTAGTCTTATATGGGCTCTATTTAAATTTGTGTAGCAAACCGGTGCTATCTTTTGCCATGTTAAGACAACATTTAAATTGCGGGGTATCTAAATAACATGAACCTATTAATTAGTTGTCGGGACCCCGGTTCCGCCTAATATGGCCTAACTGCATCGCACCTTTGCCATGTCATACATCATACATGCATCATGCCCGATCTTTTGCCGTAGTATTAAATAGTGCCTCCGGTGTTTCTTCTAGTGCTTTGCTTCTTCACGGATTAGGCCGATGAGTTGATGCGAGTATCGACCCGATCTTCGGATGAACCTTCGACAATGTTTTCAGGCGAGCATCCCTTCCCCTTCTACCTATTTTGCATTTATAGTCTTTATTTCCTCATGTTGATCTATTGCTATCTGTGTTGCGATGCTCTAGTTTCCGTACCCGTGATATCCCTTGCGGCCTTATATAGCCTTGGACACATCCTTTTACCTGTTGTTTGGTAGATAGTTGGACCTGCGGCGTCGTGATCGCGTGCTCAAGTGCTGTTGCGTGTCGTCAAATACCACAGTTGTTGGAGTATTGCCGCATGTTTAATGTTGGAGATGATCAAGACTTTAATTATTGTTTAATAACTAAAATTGAAGTAGGTAAATGCAGAGACACCGGTGGGTAATAGACAATATTTGGATTTTAACCGCTCACTGGTGTCCCGTAGGACCCCGAGTTCTTGACACCTGTTAGAGATCGAGCGCTAACCACAGGTGGGGTGTATGGGCACCCCCATCGATTTAGTACCTGATTCCAAGTATTGTACCGGGGGCCACAAGTAGTTTGGGGCTTTATTACTATTCTGTACTTATGCCATGCTTTACTGCTTAATTTAAATTGTGCGAGGTACTGCACTGTCTTTGCTTAGGTAAGCGGAGTGTTTTCAGTATCGACAAGCCGAGAGTTTCGGGTTCCCATCGTTTTACAGCCACCGACGCAAACCACAGGTCCGTTTGAGCCGGCCAACTTCGCTATGGTAGCTTAGTGGGGTGGCCCCCCGTGCTTGCTTTGGGTCGGGGAAACGTCGTGTCCGAAACCCCGTCGACATACCGTTGGGTGTATGTTTTGTGATCTTGTACCTACCTGATCCGACAACAAGGGTGTAGGTGCGTGTGGAAACTTTGGTGCACCCCTGCAGGGTTAAATCTTTTCGAGAAGCCGTGTCCGCGGTTATGGACGACTTGGAGCACAGTTCTCGATCATAGACAACTATAACTAAAGTTTACTGTTATAATTTTACTTGTATCCGATATGGCTAGTAATCAGCTCCACTGCAACGGATTGGCTAAATGAAAGTACCAATGACTGCTGGGTTTTGGGATATCTCATGCTAATTGTATCTGACTAGTAAGTGTTGCAACTACAATGGAATGGTTAACTAAAAGTGCCCACTACTTATTATATCAGGATGACTATCTACACCTGACTAGTAATTGCTGCAACGATAACGGAATAAATAAAACTGTCCACGGTGTGAGTTCCTCGGTTGACTTCCTCGTTTGGTCTAGAGGGGGAAATACCAGGATGGGTATGTTTGGTGGTAGAATCAGGTTGGTTCCGAATAGGCCTTTCTTATCCCTCTCTGATAGCCGACAGTTATCTCGAGTCTCTATAGGTTGTTTAGTGCATGCCGCGCTGCCGCTCAGTCCACCATACCTATGTAGGCGAGGACCCAATTCTAGTCTCGTGTCTTGGCCTCGATCTTGCTCTCTCTTTTCCTTTGCCCTTTGCCGGCACCTTTTGTTTCAAAGCGGGTTTTGAGATCGACGCCGTTAGTAGGGTTACCCTTCCCGGCTTGGCTGGCAGGTTATGGACGCCATTGGTTATTCTTCAGGGCTCTTAGCTCAATTTGCATCTTGTCCGTACTCGGACGCCGTATAGTTTTCAAGGTGATTTGGATCTTTGTATTGTATATCTGTATTCTTGACTCTTTGAGTCGTTGTATGGTATATATCTGTTTTGTGGGTTCCATCGAGGACTATTGTGTAATGATATTACTTCGTTTTCCACCCGCACGCAAGTGCCTGGTGGGCACCTTTGAATCGTTTATATGCGGGTTTGGCGGGAAGCGCTAAAACTTGCATAGGGTCGATTCTGAGGGTGTTACAGAGTGGTATCAGAGCTCAGCAGTTGCGATACCCCACAAGTCCAGCCTGTGGGATAACCTAGCTAACGGCCAAAGTAGAGTGTCAAAACTATTTTTGAAAAATCGGTTGGATAGTTCTGATTAGTTCTGATTTTACTCCTTACCCCTCTGCTGCTCTCCTCTCACCTCTGCGTGTTTTGAATCCGCTCTCTCCTCTCTATTCGAGTCCAGGATTTCTCGTGGTTGGGTTCCATCGTACCTTCAGGGTTTCGCTTCCTCCTTTGGTAACAGTGTTGCTACATCTGGTCTTCATGCTATCCGAGGAATCCTTCGTCTGGTGGACTTCTCTTTGTTCCTTCTCGTGCCTTCCGGTGTTTTCCGACGCGACGATATCATCTACGCCAGATCCGATGCAGAGTCTGCATCACTCCTTTGTTTCTAAACCTCGATTGTCAAGATCTTCAGTCTGATTCCGAGAATGGTTGCACGCTTTTCTACTGATTGTGCAGAGTAATAGTTTGGGTGCGTGATGGATTGGCCCCCATGCCGACTACCCCTTCTATTCGCTTTTGTACATTGAAGTGGATGAGAATGCATCGGTTCTCTCTTTCTATCGAAGCTAGAGGTGGCTTTATTTGTTGATACCTCTACCTTCGACCTTTGTTCCCAGAGTGTTCCTCGACGATCACGGACAACGACCTCTTGTTAGTGGTGTCGCGAGGATCTACACGAAGCGAGAAGACGCAGATCGCCGACCTTCCTTCCGGTACCATGAGGCGGATCTCGAGGGCGAGATCCATTGTTAGTGGTGTCGAATTGTGGCGCCCCGCAAAACCACTACTAGAAAATCGCGTTGTTTTCGTGCATTGCATCATCATGACCGCATGCTCATGTCATCATGCCACCTTGCATTTGAGCATCGTCATGTCATCTTGCATTTGTGTGCATAAAACTATTTTCGAAAAGCCTGTTTTTGTTTTCTCAAACGCCCCGTTTTAAACAAGTAAAATATTTAATTTATTTTTGGGAGGCAGCCAGCCAGGCCCGAAAGCCTAGCCGGCCACCTCCAAACCCTAGTCTAAAAATATCTAGTCCTAAACTTTTCCTACCTAAACCCTTTTCCTACCTAGCTCTATCCTACCCAGCCCCCTCCACATCACCCCGACCAATCACCAACCGCCACCTCACTGCAACCCTCCACCCTCACCACTCCCTCTCCCCATCCCAGCCGCCACCTCACCCCACCAACCACCTGCACTGCCCCACCCCGCCACCTCTCTCCCAGCCCCACACCCCACGCGGACCCTGTCCTCCCTTGACGCGAAGCAACCAGCCCTCCCCGACCCCGCGTTCCCTCGCCTCCACCCCACCTCTCTCCCCGTGTTCTCTGTCCGCCGCCGTCGCCACCAACCCCCACCTCCCTCCGGCCTCTTCCTCTCGCCTCCCCCGAGCCCGACCACGACCTCGCCGCCCGGCCGCGCCCTCCCTCCTCCGCTTGTCCCGGCGCCTCCCCTGACCTCCGTCGCCCCCTCAAGCTCCTCAGGCCGGAGCCCGGCCACCCGCCTCCGTCGCCGCTTCCCCTCGCTGTGGCAGGCTCCACCCCCCCGAGAGCGGCCCCCACCGCGGTCTCCACCAACCTCCCCCGGGCCTGACCCTCTCTGTCGACCGCCTCGCCTCCTCTTCTATGCTCGTTCCCGCGGTCGCGCGTACTCCCCGGCCTAGGATGAAGCTCTGCACCGACATGGTCTCCGCCATGGTGCTGACCTCGCGGGCGCGTTGCCGCGTGCTTCCCCTCGTCGTCTACCTCGCCTCCCTCGCCACCGGTGCTCCCCCGTGTCCCCTGCACACGCCCCTGGCCGCGTGCGTCGCCTCCTCGTCGCGGCCCTCTGCTCGGCCTCGCCGGGTACCTCCTCCATGTCTGCTAGTCGCCGCTTTGGCTCAGTCCACAGCAGACGGTGCCCTCCGCCTTGCTCTCATCCCGCGCGGCACAGGTGTCCGCGTCCTCTGCCTCCGTACAAACAAAGGACCGCATCAGGTTGGCCTGAACAATCTTGCGTGTCTGCGTGCACAGTATTCAAGGATACCTGCAGTTATGTTTGTTTGGAGATATGATGTTGTTCCGATCCTTGGTGAGGAGACATGGTGATGCGGTGAAAATGCTTGCTGGCCAAGGCCGGAACAAGGACTATATCTCGCGCGAGGTTAATATGCCAAGGCCGTCTCATCGACAAGATCTCCACCGGTTCGATGTCGTGCCATGGATGACGACAAGATCTCCTCCACGGACCCTTGAAGACCGATCACGGCGTCCTCCTCCCTCTCGGATCCGAAGACCGAACCTGAACCCCGACCCCTCTAAACACCAAGATCGTCGATCCAATGTGTGATCCTTTTCTAAGACCCTATTTTTATAATATGATATTTATCAATTGTTGCATACTAAATTGTTCATCTCGCATGCATATTGTGGGTGTTTGGGGGTGTTTCGACGATTCACCTTATAATTTAATATGGAGTCCATATGCCGACAAATCTAGTCTTATATGGGCTCTATTTAAATTTGTGTAGCAAACCGGTGCTATCTTTTGCCATGTTAAGACAACATTTAAATTGCGGGGTATCTAAATAACATGAACCTATTAATTAGTTGTCGGGACCCCGGTTCCGCCTAATATGGCCTAACTGCATCGCACCTTTGCCATGTCATACATCATACATGCATCATGCCCGATCTTTTGCCGTAGTATTAAATAGTGCCTCCGGTGTTTCTTCTAGTGCTTTGCTTCTTCACGGATTAGGCCGATGAGTTGATGCGAGTATCGACCCGATCTTCGGATGAACCTTCGACAATGTTTTCAGGCGAGCATCCCTTCCCCTTCTACCTATTTTGCATTTATAGTCTTTATTTCCTCATGTTGATCTATTGCTATCTGTGTTGCGATGCTCTAGTTTCCGTACCCGTGATATCCCTTGCGGCCTTATATAGCCTTGGACACATCCTTTTACCTGTTGTTTGGTAGATAGTTGGACCTGCGCGTCGTAGTCGCTTGCTCAAGTGCTGTTGCGTGTCGTCAAATACCACAGTTGTTGGAGTATTGCCGCATGTTTAATGTTGGAGATGATCAAGACTTTAATTATTGTTTAATAACTAAAATTGAAGTAGGTAAATGCAGAGACACCGGTGGGTAATAGACAATATTTGGATTTTAACCGCTCACTGGTGTCCCGTAGGACCCCGAGTTCTTGACACCTGTTCCGAGATCGAGCGCGCTAACCACAGGTGGGGTGTATGGGCACCCCCATCGATTTAGTACCTGATTCCAAGTATTGTACCGGGGGCCACAAGTAGTTTGGGGCTTTATTACTATTCTGTACTTATGCCATGCTTTACTGCTTAATTTAAATTGTGCGAGGTACTGCACCTGTACTGTTTAGGTAAGCGGAGTGTTTTCGCGGTATCGACAAGCCCGAGAGTTTCGGGTTCCCAGTCGTTTACAGCCACTGACGCAAACCCTGGGTCCGTTTCAGAGCCGGCCAACTTCGTTGCGGGTAGCTTAGTGGGGTGGCCCCCCGTGCTTGCTTTGGGTCGGGGAAACGTCGTGTCCGAAACCCCGTCGACATACCGTTGGGTGTATGTTTTGTGATCTTGTACCTACGATCCGACAACAAGGGTGTAGGTGCGTGTGGAAACTTTGGTGCACCCTGCAGGGTTAAATCTTTTCGAGAAGCCGTGTCCGCGGTTATGGACGACTTGGAGCACAGTTCTCGATCATAGACAACTATAACTAAAGTTTACTGTTATAATTTTACTTGTATCCGATATGGCTAGTAATCAGCTCCACTGCAACGGATTGGCTAAATGAAAGTACCAACGACTGCTGGGTTTTGGGATATCTCATGCTAATTGTATCTGACTAGTAAGTGTTGCAACTATAATGGAATGGTTAACTAAAAGTGCCCACTGCTTATTATATCAGGATGACTATCTACACCTGACTAGTAATTGCTGCAACGATAACGGAATAAATAAAACTGTCCACGGTGTGAGTTCCTCGGTTGACTTCCTCGTTTGGTCTCGAGGGGGAAATACCAGGATGGGTATGTTTGGTGGTAGAATCAGGTTGGTTCCGAATAGGCCTTTCTTATCCCTCTCTGATAGCCGACAGTTATCTCGAGTCTCTATAGGTTGTTTAGTGCATGCTGCCGCCGATCCACCATACCTATGTAGGCGAGGACCGAATTCTAGTCTCGCCGTGTCTTGGCCTCGATCGACCGCTCTCTCTTTTCCTTTGCCCTTTGTCGGCACCCTTTTGTTTCAGCAGGTTTTGAGATCGACGCCGTTAGCGTGGTTACCCTTCCGCTTGGCTCAGGCGGGTTATGGACGCCATTGGTTATTCTTCAGGGCTCTTAGCTCAATTTGCATCTTGTCCATACTCGGACGTCGTATCGTTTTCAAGGTGATTTGGATCTTTGTATTGTATATCTGTATTCTTGTCTCTTTGAGTCGTTGTATGGTATATATCTGTTTTGTGGGTTCCATCGAGGACTATTGTGTAATGATATTACTTCGTTTTCCACCCGCACGCAAGTTCCTGGTGGGCACCTTTGAATCGTTTCTATGCGGGTTTGGCGGGAAGCGCTAAAACTTGCATAGGGTCGATTCTGAGGGTGTTACACGTATCCCACTGACCTTGGAGAGATCTTAATGTATGAGTGCTTCCTTTCGGCACAAGCTTGAATTTTTTTCCTCAATCTGCTGCCAATACTTCTTTAGGGATTTGTCAGTTCCGGTGACAGCATCCATGGACACGCCTTCCCAAGCCCGGATCAATGCCATGTCTTCCTCCATGGTGTAGTTTGTCGATCTTTTCGATTTTACCTTATCTTGAGCAGCATCAAAAGGCCTCCTCGTCCACCTCTTCTAGTTCATCGTGTTCCCACTCATCGGTCTCACGCACTCCTTACTCCCGTTCACCCTCGCGGGTAGCACCATCAGTAGGCTCGTCAGGTAGGGGCGGACCTCCGTTGACGTTCACCACCGCGTCGTTCATCATGTCAACGAACGAACACGTAACCAATAGAAGATCCTCGCTATGAATACCAGAATTTTATGGTCATTTTCAGGCAATCAAATTCTAGGCGAGATGTGCAACAAATCTAGGGTGAATTCGACCGCAATCAGATCAGCACGGGATCACATACCTTCCAGGAACATGGACGAATTGGGTGGGCGGATGAGGGGGAGATGCCGTCACCGGCGTGCATGTAGAGAGGGGCTTCCGGCTCACGGGTTTGTTGGACTTTGGGATGGAGGGCGCCTTGGATCCGCTGATTTTCTTCTGACCACCGAAGGGCCGTAGGCCAGTCGAACCACCGTCTGCGCTCCTAGTCGCTTTCTCACTGCTTTCGCCAACGCTGCAAGCGCAAGGCTGTCATCGATGACATCCGCGACGGGCGGGGTTGCTAGCACGGATTTCACCGTGGAATCGGTGGGCAGAGGCTGGGGAGTGTTCATGCCGGCGGAAGTGGGCGGCGGTGCGATGGGGAAAGGCTACAGGCGCGAGAACGATGAGATCGCAAAATGACAGCGGCGGCGAGAGCGGAAATGTCCCTCGCGCCAAGCAAAAGTAAGGATGCGGTTTCCCGCATCCGCAACCCTGGTACGGGAAATATGCGGCACCGAAACGATGATTTGCGGGAAACCGTAAAAAAATAGAATACGGTACGGTTTAGGATATCTAGAATGGCCATATTTTCCGCCTCATACCGCAAACCGGCGGTTATTTTGCGGTACAGAGCGGGATGCAGTATCTACTAGAGATTCTCTAATATCTTTTTTCTATTACTAGACGGATGTAGCATCCTCGAAAAACTCCAATTATAAATTGTTTGTTATTTTCTTTTTCGCATCATCGTGACATCATCATGCATACATGTCACCTTGTTTTGTAAAATTGCATAATTCTTCTAAAATGTTTTCATGCTATGTGGTGTTACTTTTGTATGCTCTTCCTCTTGTTTTCAAAATCTTCAAACCCTAAACAAAACCAAATTGCATTTATAAACATATTCTTATGTGGGAAATATAACCTCACCTTCTCTCTTGTTTCCTAATAGTTTTTTTAAAATAACCATGTGGAGTTTTGATTTTTTAAAACTTGCAAGAATTTTAAATCGTCTCGAACCTTTTTACTCCTTTTGTTTCCTGGAATAATCGGTGAGAAAAACAATACTCCCTCCGATCCATATTAATTGACTTGAATTTATTTAGATTCGGATGTATCTAGTACTAAAATATGTCTAGATACATCCGAATCTAGGTAAATTCGAGTCAACTAATATGGGTCGGAGGGAGAGAGTATATGAGAAGAAATTTTGAAGCCGAGGAAGAGGGGAAAGAAGCCCAGCAGCCTACCAGTTCTCCACACTTCCTCCATGCGAAATCAGCCCACCCGGGATCCATCCTTTGCAGCCCAACAACCACCACGCCTCCACCTTTCTGTTGTCTTATCCAAGAAGTCACGCAAGAAGCATGAGCCCCTCCTTCCACCGGATGTCAGCAGCGCCAACCACCACCGCGTGAGCTCTTCCCCTCCTTTTAATCCCCACCAAATCCATCCCTAAGCAACCCTAGAGCCCAACCACTCCTTCGCCATCCTCATCCCCTAGACGCCTGGCCGCCATGGCCCCCGCTTTTGGCCGCTCGCCGTGCCCCTAGTCCTTGCCGCCCCGAGACACGACGTCGAAGCCATGAGCGGATCCAGGGCCTCCTCCTTCCATCCGGCGTAGTACACGGAGCCAGAGCTCCCACCGCGACGAGTCGGACAACGCAAGGTCGCGCACCCGCCACGGTGACCGTGTCGTTCCCCTTCTTCCCGCAGTCGTCTCCGTCGATGCGGGTCTCGTCTCGCTCGCCCATAACCTCCCGGTGAGCTATACGTTCTGTCCCTTTTCTCTTTTTTTTCCAGTTTGTGCACCGTAGCTGCTGGTCCGCTTCTGCCGGAACTCGAACGCCTCGACATGACGAGCACGTCTAGAGCGTGTGCCTTCTCTCTCTGTTTTCTCTGCAGCACACGCGCCTGCCGCACATCCGGCTACAGGCACCCTCGCGCCCACCTCTGCACCGTTCCCTGCCCGATGCCGCCCGGAACAGCACCTTGCCGAACCGCGTCGCTCGCCGCGCGCGCAGGCTACAGACCTTGCATGCTCACGCAGACACGCTGCAGCACTCCTGTTTCTCTCCATATTCCGGCTATCTAATGCCTCCTCCAGAGCCGTTCTTCATGTTCATGTGATCTCGGCATATCCCTTTCTCAAACGCATCTCACAGAACTCAAATCCATTTGACCATACCACTCGGAATCATCCGCGTAATTCGCCAGCATCTCTCTGTTCCGGCACGATGTTGTCAAGTTCAGTTTGACAGTTTCTGCCTATAAGTTTTTCCTCTGTTTGCCGCTATATCCTTGCCATCTCAGTTGATCTCCGGCGCAGCCATCTACATGTATCTCTTCCCCTTTGTACCCTCTCTCCGTAGCATCAAACGGAAAACAAATCGGAGCATTGTGCCGCTTGTAATCATCCTCTAATATTTGTCAATTTACACTGTCGCTGTTGTCGTTTTTCAGACTTCAGTCTAGTTCAGTTAATAATCACGCCGTCGTGTTTCTGTCTGTGTTTCCGAGCATGAAAAGGTTATCTTCGCCGCCCCCAGCTTGTGTTCATCAAGTGAAATCTCATCCCGGTGGTATCAGTTCGCATCTACAAACAACAAATCTCCATGTCGAGTTCCAGATCTCTCGATATCATCCTCAAAACTTTTGCGTTTTCACTGGCAACACTGTCTAAAAAAATTCAGAAAATGTGCAGTGTTTCGGTTAACTTTCACCGCCATCTCCTACTTGATCCCATCCCTGTCGAATGGATTATCTCTGTCTTTGTACTTGACATCATGTTCTACTCCACCTAGTGAGTCCTTGCACGATCTTGTCTTCTTTTTAGCTTCCTTGCACCACGTACTTGCTACACTCTACGGCCAATTCAAATCAGCTGACTGAGTTTGCATTTCGCGTTTTGATCGAGCAGCTTAACTGTTTGCTGTCTAAAACGTCTTGGTTGCCTTTTAAAAAAAAAATATTGCATCCTATTTTTGTACAACAACAATAACTAGCTACACTAGTTGGACCGTTGCTCCTCTATCTTGAGTTCACAGGTTCGAGTTCCATCATACGGGATGTATAACTAACTTCAATTTTGCATATTGTGTCCCTGTTTAAGAAATTCAAATGATATTTCGTTAATTTAAATCTATTTGAACAGATGATATGTGATGTGAAATTGTAAGAATAGGAGCAGTTAAAATATGCCACATGTTTATCATTTTGAATAATCTAAAATTTCTCCATTAATCAATACTTTTGTGAAACAATGCAACTAATTCGATGTAGAAAATCCATATCTCCTAAATTATAAATTCAAATCTTACATATAATATGTCTAGAATGATCGGAAGAATGTGAAGATTCCAAATCTACACTCCTTTTATATATTTGCACCATGCATCATACCTGATTTAAATTCTTATGCAAGCAAACATAAAGCAAATGTGGTCATTTAATTCTTTTATTCCTATATTTGTTTGTAGTTCATTTAAACTTGATTCACTAGCCTACATATGCCATGTTGAATCATAACATCTTGCCATGCCATGCATCATATCATAATTATGCCGGATCTTCTGCGTAGCATTAAATATTATATTTGATGTTTATTTTAGTGCTTTACTTCTATCCAAATAGGACAATGAGTTGTTCTGAGCTTCGACAAGTTCCTCGGATATGTATGTTTGGCAATGTTCCTAAGCGAGTATCCTCCTTCTTTCTACCTATTTTCGCTTTATTACTTCTTTCTATTGCTATCCGTATCACGATGCTTTAGTTTTCGTACCATTTATATTTCTTGCAGCATATATTACCTTGGTCACTTTCTATTGCCTGTTATTTTGGTAGATACTTGGCCTTACGAGTCGTAGTTCTTTATTCAGGTGTTGGTTCGAGTCGTCGAGTTCCACATTTATTGGAAGGTTGACACATGCTTAATGGTGAAGATGATCATGTTTATAATTACATCTTGATAATTAACATGTTGGGAATAGATATAACTAATAAAACGACAGTGGTGGGTAATAGTTGAGATCTAGATTTTACCCCGCCCACTTGTGTCCACCTAGGACCCAAGTACTTGATGTCTATCTATCGCACTATCACATGTGGGCCCATGGATCCCTTTGGTATAAACTTGATTCACATCTTATTTCTTGGGGCCATAAACTAGTTTGGGCCTTTACTCTTATCATGTATTTATGTCATGTTTTACTGTTTTATTTAATATTATTGCTCGAGGAGCAGTGTACTACTGTACTATTTAGTAATGTGGAATGTTTTTGCAATATCTACAAGTCTAATCACACTTTCGGATTTCTAGTCGTTTACAGCTATTGACATAAGTTCGTCTCGAAGGCCAGCCGACCTTTTGCAGGTAGCTTACTAGGGTGGCCCTCTTGAAATCATTTTTGAATCATGTGACTTCTTTATCGTGATGCCTTGTTGCTTTTTATTTAGTTTTTTTCGAGGTTGATTATGCGTGTGTTGTTATTTATGCACCCTTGCAGGGTAAATCTTTTTGAAAAGCTGTGTCCGCGATTATGGACTACTTGAAGCATAGTCTCTCGACCATAGACAACTTAAACTAAAATAGTGCTATAAATATGATTTTGGCATAACTAGTAATTAGCTCTACTACGAAGGAATGGTTAATTAAAAGTGCCAACAACTGTTGGTGTTAGGTGTTGGAATATTTTATGATATCTATATTTGACTAGTAGGTATTGCAACCATAGTAGACTGATTAATAAAACGGCCAATTACGTGTGTTCCTTGGAATGACTTCCTCATTTGGTCTCGAGGGGGAACCTAGGATGGGTTATGTTTGGTGTTATTATCAGGTTGTTCTGAATAGGTCTCTTTTGTTCTTCTCTAATAGCCGACAGTTGGGTTGAGTCCATGTTGTGTTGTCGTTTTAGTCCACCATACCCATGTAGGCGAGAGTCATCGAATTCTAACACTCATCGTGTACTGGCCTCAGTACTGATCGCCCCCTTTTTCCTTTTGCCTTTTATCGACACCCTTTGCTTTGAAAGGTATGGGTTCGATGACGTTAGCAAAGTTATCCTTCTAGCTTGGTCTAGACAGGGTTATGGACGCCAAATTAGTTATTCTTCAGGACTCTTAGTCTAATTTGCATCTTTTTCGTATTCGCATGTTGTATTGTTTTAATATGGTTTGGATTTTTGTAATGTATATTTGTATTTTTGACTTGTAAAGAGTCGTGGATTTTATAACTTGGTGGCTACCTACGCACGTAGTGGCTGTCATTAGATATAGAGATCATAGCTACGGACGGGATCATGATAAAATAGGGCGGGTTGTTCGTGTCCTGACGGCATCTCATTTCCGCCAAGTTCTGCACGGTGCGTTTACATAGTGTGAGTTTGCGAAAAGCATTTTACATGGTGTGAGTTTGCGAAAAGCATTGATCCATGTTGTTTGACCATTGATCCATGTTGTTTGACCACGATCGCGAACAATAGTTGATGCTCCTAGTGTTTATCTTTTGAACCATGGCAGCAAATCCACCACGGTAGCTAAAGCATTCGTCCATGCCGCTGCTCCATAGCCTCGAATGATTGCTGGTTTTTCCCTGGTGTTTCGCTTTTCATCATGTGGAAAGCATCCGTCCACACAGCTCGAGGTGAAAGCATCCATCCACGCTGGATTGCTTTATGTAGCGATGTGTTAGGGTGCAAGTGTTAGTGGGCTGCCCGCGGCGCCACAAATTTAAGCCCACCTAATCACATATGCTGGAGCGCGTAGGTGAGTGCCTAAAATATGTGGGGATACGTGGTTAGTCCTGCATAGCCCGTAATTAGCCCACATAATCCCCAAGATCTGTTTATGGCCAAAATCCGCAGGAGAGAGGTGAGCTCGTTGTCGTCTATCTCTTCCCGGTTGTGTTTCCGGCGACACCAACGGGCTGCTAGCTCCACATGTTGTGGATGATCCAGTATTGACATATCGCACGCGTGTCAGAGCGCCGCTGGAGCATCGGTACCAACATGGACGACGATGAAGCCTGAAACTTGCGCGCATGCTGGAGCGCTGCTAGCGAGCCTTTCCTCTCTCCTGCCAGCAAGGTCCTCTCCCGCAAGCATCTTCATGGCCGACGGCATTCAGACACCACGGTGCTACACTTCAGTTTTTTTGCATCCGCTGCCAGAGATCGTGCATATTGTCGTCGTCGGGTGCTACGCTCCGGTGGTGCAGGTACCGGCGAGCTCATCCGTCCTGGATGTTGACGTTGTGTGCAGCTTAGTGCCCACCGCTGCCGGCAAGGTACTACTACTAGCTAGCAATCGACTAGTAAACATTCAGGATGCAATCGCTATGTGGGCACAAAGCGAAGTAAAGAGCTAGCTTAGTCCCGCAGTTTATGTTTAGCCTGTACTTTATGTGAGTAGTGTTGGCGCCGCGGCGGGCTGCCCGCATAATCCAACTTAAATTATGCGGGCCTGTGCGGCGTTCTACGGGATGCCCGCATGTTCTCGCACTGGCAGCGTGAGGGGCATGTCAAGGTGCAAGCGGGAGTGGCTGCCCGCGGCACCGCAAATTTAAGCCCACCTAATCACGTATGCGGGAGCCCGTAGTCGAGTGCCTAAAATATGTGGGGATACGTGGTTAGTCCTGCGTAGCCCCTTTTTTAATTAGTCCACATAATCCCCAAGATATGTTCATGGCCAAAATCCGCAGGGGATAGGTGAGCTCGTTGTCGTCTATCTCTTCCCGGCTATGTTTTCGACGACACCAACCGGCTGCCAGCTCCACATGTTGTGGCTGATCTAGTATTGACATATCACGCGCGTGTTGGAGCGCCGCTGGAATACCGATACCAACATGGACGACGCTGAAGCCTGAAACTTGCGCGCATGTCGGAGTGCTGCTAGCGAGCCTTCCCTCTCTCCTGTCGGCAAGGTCCTCTCTCGCAAGCATCTTCATGGCCCACGACATTCAGACACGATGGTGCTACACTTCAGTTTTTTTGCATCCACTGCCAGAGATCGTGCATATTGCTACCGCCGGGTGCCACACTCCGGTGGTGCAGGTATCGGCGAGCTTGTCTGTCCTGGATGTTGACGTTGTGTGCAGCTTAGTGCCCACCCCTGCCGGCAAGGTACTACTACTAGCTAGCAATCGACTAGTAAACATTCAGGATGCAATCGCTATGCGGGCACGAGTGGAGTAAAGAGCTAGCTTAGTGCCGCAGTTTATGTTTAGCCTGTAGATTATGCGGGCAATGTTGGCGCCGCGGCTGTCCGAGTTGATTAGGAGGGCTGCCGCATAATCCAACTTAAATTATGCGGGCCTGTGCGGTATTCTGCGAGACGCCCATAGGTTGTCCCACTTGCAGCATTAATGATGTGTGGATGTATATTTGGTTTTAGTAGGTGGTTGATTGCTTTATTGTAGGTGGCATCGATGAATTCTTGGTTATGGAAGACAGTGGATTGCTTTGTCTAGCTAGGTGTGAAAATATATTTGGTTTTCGCAGATGGTTTATTTCTTTAATATCGATGGTAACGATGTATCCTTGGTTGTTGTAGACGGTGGGTTGCTTTATGGTAGGAGTGCATGCCGCTGCCAGATGGGTACAGGGCAATATGATAACGGAGATATGTATGCTCCATAACGCTGTTTGGTGAAAGAAAAATGGTTAACATGCGGCAGAATCTAAATACTTTTACGTAAGGGCAAAAAAAATTTGAAGACGCATGGACCTCGCATAAACTTATTTATTTACAAAAAGAAACTTGTCTGGTTCACTGGCTACATTTCGGTCGGCTGCCAAAAAAGATTGGAGTAGTAACTGCGTGAAATTATGTAAGATGTTTTTTAAGGGAAAATGCATTCCACTAAACATGTTGCTCGGCAGAATCGCCAACAACCAAGCCAATTACAAAGTCTGGAACATCTTCCTCCCAGGTGGAGTAAGGAGCGATGTCCTGATAGCCAAACTGTGCCAACCAATGTGCAACAGAATTACAAGTGCGTCTACATAAAACAACATCTGCTAGATCAAAATGGAGTGTGCATAAGCTTCTAGCTTCTTTGAAGAGGATACCCGTATCGGCCAGATCATAGGCACCAGTTTTGATTGCAGCGACAAGATTTGATGAATCAGACTCAAAGATGATCCTGTTTGCCCCCAAATTCGCTGTAGCTTCCATTGCCGCAATACCCGCTTCAGCTTCAGCATGTAAAGCACTACGCAAATGAGATAGCTTCCCAGCTCCCGCAGCCCTAACCTAACCTTCCTCAGATCTTATAACATACCCAAACGCACCATCCTGTGTTTCCATATGATAAGTCGCATCGAAATTTGCCTTCAAGAAACCCGCCGGAGGGGTATGCCCATTTTCATTCAGTGACAATACGGGTCCCTGCTGACGCTCGTCTTTAGCGAATTCCCTGAAGTGTCTGGTGATTGTGAGTTCGAGCTCATTTGTAGAGCGTTGCTTCTCCCCTGCATTTACTTTGTTTCTAGCCGACCACCAATCCCAGAGGGTCACGACTATAAGGAGTTGTGTTTTTGCCGGCAAAGACCACAATTTCTCCATAAAAGCAGGTGCACTTTGGCAAGAGATGAACTGCACACGGTGTTCTTCCATATTTAACGCTCTCCAAACTTTCTTCACGTGCTTGCATTTCAGAAAAATGTGTCTAGCATCCTCGTTAAAACAGTGGCAAACGGGGCATCTAGTGTCAAGATCAATGCACTTCCTCTCAATATTCATCCGCAGAGGTAGACTGTTATGGGCAAAACGCCACAAAAAGAGCTGCAGTTTCGCAGGAGCTTCTAGTTTCTAGATCTTCCAATCTTGTGTAACATGTACATCAGCTGAGGAAGAACTAGCATCACGACCCTTAGAAGCATCTCGGACTGAAATTCCCACATGATATGCCGATTTCACACTGAACATTCCCTTATTGTCATAATGCCATGCTATTGAATCTTCCATATCAGACCTGACGGGAATCGATAGGATATCATTTGCATCGGCTTCCGCGAAGTTATCACGAACCAATCCCTCATCCCAAGATTCGGATATTGGGTTAAGCAAATCACACACTCTAGTGATCAGGGATTAACCACGAGGTGTGGCTGGCCGACGGGTAGATCCTCTAGGGATCCAAGGATCAGACCAAACTGCAATATTCTTTCCATCTCCTACCCTCCACACAATTCCCTCCTTCAAAAGTTCTAGGCCACGCAGAATGCTGCGCCAAGTGTATGACATCCCGTTCACCG
The DNA here is from genome assembly GCA_023614405.1 of Avena insularis. Taxonomy (NCBI): domain Eukaryota; kingdom Viridiplantae; phylum Streptophyta; class Magnoliopsida; order Poales; family Poaceae; genus Avena; species Avena insularis. Next base: position 274,401,145 of record CM042684.1, on the reverse strand, counting down.
GTTTCGCTTCGAGGATCGATGTAGTGGGGAAGTATTTAGCTTTAAAAACCACGGCGCATAGAGTCTGGCGAGTGCAGCATTCTCTAGCACTGTCTCGCAAGCATGGCCATGTTAAACACATGCAGATCGCGAAAGCCTAAACCTCCTGACTCCTTAGAGCTTGACAGTATGTCCCATCCCACCCAGTGGCATTTGTCCTTTCCATCCTGTTGACTCCACCAGAAACGACAGATCATAGAACTGATTTCATCACAGAGTTTTTTTGTTAAATCAAACACCGACATAGCATATGTTGGGATGGCCTACGCCACCGCTTTTAGCAAAATTTCTTTTCCGGATTTTGACAATAACCTCTCCTTCCATCCTTGAATGCGTTTCCAAATCTTCTCCTTCAAATATTCAAACTCTTTGCTTTTTGATTGACCTAGATATACTGGGAGGCCTAGGTAGCGTTGGTTCTGGGACTCTCTCGGTATGCCCGGCTGCTGTTCGGTATGCCCGGCTGCTGTAATACTCCTCTTTTGGCTCTAAATCTTACCCCTTTACTGAAAAACGCCGATGATTTATCTTTATTGATCATTTGCCCAGACTGTTCCTCATACAAAGCTAGTATTTCCTGAAGTTTCCGAGCACTATGGACTGTTGCTTTCATAATGATCAGAGTGTCGTTCGTGAAAAATAAGTGGTTTATCGACAGACCTTGACCCCCTCCAAAGAACCATCCGCTGCAGCACGCTGAAGTAGAATCGAGAAAGCTTCGGCACATATGATAAATAAGTATGGGGACAAAGGGTCCCCCTGCCTCAAACCCCTCTCTGGTGTAAATACCTCTGATAATCTTCCATTGATTTTCACTCTATAAGACACCGTTGTAACACAGTTCATTATCAATTGTACCCACTGATTTGCAAAACCCATGCGTCTCATCATTTGCTCCAAAAAATTCCACTTCACCCGGTCGTAGGCTTTACTCATGTCCAGCTTCACCGCAACCAAACCATCGTGTCCCCCTTTTTTGTATGCATAAGGTGGGTAATCTCGTAGGCCAACAGGACATTGTCCGTTATCATCCGGCCGAGGACAAACGCAGATTGTGTTTGGTGACATGATCTCTGGCAGTATAACCTTCAACGGGTTTGCCAAAACTTTGGAGATCAATTTATAAAGAACATTGCAGAGGCTAATCGGCCTATACTCCAAAATCCACTCTAGATTTTTGTTTTTGGGGATAAGAACGATCGTGGTCTCGTTCCACCCCTCTGGCATAGCACCTCCATTTAGTACCGCCAGCGCCTCATCTTGAATTCTTGTACCCACCACTTCCTAGAATCTTTTATAAAACAATGCAGGCATGCCATCCGCACCCGGGGCTTTAAGATCCCCAATCGAGTCCAGAGCATCCTTCACTCCTTCTCCAGAATACGGTTTAGTGAGCACACTGTTCGTCTCAGTTGTGACCGATGAAGGGATATGTTGTAGAAGCTCATCTTTAACAGCCCTACAGAGGATACGAACAAACTTTTTTGATAGTTAGTAATAAAAGTTCCTAGCTCTTCATCCGTCTCCACTACTCCTCCACCCTTCCTCTTCAGTCTCCTTATCATATTTTTCTTCTTTCTTTCCGAAGCATAGGCGTGAAAGAAACCCGTGTTCCGGTCTCCTTTTTGCAGCCAATCAGCGTGGGCACGCTGCTTCTAGTAGATGTTGTGTTGCTCCTCCAGACGCTCAAGTTTATATTTTAGAAGATGCTCCCTAGAGATGTGGGTCTGATTGAGAACACCCCGCCGACACTCCTCTAGATCTTTTTTTTGCTTTTTTGATCCTTTGTTTCAGCTCTCCAAGCACCTCTATGTCCCACACGGACAGACAACCTCCAACCTTCCGCACCGCCTCACTCACCCCACTCGCACCAGACATGAATGCTTCATTCCACGCTTCAGTAACAATGTGTTCACATTGCTCTTCCTGAAGCCACCTCGCTTCAAAACGAAAGGTTTTCACCCTTCTCCTTCCATTCCTCACCACTCCTTGCTCATTCAACTCCGCTATAGTCGGCCTATGGTCCGAGTGACGTGGATCCCCGTTTATTATTTATACAATGGGAATTTACACCTCCACTCAACATTGGCCACCGCTCGATCCAGCCTCTCTCTAATGTATCCATTTGCATTGTGCCAATTGTTTCTCCATGTGAAAGGGTCACCGACGAAACCCAGATCACTAAGTTTGCAATCCTCTAGGGTCCTTCTAAACGCCTCCATGCACCCTTGGGCCCGAGTCTGCCCACCCTCCTTCTCTCCTCCAAACAGAATTTCATTGAAGTCCCCAATGCACATCCACGACAGATTTGATTGGCCATGAAGTGTACGCAATAACCTCCATGTCTTGTCCTTTTCTCCCGATTTGGACTCCCCATATATGCCCGTCAATCTCCATTTGGTCCCATCATCCCCTACCACATCAACATCGATATGATAACGACCCTTCCACCTCAAACTCACATTCACCCCTCTCTTCCAGAAGAGTGCCAACCCTCCTTTCCTCCCTTCACTATCCTTGACAATCATATTCACCATGTTCAACTTCCAACGCATAAACTCAATCTCCTTCTCCGTTAATTTTGTTTCACAGAGAAAAAGAATGTCGGGATCTTCTGCTTTCTAGAGCTCCAGAACGCCATTGACCGCTGGCTGGTTCCCAAGCCCCCGACAGTTCTGACATGCTATTTTCATTGGGACATGCAGGGCTGTTTCGAGAGCCCCGCTACAACAAAAGGGTCTGAAGTACTCCCTTCCTTCACCTTCTTCGAATTACCCCTCTCTTCCTCCTCAGCCTCCATTGGATCCCCTCCTCTCTTCACTCCCACCTTGACCACTTCTGCAGCATGAGTAAGCTCACCCTCCGATGCTCTCCCCCTCTTCCTGTACTTTCCTGTTCCTTTTCCATTTTTCTTTTCATTTTTAGCCTCTGAAAAAACAACCACAATATTGTCTGGATTGGCGTGCTTCTTGCCATGCAAAACAGCTGGGGTCAGCTCGCCCGCCTGCACCTGGTCCACCACCTCATTCCCGCCACCATCACCCTTCTTCATCCCATCAACAGAGCCCACAATAGCTAAGTCTAAAACGGATTGGAGCAGCCCCTTTCCATCTCCTTCAGTTTCTGCACAAAGCTCCAGACTCCTCTGTTGCACATTGGAAGTTTTCACCGTTCTCTCCTTGCCTGGGTTAGTCACCTCCTGACTAACACTAGACTTTCCATTGTTATTTATATTTTTTGCAACAATGGCTCCTCCTTCCTCCAGGAAATACCTTCACTACCCCGTCGCCCATCTCTACCAACAAAACCACCTCCAGAGCTGAAACTACGATTTCCCGAGCCAGACCCACTAGACGACCACCTCTGACCCTCTCTACCAAAATTCTTCTTTGGAATGTACACACGCATCCATCCTCCATATTGTTTCTTCTCCCCCTTCCCTAGAATAATGGAACAACTCTTCTCATCGTGTCCAATAATACCACACGTGTAGCAAAACTCCGGGAGGTACTCGTATTCAAAAGAACACCATTTCTTCTTCTTTTCTTCTCCCACCTTTATAACAAACCCACGCATCAGAGGCTCCTTTATGTTAATTCTAGACTTGATTCGCAAAAATTCTTCAGCCGCATCCCCGTCTTCTCCCACTTCAACATCCACCCCCTTCCCAGCCATATCTCCTACTTCCAAACCTGTATCTCTGTTCATCCATCCCACAGGCAAATTCTTCACTCTAAACCAGATCGGGATAGTGTTGAACACATAGTCCTCAATTGACTTATCCGGATCAAAATCTTCCATAACAATCAGATCATTTTCCACCATCCAAGGCCCATCTTGCAAAGCCTTTCTCTTCCCAGATTCTTGCAGAGACGCGAACAAAAAGATGTTACCTCCCATCGCTTTGCACTTCACACCTTTCAGCGGGCACCACACTCGTCCGAGTGACATCTTCAGACCTTCTGCGTAGGCTGGGTTTTTTGACAGTACTTTGCCCATTGCTTGCACCTCATCCATCTTCCTCACTGATCCTTCTCCTCCTCCACGGCTAAAACCTCGCCGCTCAGCCACAAACAACTTCAGGTCCCTCATCAGCCCCTCCACCTTCTCCATCACTCCCTACCTCCGATCAGAGAGACACGTCGAGATCTGGGTCTAGGTGGAAGTGTATTACAATTGCGAGCCCTAGAAACCCGCAAAAGGCCTTTGGTGGTGGGATAAGGAAGAGGGCTGAGACACCACAACGGGAGACGAACGCGGAGGAAAAGAACACCAGGGAGATCGAGAATCCCTTTCAGAGGAAAGTGAGATCGCGATCGCCGCCAGACCGGAGACAACAGGAACCCTAGTCTCGCGATCGCCTCACAAACGCCAGAGCGCAGAATACGGAAACCGTCACACGCGGGACAGACAGTAATAATTAGACATGTAAGATGTTTTTGTTGAAGCAAGGCACTTGTCCTTTTTTACTAATAAAAACAAATGCTAATTTAGGATTTCTTACAGAAAAAGTCATACTCTAGTGCCATGACATTACTAGATAGCCATTATATAACTAGCTAACAGGCGTTGCCCCACGATGCACTGAAGATGGCAGTTCTTCTTCGTCTCTCCTTTTTTTTTATCTTGGCAGATAATGATTATGGATGTCAAAAACCCTGACAGTGCTCTTTTTACAATATTATAGGGACAAGGGGGATGAGAGAGATGCATGCATGAAAGTCACTACAATTTCTCTTTTCTAGCCAGACTTTCCATCCTGAAAGGAAATTCAACGTTCAAAAACAAATCCTAGGCGAATTCAGTCCTCTATGTCCTAGACGAACTATGGAGGCAAGCTGCCGGTGTTGGCATCAAGATGTAGTAGGTCGAACAGTAGTTCTTTAGGCGATGCACATTCGATAGTTGGTCGTTGAGATGTGTGGTGAGAATAGATAAAATTAGATAGATGCAGCTAGGAGAAAATAATTTGTGGTTTGGGTTGAGAAAGCACGTATTAGCGTAAGCTTGCCCCTTGTTTAACAATGCCAAAAGTGCGGCAGAACTGCAGAGCTTCTGGGCCGTAACCATATCTATTTTTTTCGTGGGTTAGTACAATGGACTTTGATGTTGCTAAAAAAGGAAATACCATAAAGACCCCGAAAGCCTACCCGTCTGGTTTTGTGTCGCTTACGTAGAAAGAAACACTCCATGAAACTTTATTGTGGGTAAAAAATTTGTGGCGTTTGTTGTGGATGTTTTCTTTACTTGTACCTTGTGTACTAGTTTTGTGGATGTGCATACCGTGTGGTGTTACATATGGCAGATCACTTTTTGTGGCTATGCATGATGGTGGTTTGGGTTAGGAAATATGAACCTGGTGTGACACTGTGAGTGCATGTTTTTGCTCTTGGGTTCATATCTAGTAAACGTTATAGTTGATCCAATGGTTGTATGTGTATGCGTATCTAGCCGCCTGAGTATCCCACTATTTCCGATATACACTCAGGGTGTAGAATAGTTAATTTGCATCCAACATATTTTTACGTGGTTAGATTGAAAAAATTATGTTTTGTATACGGATAATTATGTTCATATATTCACCACAACCAAAAAAATCGACAAAAAATGGAGTTTATGAGTCATTATGGTGTAAAAAACACAAAAAACACGTATTTTACGTCATATTTTTATACGACATGTAAATAAAAAAATATGTCATTTCTAAATTTTCTTATGTTCTTCTCGACTTACGATGTAAGACAAAATTTACATGATATAAAATAATATACGGTTCAAAAGATAGAAGGTGGGTGCAGAATTTGGTATTGCAGCTGTTTTACTCTTAAAAAAACTTCTAGGAGTTGAAATGTTAAATTGGTAAAAGTTAATTATGATTACATGTGCTGTAGGTCCCGGGGGCTCGTATGCAAGGTACCGAAGGGCATATTCATGAAAGGCACCATGGAACTCAGCACCTGCTTGCAACTGGGGTGTTTAATACTGAAGTTGAAATAGTGACTAGCTGTGAAATTAGTAGCAGATGTTGAAAAGGAAATATCAAACTTCTCTGACCAAAGATTTCAAGTATAAAAAATAGAGTACATATTTTAATATAAACTCCACTAATTATGTTTGTATGAGAGTTAACTATGTTCAACTAGGGTGGTTTGGGTTGTTGTGAAAATATGAAATCTGTTGCACCACCAAAAAATCTTTGGAACAAAACTATTCATATATGGTAGTTAGCTATGATAAACTGTGGGAGTTGGGATGTTGAAAAATAACATGTGCTTAGTCAGGGATGACAAAAAATGATGTTAACTAATTTCATGTATGAAAGTTAGCTACGGTGGAAATATGGAAGTTAGGTGTTCCATAAAATTAACACATGTTGTGTCTTTTCTCTGCAGATTTTTGAAACAGATAAACATCTAAAAATGGCCCATGGAAACAATGATATAGTTGAAAAGATATTAGATGGAGGCGAAGAAATGTACTGTTGGTCTGGCCCACAAAAGCGTAAACGGTCTCCTGTGATATGTGATGAGCTATATGTCGTTTTAAACCTATGATGCGTCTTCCAAGACGACAAGCTGGTACCAGAGCATGCCCCAATCCTAATGTCAAGTCTACATCAGTGTAAAACAGTGTGGATGTGAATCTGTCAAGTGGTGTTTCAAGTAATCCAAGTGTTGTAGCTAGGAATCATATGCAACACAAGAGGTAGAAAGTAGTAGATGTAGACAATATTGACATTGTTCACAATTATGGTAACTCAGGGATCAGCACTAGGCAGTTAAGAGTCCATCAAGAAGCAGTCTGTTAATTCCAGACTCATCGAACAACCACTCCAATGACGATGAGATCATGATGTGGTTTGGTCCAAAAAAAAACCACACTCACCTGTACGATGCAATGAGCCAATTGTTGTTAGAGTTCCAGTTTTTTGTCTTCCATAAAGGGCAATGCAAAGTAACAGTGGGGAGTCAAGATGTGCAAATAATGAAGTTGAGAAGAAAACATCAGATGTATAGATCAAATCAAAGCTACCAGTAAGATCATCAAAGGATACAAGGCCAGATGGTACATCTGAGAATGATGCAATGCATAAAAATGGGACTTCATCAAATCATAGGCCTCCAAAAGATCCTTTGCTTCATGTACTTGTTATCATGCCACCTTGCCCCACCAAACAAGGGCAAGAAGAAACACCAACTCCTCTACAATCGTACACACATGTGAGTGCCTACAAAATATTTGTTTCAATTAATTATGAAATAACAAAAAATATATAGCATTCTAGATATGGTAAAAATGAAAAAATGTTGTTTATTTTATCTTCATTACTTAGAAAAGATAAGAAACAAATAGTGACTGACATATTCTGCCTGGGAAACACATGTAGGCAGCTGAGCTACTAGATATCTTCATACCAACAATTGCCCAGGAATTCGAAACATTTGATGAGGCTTTTTAGTTTTACAACACATATCCTAAGCACAATGGGTTTGGCATCAAGAAAGCCCAACGAAGCAACAAACGACGGTATCTGCGATGTGTCTGCTAGGGAACACACAACACAGATTTCGATGAATCTGACCGACAACGGGATAAAGTGAGCAAAAAAAACTGGTTGCAAAGCATTTATGAGATTAAAAGAGAGAGGTGATGGTAGCTGTGATGTGATGGATATAATCATAGAACACAACCACCCATTGCTGTTAAGCCCATCCATGCAAGTGTTCTTCATTCACACAAACATGTCGATGCAATGCTGTAGGATTTGATTAAAGACCTCCAATTTAGCAATGTTAAGCATGCTAGCATAATGCGGTGACCCAGCATACCACTGCATGCTATAGTACACTATAGTCGTTGACATAACACCAATGAAACACCGTTCACTAGTATTACATCCCTCAGAGTGGTACAACAGAAACACAGCAGGTCCAAGATATGACTATAGATTACAACTTGACTCTTTACAAAATATCCAGAGAACACTCTAGGTTAAAGAGAGAGAAAGAACTTCTTACAAGGAAGAACCAGAAATAATAATTCAGAACTATCTGGCTAACAAGACTAACACCTAAACTATTTGGCTTGCAATTGCTACTAATGTAATGTTCTATAGAAGTAGGTTTTATGGCTAGAATATCTACTCCTATCTAAATAGAGACTTTGTGTTCACTTCGGCTGATGTATATATTGACTTCATTCAAGAACTTGAGTTGTCGATGATGGTTTCTTGAGCAGAAATTGATGTTGACGTCATATTCAATGGCTTAAAATCTAGCAAGGGATAAGAACGTACGGTTGAGTACGAGCGTACTCAGCAAGTTCACTAAAAAGGAGTGTATGATGCACCATCTCTACAGCCACAGACCATAGGTCGTAGGCTATGCAGGTTTTCGTAAACATTTCTTCAAAGGTTGCTTTTATTCTGAAAACTATGTCCGACAGCCTTCACAGGTTGACCAGAACCTTCATGGGGTTCCTTTTTTGCCACGTTCGTAGCTCCTTCCCGGAACAGGGAGTAACATGTCACAATTCTTACACTCTGCAGAGGTGCGTTGCTTTACCCATGAGAGAGCAACTCCTTGTTGCACAACCGAGCGATCTTTCCCGTCCACAATTCCTTGATGTGGGGCCCAGTAGGTGATCCAAGCCAATCGATGCCCTTTCCCACGACCCCGCATGAAGACACGATCCCCCAAGACGGACTACCACGGTTACTCTTTGGGTAGCCTCTCGAAGACTCTGTAAGTAGCTCTGTCTGGCGGTCACCATCAGCTATGGTGAACTTAGTCCAAAATAGCTATGCACAGATAATCTAGACACCTAGCTCGCGGGGAACTAAGGGGTCGCACCCATGTACTGGATTCTCTGTACACTCCACAAGAAATCAACAGCCTCACGATAAGGTCATCCGTCCATGCGAAAGGAAGAAGATCCAGCTGACTTGTCCGTCCCATTCCAGATCTCATGGTTAACGCGTAATATACGATGCTAGAATCATTGGAGACATTGGTTGTTAAGTCCTAGATATTATGTTCCTTTACTACTAGAACCGTATCAGTAGATTATTACCTCTTGGTAAATAATCCATAATCATATTATTATGAAAATAGTGTTTTCTGACCTTTTTGAAATGCAGGTGATGACAATATTTGAGTTACAAGCATTTGATAGAAAATAATCAAAGGACATGAGCAAGTTGTGAACTTTCCTTTTATGATTGCAAGATTATGCACTCACGGTCTTCGAGATAATAGAAGATCCAAATTCTGTAAACAACATCATTGGTCCGGTAAGGACTAATGTTTAAAGAAGCAATATGATGTGATGCATAAGTAATGTAATGCAGTTTGGAAAACCCTGAAGTAATATTCAATATGGTGAATAGGTTAAGTTTGGGTGTTTTCTTAAAGATTTAGTTTGTCTATAAGTTTACTTAAACAAATATATAAATATAAGGAACTTAAAACTAACATGTATGATTCAAAGTAAGTATAACAACTTATGATTAGAGTTGTTTGATATTATGCAACCATTATGGAAGTTCATGTTTTAGGTTGATAAGAGTTGAAGAACTTATTATGAGATTGTTGTTTGAAGTGGAAAAACGAATAACTTTTTAAGAAAAAGTTTCTTTGATAAGGTTTAACCAATCTTTATGGTTAATAGAATATGATCAATGTTATATGCGTTTGTTCGATAAGTTTGGATTTGAGATACCTTATGACTTAATTTGGAACAGACAAAAGTTAACTATAAAAACATAATTAGATCTAGAGTGTGATGTGTTTAAAAGTATTAATAAGCTTTAAACTTTCCAACAATCATGTTTCAAGGTATAGAATCATTCACTTTGAGCTTAAGTGAATGATGAGTTTAAATGTGATTTGTTATTATGAATATAGTTTGTCTTATTAAGGAAAGTAAATTTAGATGATTTGAATAAACTATTAGAGCTAGAATCATGTTTAAGAATAGTTAAGAAATAAATAGCATCCATTTTTAATGATATTCAAAATTTACTTAAAATTGTTGGTTTAGATTGGATTTATGATTTTAAAAGATTTTTATAAGGTTAATAAGTTCCACTTAAGTTTTATTTTAGATCCAAGTTATAGTTTTGGACTTAGTATTTAATTATTAGGGATTTAAGGTGTTATATGTAGAATTGTGATTATTATAATTTAAGAGATGTTTTTATAGAAGTTACAAAATAGGTATTTTATAAAATAGATAGGGATTTATTACTTTAAAATTTTGGAACCCATTGGAATAATATATTGAGTATTTTTTAATAAAGTATATTTATTTAAGTTCTTAAAAATGATTTTTATTTATTTTTAAGTATTTTTTTTTACAAAATTCTATAAAGGATTAAATGTCCTTGACTACTTGTTCCAAATTTTATTTGTAAAAAATTAAGTTAGCATTTTTTGTAAAATAGTAGATTTATTTTCATATGCAAGAAATGATTTTTATTCATTTTTTAGGACTTCTTCCTTATTTTATTAACTTTTAATTAGAGTTTTAATGTTCTTAACATTTATTTGTCTTTTATTTAACTTAAGCAAGTAAGGTTTATTAATTGCTTATTTGGTTGTTCTACCCTCTTAGTAAAAGTTTGCTATTTTCTTTAATTAAAAAGGAAAGTATTACTTAAAGTCTTTGGAATTTTCATAAACATTATATTTAGTATTTTTATAATGACTAGTATTATTTTAAGAGTTTAAAATTGAACTTATTTAGTTTTTAACTCTTTTAAATATTTAACTAAGAGTCCTTTAAGGAAATAGGACTTTATTTTTATCAAATTAAATTTACCTTTCAAAAAAAATGCAAACTAGCATTTTTCTATAATAGCACTCCTTTTTAGAATTGTAAAAATGAATTTTATTCAATTTTATGTATTTGATATATTTTTATAAAATTCCAAGGGAATATATACCTTAATAATAATAATTTTAAATTTAATTACCTAAAATTCCATTTGTTATTTTTCTTAAATAAAGGACATTCCTATGAGTCCATTGATATTTTATTTATATTTATATTTTATTTCTTAGAACCATTTAAGTCCTAGGGGTATTTTGGCCATTTGACAATTTAATTAGAATTTTCCTTTTAAAACTGGACCTAGCTCATTGGGCTGGCCCAGCCCGGCTAGTCAAACCCTCTCCAGTGAGGGGTACTGGACCACACAGGCCTACTACACACCCCTCACTCCTCTCGCCCTCTCGTGTTCTTCCTCGACCTACTGCGGCGTGATGTCGCGGACGCTGTTGCCGCTCGATTACCGCTGCCCTGGGCCTCCCCGGCCGTCGCCGTGGTGCATGGAGAGGTAGCCGGTGCTGCTCCAATGACTGGTCCAGTTTGATTCGCCTTTGGACTCCTCTCCCGCCCAGGTTGACTCTACCCCAACCCCTAGGGTTTGGTGACTGCCAGCGAGGTGGTGCTCCACCGCCTCCATGATGCTGTGTTGTGGCTTTGGTGACTCTGTGGTGCCGCCGCTGCTGCATACGTGACTGTGGCTGCCGCTACATGGCCTAGTGTGGGTTGCAGCACCCTTGGGTGCTCCCCGTGCCGCCGTGTGTGCTCGTCAGCCTCTCTGCTTCCTCTTCTCCACTCTAGCGAGGACCATCAGTAAGTTCTTCTGGTTCCCCCACTTATTCTCCATTTACTTCTCTTGCTAGCCACTATGTGCTCTCAGAGAGAAATTCCTAATTAGGGTTTACCTGTTCTGTTAAGGTTCTACTCCTCTGTGTTGATTATTGAGGATACTGAATGATTTAGGAATATTTCTGGTGGTTATTATGTGTTGATCCATTGCCTACTGATGGGCTTGGGAGTTGCTAATAGTTCTGTAAGATAATTTTTTATCTAATCTTGGTTACTATCATTGTACAAATGGTGATGCTATGACTCTGATCTATCCTAGTATCTAATTAGTGATGATGGTTAACTAGTTTCAGTACTAGAACATGTATTTGGCTATCTGGGAAGTTACTATTGATGCCTCTGGTGATAGTTCTTCTATGTAAGAGAATGATTCCTAATTAAAATATTAGGAAGATGATTGAATATTATTTTTAAATGACATGGATTATGTAATCACTGGGCAAGATCTGCTTGGTTAGGATAAATCTGTGTGACACCTTCCTTGGAATGGTACACAGGGGTTTATTCTAGTTCTGGTTTTATTCTACCTATGTTCCACAATGGCTTGATGCTCAAATGAGTTGAAAACTCCTGTTGGATATATTAGCCTATGGTACGCATTAATTTCATTATGCAGGTGATGCTGGTCTGAGGCAAAGCTATAGAGAAGTAGTTGTTTTCACCTGCTGCTTTACTTCTTTGATGATCTGTGATGGATACCTCTAGGTATCATTCCTACAGTGCTTGTGAAATTTACTTTGGTGGTTCTCAGTGGGTTTAATAAGATAGATCCTAACTGTTTGAGCTGGATCCTAAGGCTACAATTACTTCTGAGGTGCTACCATCCATGGGATGTGCCCAGATTATCTACTTAAGACTACTATCAAGTTGGTTGTTGAAATCTATGTATTTCCCGAAGATCAATGATGCATAGGCTAAGATCTTGGTAATGTTTGCAAAGATTGATTGTTTGGCTTTAGTTCAAATCCCTCTATGATGGATACACCCCACTTGGGTGAATCTGAGAGGATCATGTATAAAATAACACATGCTTAGCTGAGAATTTACATGTGATGGTTTTGTATAACTCACCACACAGGTTGTTTGCTGCTGCTGTGATGGGGTTGCTTGTGGCTTGATCTTGTGGACTGGTTCTTGCTGGCTTGATCTTGGCCTGCACCTGCTGGTGCTGCTCCTACTCCTCCTAGTCACCTGTGATCTAAAACTTGCCCCTATCCTCCTGCACCACCCCCTCCTTATGTCACCATCTTGTGGTGAACTGGTGATTAATTTGGTAGAGTGGCTGGTGGTTTTGTTAAGGCTTTGACAAGCTCAATGAACTCTAAGCGTGTGCTTGAGAAGGAGAAATGGGTTGTCTGTAGTTGTGCTTCGAATGAGTGCTCTGTTTGAGTGCTTGTACTGCTGCTGCTGTCTTGACAGCACACTCCATGCATTTTGCTGACTGAGCTGTATGGCTGTGTGGTCTGGTTGTGTGGATCAGTTCAAGTGAAAGTATCTTCACCTGTTACCCTTTTACTAGTTACTGTGTTGGTGAAATTTGTCCCTTTCTCCTTTGCTTTTGATGTGATACTGAAGCTTTTTAGATGAAATAAAACAGATACTACATAGCGGTGAAACTTGCCCCTTTACCTATACTCAATCATGTAAAAAGAACAGTGCACCACATTGTTCACCATTGAGAGTAAAACTAACTAACTATCCATTTATTTTATTTTCTTGTTTTATTAGTCTTTGTTTTCAGGTACCAAGAGGAAATACAGGAAGATCTTTACTGGATGTAGGAATTTAGTTATAAGTCTTTCCTTTATTCTTTTGTAATTTACTTATTCCTTTGTATAAGACCTTGTAATATATATATTGTTTTGTAATAAATAATTCTTTTAGTTATTTCCTTTCTTGTAATTCCTTTTTATTTTTATTTGTTTCCTGTACTTTATTTTCATTCTCTTATTGTAGAAGAACAATAATACTATATGTATATATGTAATAATAAAGATTATACTTATCCATTATTAAGTCTTATATATTAATCATTTTGTTTATTCATTGTAATATTTATATAACATTAATGGATTCAATAAATCATTTCTTTATTTATAATCTAATTCTAATTTCTTTTGAATTCAATTTAATCATTTGTATTCTCAAATATGGAATGATTCCCCTTGAACACAAAGATACAGTAGAGGTCGTGTCAGAATCTGTCGCACTCGTTCGGATGTTTCCATCAGAACAAGAGAGATGCCGATCCCTTGCTAGCTTCTTTAGTTCGCGCAAAAATTATCCAGATTTTCTATTCATGAATGCAATGCACACACCTTATCTCATCTTATTTCTAAGCTCTAATGCTAGGATGTTACACATAATGGGATTCCTATCTAGGATGAATGGTAGACGCAACAAGTTACCATGCCATGGCAAGGATGTACTGAACATGTAAGTATCAGCACATGAAAAAATATAAAAAAGAAATCATATAAACTCATATTCTTTGGCAATAACTGAAATTTATAAACTACAATTTTTTCAGGAAAGCGCATAATACACGCCTCGACAACGCAGACGATGTGCAAAAACAGTTCAAGTTCTTTTCTGATATGAAAGCTGAAAACAAGAATTTCTATTCTGATGTGCAAGTTGATTCAAAAAACACAATATTAAATATTTTCTGGTCAAATGCTAGCTGTAGAGATGCATATGCTGATTTCAGCGACTGTATCACCTTCGATACAACATTACAGAGCAGTAATACCACATGCCACTTGCAGTTTTTGTTGGCGTCAATGATCATTTTGCAGTCGACCATTTTTGGTGTCACGCTGATGGGCGACAAAAGCATAGAATCATTCAAATGGGTATTCAGCACATTCTTGAAGTGCATGGGCGGGAAACAGCGAATTTGTATTTTAACATGTATGTCAATATTAACCTTGAAAAAAGGTTAGGTAGCTATTTTTATGAAAGCCAATTTCTTTTCTTATGGTAGTTAGGTATCTGTTTTATATGAAAAAAACTGTGGCTTCCTCTGCATCTGGAAGTTAACTATATGTTTGCATTGAAGTTCACTTGCTCTTATTTGGGAAGTTAACTATTTGTTGTTATGGCAAACTTAGCTATATATTAATTAATATGAATAATTTCAATATAATATTAATTGGGGGAAAATGACAAAGTTAGGTAGCTGTTTTTACGAAAGCCAACTTCTTTGCCTATTGGAAGTTAGGTAGCTATTTTAATATGAAACAATCTCTGGCTTGCTGAGTATCTAGAAGTTAACTATATGTTTCATGAAAGTCCACTTGCTATTTTTAGGGAAGTTAACGATATGTTGATATAGCTAACTTAGCTATATATTGATATGAATTTAAATATAATATTGATTGTGAAAAAAATGGCAACGTGTTACTGCTGTTGGATACAGATCAGTGTCCCTCTATGATGTAGGCTATACCAGCGATTTTCCCACGGTATCTCCATAAGCTATGGAGATGGAACATAATGAGAAAGTATAAAGTTCCACTGAGAAAGCTTTACCAACTTTTTCTTGACCTGAAAGAGCAGCTAGCAATGATTTTGAACCATCCGCTAATGCCGTCGGAATTTGAAGCAGTATGGCATGAACTGATTGATAAGTATGGGTTGCATGATACCAATGTGATGATCAACCTGTGGAATGAGAGGACTACATGGATCTCGGCATATTGGAAGGATGTTTTCTGCGCTCGAATGACATCGACACAAAGAAGTGAGAGCATGAACCATGTGCTAAAGAAATGATTCATGAAGGAACAAGATAATCTCCATATCTTTGCGAAACAAGTAAATAGCTGTATACAAACAAGGAAAGAAGCAAAAAACACAGAAACACTTGCATAAATGGTACAAATAGCAAACATGCTTCTTTCTTTTTTAAGTAAAGGATAAATATGTAAAACCATACTTCATAGTGCATTGGCTGATATGTTAGTTTACATGTGCAGGGTGTAAGGAAACCTTTAACCATATATGGATTTGAGGAACAATCACTAAAGGAGTACACGAGAGCAGTGTACTCGGTGTTTATAGAACACCTATATCATAGCACATCTTTCAGAATTAAAACATTTTTAGAAAACCCAACACACTTCCTTGTCCATCACTACAACCAAAGTAGGGTATTTGCTTGGACGAGGCATGAGTTCTCTGTGTTCGCGGATGAAACAGAAGGCATATTTGAGTGGGAGTGCAAACTATGGGAACATACAGGTAAATTATCTAAGTAACATTACTGAGAATATGTTGCTTATCATGCAAAAAAATTATTGATTTTTTTTTGTATTAAAATTGCATGAATGCTTTTCTAGCAAAATTTGTTTTACAAAAACAAAAAAAGGGGATTAAATATCATGAATATATAAAAAAAGTTAGCATTCATGGAGAAAAATATGCCAAATAAATAAATGAATTTAATAAGAAGATATGGAAGTTAAGTTTGTAGAACAATGGAGGTTAACTATATTGAAGTTGACTTCAGTGAAGTTATTTTACTTGCTAAACCATGGAAGTTAAGTTTCCATTCATATTGAAGTTGACCTTAATCAATCTATTTTTAAAATATGCTAATCAAATTATTTTTAATTTACACAAAGTTAAACTATTTTTACAGGGTTATTTTGCCATCATGTCCTAGCTGTTTTTGAGCACATAAGAGTGGAAAAGATCCCAAAGATGTATATACTGCAAAGGTTACAAAAAATGCAGTCACGGATCCAAATTTTAACCGCAAAGATCACAAAGCATTAGACACAGGAGGAACATCGCTTGAATATAGACGAACTATACTATACAATGAGGCAATGAAGACTGTGAATAGAGAATGCTACTCAGACGAAATGTTTGAGATGGTTCCGGTGGCTTTTAGAGAAGTTAATGCACGAATGGAAACCAGTGAATTAGATGTTGACAGTAACAATCGGACATCAGCGAATGGAGAAGTTCCGCGAGGGTCTAGTTCGTCTGACAATGTCCCTGTTACTGAAGATGGTGACCAGTTCGCAGATTTACAACCACCACCAGTAGCAAGAACAAAAGGGAGTCGGAATAAAGAACAAAAGGGAAAGAATTATGCCCCTGCATGTCCACAGCCAGAGCTCGACAACCATGGCATTCCCAAAGGTCAGAGACTCTGCAGCATATGCAAAAAAATCACAGGGCATAATGCAAGAACATGCAAGAAGAGCTAGCTCGTGGCAAAACTACTTGATACATATCAAAAAGTGTACGACACTTCTAGCCCTACAGAGAAAGTCAAAAATGCATCAAGAATTTGCTAGCAAATTAGGAAATCATAGAGGATGATGAAGCTGTTCTGGATATAGATGAGGATGAAGATTATGAAGACAATAGCAATGGTGCTGAAGATGATGATGAAGCTCATACAGAAACAGAAAGTGAAGTTGATGTAAGTCCTGATGTAGATGCTCAACAAGGACGCAACATTTGCAAAGAGAGAGCTCCACAGAAAACAACAGCTACACAGATGAAGCCATAAGGAATACATAGTTGTGGCGAGTGTGGTAAAATTAGAGGACACAATGCAAGGACGTGGAAGAGATTGCAACTAGAGGAACAACTGTGGAAACAACAACTAGAATTGAATATAGAAAAGAAATCTGCAAATAGCACACCAAAACAACACAAGAAAGGAGCAAGGGAAAAAGATGGCACACCACCAGAGAATCAAATAAGAAGGAGCAACAGATTTAGGAAAAGTTGAAGAGATCATATATGTGTCCAAAAATAGAGCCAGAAAACCAGATAGTGTTATATAGATAAAACTTATATAGATGTTTTCTTAGTGTTTGTTAAAAATGTTGGACTTCCGGGGTGATTATATATCCGTGTAGAATTCTCCTAATTTGTTTGGTTGCAAATTGATAATCTTTTTGTTGGTTTGTCATTGGGATGACTCTTTCCAGTGGACACATTGTAAGTTAATTAGCTAAAAGTATTGTTTAATAGTGGCACATTTACATGTGTATGGATGTATGGATATATGAAAAACTAGAAGTTATGTTTGAACAACATGGAAGTTAGCTTACAATAAATATTGAAGTTAAGTATGTCACACTAGTGAAGTTAACTTATAGAAAATTGAAGTATACATTAGAAAAAATTGTAAAGGTTGGGTTTGTAAAGAATGGGGGTTAACATTAGAAAAACCTGGGGCTTAGCTTATGATAAGGTAGGTTAGCATTAGAACAACATGGACGTTAGCTTAAAAGAAAAGATAGATAAAAAATTGGAATAGTAGATGTAAGCTTATCGAAAATGAAGTGGACAAGAATTAAAATTTGAAAATTTTACCTTGTAAAAAATTTGAAGGTTAGAATTACAGATAATGGAGATTAACTATAAAATATTGTGGGCTTCAGCTTGCTTTAAACACTTTGTTGTGAAAAATAGAATATACCCTTGTAGATAAAATGAGATATAATTCGAAGTAAACCTGAACATTCACTAGTTTACTTTTATAAAAATAGATTAGAAGTTAAGTTCCAGAAACCTTGGAAGTTAACTTTCATAAATCAAACATGTTTCAGCTGCTAACAACAAATACTAGCCAAACAACAAATATAGTTTGCAAATCTGGTACTTCCACAAAATACCAATAATATATGGTAATACATCAAAACAATAGAAAAATTAGAAATACAAATCATATTCAATGTATAACATGTTTTCACAGAACTACACTACATCTTGCTACCACCCGAACAATTGATTGACAGTTGCTAGTGGATGGTTCAAAGAAGTGCCTAGTCAGCAACAAGTTTTTGTAACACACTTGGCCAATTTGATGGACCTAGTTCATTTTTCATGTGGAACAAGAGCTGGAGCATGAATCCAGTCTTCAACACATACCTGATTTCAAAAAAATAAAGCAAAAAAATACAAGTAAGTTGAGAAAACTGGAATGGAGTTCAAGCAATATCAGAAACAGAAAAAGTGGCAGTGTTTTTGAAAAAAATGTAAAAACTAACATCCTTATTTTTGATCTGCTCCATAATCTTAATGCCGTCGTAGACCAGAGCCATCTTCATCATGTAAAATGCGCACTTGTTGACACCCTGCTATGGAGTCAGCACATATCTGCACCTCTTTGTAGCTACATCCCACTGGACTGTGTCTTTATTGTTGAAAGCAGAAACCCCATAAACCTCCTTCATAACCGCAACCATTATTTTGATCTGTTTGGTTGTGTTCAAGAACAAAACACAAGGGTAGATAAATACGTAAACATTAGAGTTTACAAAAACACATGGATATTATAGATTTTAAAATTCAAACCAAAGAGAAAAAGAAAAGCAAAAATGAAAAAAACATGAGCAAAAAAAGCATACAATTTCGACATGGTCGGCGTGGAATTCACTCCTAGATAAGTTCTGAATATTAGAGTACCTCCATGAATCAAAAATATCAACCGTCTGAGTGTACTGATTCATCACGTAAAGAGTGTGATGATTTCTCTTGAAGTAAGGGATAACAATCTATGTAACAAACAAATATGGAAGTTAAGTGATGCATATGTACCAAAAATAACTTGTTGTATCAGACAAATATGGAAGTTAAGTGATGCATATGTAGAAGGTTAACTTCAGTACCACCATGCAAAAACAATTTACACACAAAATTCAAAAGAGACAAAAAAATTACTAGATTTGCATCCAGTAGGTTTTCTCCTTCCCTCCAAAACCTGAGAATTGTTTAGCTGATGTTTTAACATCAAAGGCTTTCCTTGGAATATAATTTTCATCAGCATCTTTTGACAACCATGGTGAGAAGTCAAGAATGTACTACAACAAATTGAACACACAAAAGTAACCAATAAAAATCAAAATGAAAACTGAGAAAAAATACTAGCAAAAGGAACATAAGTTTGCGGAATTTACAAGGCAGTATAAGACGAAAGTCAAACGTGCTCCCCAGACTCAAACATTTTCTTTATAGTGGGTTCATCCTTCCAGAAAGGAAATAGATAATCCATAATCTCAGATTCCATCTCTTGACCACGACCAAAAGGTCTGAACATGTAATTGCCATCAATAGATACAGGATCATCGCAAGTGTTTGTGAACACAACCAAAGTGGACTTGCAAAAAAGACAAAAATGATGAAAAAGGATAAGTTCAGATTCGGGTAACACACCAGCTAGCAAAAACAAATTAACATATAAAACAATAGAAAAAGGGAGAAAAATATAGCAACGATACATACTCCCCATGTTCCATCAGGTACTCTGGGCTTAAAATTAAATCTCCAAATTGTTTGTCCTTGACTAAGCATGGGAATTTGTAACAAACTCGGGGACATCTTTCATGAGATTCTTAGAGACTTTGGTCGGCCTCTTGTTAGAAAGTACAAGAGGTTGGGCAAGTGGTTGATGCTTTAGGAACTGAGTTACAAAGTAATCGCTGCTGGTAGCTGAGCAGATAACTGCATCTTTCTGAACAGATTTCACAACAGTCCTCGGGGGTGGACGAGAGACAAAATCATCATCGTCGTCATCCACATTTACTAATACCTTCTCCTTCTCCTTCACATCTACTAATGCCTTAATGGTATTTGGTTTCTTCACCGGATAGCCATGCAGTCTTGTGAAAACCTTCTTCTCCTTGCTAATAGCTTGCAACTGAAATTCTTCTTCTCCTAAAGCTATAACTTATGGTGTGAAGAACTGAGTTTCAAAAATGCGAAGTTATCTTCCTTTATGGCAAGAGGAATTCCTGAAACATGTATGAAAGTCAACAACACTGTAAAAAAACATAACAGTTTAGTGTAGCATGGGCAGTTAACATCATATTATAGAAGAAGTTAACTTCAAAATAGCTAAAGAGTTAATATAAAACGAGGGGGTTAACACCCTCATATAACAGA
The DNA here is from genome assembly GCA_023614405.1 of Avena insularis. NCBI lineage: Eukaryota > Viridiplantae > Streptophyta > Magnoliopsida > Poales > Poaceae > Avena > Avena insularis. Next base: position 274,380,514 of record CM042684.1, on the reverse strand, counting down.
AGTTATGTTCAAACAAAAACTACATGGAGGCACATTTCTTCCTCTATACTAATAATATCTACTCAAACATAATATATTAGATAAAGAATTATTATTATTACATTAAAGCTATAGTTAGCATCATTTTACGGTACTAGTTATTATCAGGCAAAAAATAATAGTTCCAAAAAATTGAAAAACAGTAGGAGTTAACATCATATACAGTGGAAGTTAGGTATAGACAAAACAATAGGTGCGCATATATATTATTTTTAAATAAAAGGGAAAAAGGACGACATACCAGGATCAATACCAAACATTTCTGTTAAATCGATATTAAAATCGGGCGCGGTCAACCAACTGTACAATGTGGTAATCCTTATATTTAAGATATCTTTCTGGTCAAAAGTAACCAAACCGTCTCCATCAAAAGTTAAGAAGAATTGAAGCATGAAAAACCCATAGCAATGACTGAATCAAAAAACAAAGAATATCAATATTAAAAAATGCAATATTAAAATCACAGAGAGCAAAAATTCTCAAATACATAAGACATATAATGGAAAGCATAGAGAAAGTTAACATGAAAGCTAAAAATATTGCAATAAAACTTATGGAGTTGACTATTTCGGCACTCTGACGTAGTCAATCCCCCAGCTATCGATATTTGGTGGATCAAACTTTTCACCTTTGGAATTGGTAGCTTCCCTCATAACTTCCTAATGTTTTGAACCATCGTGTGTATTACCCTCTAAGCATCTAGATCATCGGCACCACTCATATAATCAAGGAACTCAAAACGCTTTTTGTGCATGTTGATACCAACAACACAAAAATGGCCCACCACACCAGGGACTGGAGGGTCGGGAGGATCGAAAGTAGCAAAAAGAATCTACAAAGAAATAAAAAAAGATCAAGAGTTAACTGAATATAATGATGAAAAAAACTAAAAAATGAACCTAAAAAAAAATACAGAGAGAAACAATATGTTAAACAAAAAGCTTCACACTTACAATATGTTTCTGGTCCAAACGGTCTTCCGAATCTACACTGAAAATTTTCTGCACATGCCTGCTATGCAGGTTTCCTTCGAAATATGCCTCTGATTAAAATGGTCATAGCCCACGTAAAGAAAAAATATAAAATCATAACAGGAAAAAAGGGACTAGGAAGGTAAGTTAATGAAACATTGGAAGTTAACATTCATGAAAGCCGTGCATGAAGAAAAAAGGTAATTACTCTTCTTTTATTAGGAAGTTAAGTTTATGATAAATGAAAGTTAACTTCCATTGACGTGGAATATAAACCTAAAATTCATCCAATCAACTAGCTTCCTTAAAAATTTATGGGAGTTAACTATCTAAAAACAATAGAATATACAAATATTATGCATCCAACCATAACAAAACAAAAAACAGTAGTGAAGACAAAAGTACTAGGAATTAACTTACAAAGCAAATATATGGTACAATCAACTTCTCTGATCCCTTATATATCTTTCCAAGCAGATAAGTTCCAACAGATACTGTGTATGAGCAAAGAAACCCAGTTGGCTGGAAAGCCCTCGCATTTTCCCCTATTGTGCAATCACACTCGTCATTTCTGAAGAGTGTGATTCCTCTAAAAAAACAAAAATATCACATACATCAAAATAAATCAAGACAAATCACACTAGAAAAAATGGCGATAGACATAAACAAAAATAACAAAAAATAAATGTGAAGAAAAATACTCTTTCTTCTTATCATTCCTTAGCCTGCATACTGCATGATAAACCTCTCTGATCTTCTCCAAAGGTGGAGCAGTGGACGGGGTAGAGAATATAGTGGATGCTATTAAAAAAGGAAAAAGATAGGAAGTTCACATGCCAGTAAACGCATAGTTAATTCTGACTTCGCATGGACAAAAATAAAGAAATGACACACATCATATGCAAAAACATAAAAAGAAACAACAAATGTAAAAATAAAAAGGAAGAAACTATATAATTCATATCATTTTGAAGTCTTTTTACATTATAACATTAAAAAAGTTCACCCACTACCACCCTCTCCCCCCCTAGTGCCTACCCAGAATAAAGTAAAAGTAGATATCGGGGTAATAATACATAACAACAGAGAAGTGAGGAGTAAAAACAAACAAACACAAAAGCACTAATAAGGGAGATACGAGGGTATGTGGGAGGGGCATAGGGATATTAGAAAATTATACTCTCGGAATCTTGCTCCTACATCTTGCTCCAGCTTGCTCCTGCGTATGCTTATCTATAGCAGGTTCAAAAACAACCACAATGGTATCAGGACTAGAGGACATAACACCATGTACAGCTGACGTATTGTGATAGTCTTCATTCTTGTCCGCTGAAATATCCCTTCCCACAATACCAACATCAGTTGGGGAAATCTACTCTTCGCTTAAGACCAATGCCTTGCCCGCTGAATTATCATCATGAATACGCAAAGAAGTTGGAATAGCCTGATCTTCATTTTCAGGAAATTCATTATCCACAATAGGCGGCTCAGCTGATAGTGCATATTTATCTGCCTCAGAATCTGCTAAGACAAAACATCAGTACAATCAATAATGTTCTGAAGTGACGGCAAGCATATATCACGGTCAAAAGAAGCTCCCACCATCATCAGCGATGTGACGATCATCTACATTATTGACATCAACATCCTCTAGAGAAAAACCACCAGGGGAGCGTCATTTTTCTCTTCAACATTACCAACACCATCATCATCTGCATCACTATAGGCCTGTGGCGGTGACACAGGAACTAGCGCATGATTAACACAAGGACTAGATTTGTCAAAAATGCATTCATCCAGTCCTCCACTGAATTCTTCAATATCTCGTGAAGCATTCTCCTCAGCTACTCTAGCTTCTTCCTGTGAGAAGTTAAGATGTCAAGAATATAAAACTAACAACTGAGAGTTAACAAAACAACGAAAAATAAAATATGTGTGAGGACCGGAACTTAACTTCCAGACCCTCTGTGTTTATTCGTTAATCCCAAGATCAATATTGACGACACGGCGAAATGTATATCATTGCAGATGTACAAAAGTAATTTATTACAAAGTCTGGATAACAACATAGTAAAATGTCTAGTGACATTTATTACATCCAGAAAGCACAACAGAAATATAAAACGCGTAGTGACTCCATCTCAGCCACAGGCAGTCGATGTAGTCCACGAGACCTCACTCATCAGCATCATCATAATAGTCATAGTCATATCCTTCTCCATAGTACTCTGAAGTATCAACAAAAGTATTTCCATGAGTACATGACGTACTCAACATACCCCTTATACAAAACTTATAATATCTACATGTGGCTTTATGTGGAGGTTATATGGTTCTTTTACATAAAGCAAATTTTATTTGAAATATGGTAATAGTTTTGATAAAAGCAGTTTTAGATGAAAACATATTCATCATCAATGTGGTATTTCTCAATAGTGTGATTGTTCACGACAACTCACACAGTTCATAGATTCTAGGATAAGGATAGGGCCAAAGAGGAAAGTAGCAAGAAAGGTTCCCGTATGTCAAAAAAGATTCATGTGTTGTCCATGACCGTGGATACGGCTATTTGAATAGTTTAAACTCTGCAGAGGTTGTACACTTTTCCCACACGACACAATCCTGACTTGACGCCCACCAGCCGTCGCTGGTTTAATGCACACCAATTGGTGTACTAGCAGAGGGATCGTGACAAGATCTTTTAGCTAGATCCTCCAAAGATGTGACATGCCCACCGGGTATGGTGCACGGAGTTGAGAGTATGTCCCCAAACCGCTCCCCCATCTATGCTGAAGGCTTCCACGCAGGCAAACACCTCATCAGCGGTATGGCGACATCGACACCTAAGGCTGACTAACTTACTTGACCAAGCCAGTGCCCATTATAGCATGTGGTTGTACATTGGTCACAATCTTCAAATCCAAGACTTATCAGGCCCTCATGCGGCACGGAGGATGGATTGCCCCTTCATCTAGTGAAGGGCAGCCAATCGCTCGTTCCTTTGATCCAGCTGTCGCCCGCGTCGGTGTTTAGATGGTAAGTTTCACCCAGAGTAGAATAGAGTAGAGGAAGCAACAACGGCTAGCTCAGCGAGCTCAACAAGTTTCAAAAGTATATATGTGACCCGAGGGTCAGCCAATTCCTCCGAAGAGGGGAGATCAAGGATCCTAAATATTATTTAGCATGGCTAAGCAATTCTACTCTACAGGATTAATATATAATCTCTACTCAGGGTTGTGTATGGCGACAGGTGTATCAGGGTATGTGGGTAACCAAAAATAGTAGTAGTATTTGTAAAACAATAATAACATGCACTTGTAAAACATGGGATAATTATGAAAAGGGCATGCCTTCATTGGTGTTGTATTGTTCTTCTTCGTAGTCTTGATTTTGGTCGAACTCGTCACTCCCTACTCGTTATAACGATGAACAACACACAAATACAAACTTTGAATAACCATAAATAAAATCCAAATAAAAAGAACCAAACAGGCTGACAAGGTTCGGACGGCTCGGTATAGGGGTCGGTCTATCGTTCTCGACTAATAATAATATTTTGGAAAATAATATAGTTTTGATATAGCCAATATAGTTGGCATAGTTTTGATATGCAATACAAGCGACTATATTCTAGCTAGCCATGCGCATAAATATACACGTGAAAATAAAAGCATGCAAAAGCTATTAGCAGTTGTACACGTGCAATACTAACAATCCCCAATTAGCAATTTGTACATGTGATAAAGAGTAACACTTAGAATTCAATAGTCAGGAACCAAATCAGTTCACTGAATGTAGCAGGGCATCGCTGAAAATTCTAACATGTATATGCTAACAATAATGAGCACCTAATGAACTACTAAACCACACGGTGAGCAACATACAATACAATAAACCTGAAAAGCAATAAATCGTAGCCACCTAGTAAGTAGGACGAGAAAACTAAAAGTCAGTTTATAATTAACCGGACAAGACTTACTGATAAAAAACAAGTTGATTAGCCTCAAAGACAAAGATGCAAATAAATCATTAATTTGTTCCAGTAATTATACCTATAGTTAAACATGTGAACTCAACTGCAATTGTTAGGACCGAACTAGATTAACAAGAGTACATATGATTAGCTAGCTGCAGCACCTAATGGCATATACATCTAGAACTAGCTCGCAGTGATGCACGTAATTTACACTAGACAAAATAAATCTAAATACGTAGTAACATAGGCTAACACCAGTAGTACAAGAGGCAAACCAACTACAAAAATATGAATGTGTATAACATGCGACCACACGGACATAAGCATATATGCCTAGCGTACGTAATGTACATGAAACAATAGATTTTAAAATATATCGATTAACTTCGAAGTTCTTCGAAACTAACATTGTTGATGTGTTTCTAGAGTTACTCGGCACAGTTTCTAAGTTGGGACCAATATCATTAGACGTGTGCATGGTGGTCTAATCTGCCTATGCCACCGAACGGCGTTCGGTTCACGGGCAACCGTGCAATCTATGAAACTAGGAGCGGCCACTATGTCTAGGAGGTAGCCATGAACATAGGTAGTAGCTAGGTGCGAGGGTTTTAGCTGATTCTCACCGAGTCAACGGCAATCTACGTGCTCGAGCTGCGGACGTGGTCGCGTGCGTCTCCGGTGATCAACGACTTGTCCTTCCGGTTCCACGAATCAGTTTGTCTCCTCCTCGCGGTGCTGGTGGCGTAGCCGTTTGTCGTCCGGTGGTCCGAGCTCCATGAATGCGAGCGGCCTTCGACGGTGATCTAAGTCGGAGCTCCGCTAGATGAGTTCATGGGGCGAGTTAGGGGTAGTGGCAGGGATTGGAAAGGAGATGGGGGAGTATTATTTTGGGACTATATAGACCAAGTATGGTGCGTTCTAATTAATGTGACTAACATGGAGTCTTAATACGAGGTAAGGGTGGAGTAGTTTATGATGCGGCTGTTTCAGTGAACGACCCACGCGTGCCGGAAGAAGAAGCATGATCTGATGCTTCGGATGGTTGGACTGCTAGGCGTAAACGCTTCAGTTTTATACGACCTAGGTGTGCGTGTGGTGCCAGGATTTTGTTTCGTGCGAGCTAGTCGATTAACAGCGATAGCTGCATGGTTTAGAGTGGTGCGACGCTTCAGCTAGAGAACCAACGATCTGATTTTGGCTGGTAGTTACGGTAATGGCAGGGAATCAGAGTAAAAGAATAATCTTTACTATTAAAAGAATGTTGGTGATCGTAAGTCGCCCTCAAACATCAAACATTGAGAGAATCAGGGCCATCCAACATTTTACCAATGGATCAGATCCCACCTCTGAGGTCCTACCTTGCTTCCCCATCCCACCCCGTCCCGTCAACCCTCGCACCCGGCTTGATCTGCTCGCGCCATGGCTATCGGCCTACTCCTCGCTCCTCTGTGTCGATCTACACACAAGTTCCAACTCCCCACCCGCCGCCGGTGCTCGACCCCAGAGCCTCTTCCCGGCCGTCGGCTGCTCCTTCCCTCGTTACCTGCATACAGCGCCGCTCCGCTCGCCTCCCATCTTGTTAGGTTGTTCCCATGGATGTGATCTACCACGACGCCCTTGGTCCCTGCTCTGGCTCCGGCCACCGCCAGCGCCTGCCGCGCGGACTTCGCTCGCCAGCCGTTCTCCTCCTCTTGTGCGAGCCAGGACCTGACCCCGTCGCTCCTTCAATTCGCTGACGAATCTGACCTGTCTTAGCTAGGAATCGATGCAGACTACGCAGGGGAGTGCGAGGAATCGGTTGAATCAATATCATGGCCGTCTATCTCCCATGCTTCTGTCCGCCATGGGAGAAGACCTCCCGCTGTTAGTTTTTGTTTTTTGAGGGCACTCTGTTCTTTTTTTCTTCAAAATTATCTGTTCGTTTTTTCTAAACGACACACACAGACACAACGCAAATCTGCATCGATTTGCACTCGGCTATCTTCCAGGGGCTCTAACAAGGTTGGGTTCCTAAGTGGGACTGAGACAACGCTACCAGATTTCTCAACAACAGCTTTACCGCCTCCTGTAATTAATTAAGAATGGATGGCTCATAGGCACCAGGTTTGACCACGAGTACACCTACTAGAAAGGTCCAATCCCGTGTAGTTCAATTACTTTTCTTCCTACGTTCGTTGTAATAAGCAATACAATTATGTCCGTGTTGTTTCATCTGGTGTATGTTGTGGTCGTTTCATATTTCAAGAATTCCATTATTTGAAGTTCAGTCTTACTTAACTTTTGCTCATTGTTTCAGAGATTATAGTTCAGACATCTAACTTGAAGATATAACATATTTGAGAGAGGTCAGCATTCCCGAGCATGTGTACATTCTGGGCAACATTGCTGCGTGCAATCAGAAAGAGAGGAAAGTCATTCCAAAAAAAGAAAAAAAGAAGAAGACGAAAGTATCTTAGCAGAAACCCGAAAGTGGCTGGGCTAAACTGAACTTTGATTTAGGCTACATTAATGAAACGGGCTTGTGATCTCGGGGAGCAACAATTCGAAGTGATTGGGAGGTTTTCTTCTGTAGGCCTGGGGCTCAATCCAACACAATGCAAATGCTGAAACTGCGAAGGCTACTGCTGGACTACATGATCTGCAAGCTATATTGTCAAACTATTCTGGCAATCTTCTCTTAGAAAGTGATTGTGCACTGATAACTGAACTGAACTCCCATAGCAGAAGCAAATTGGCAATATCAGGGATTGTTAAGGACATAAAAAGGTTGAGCAGTTTTGCCAAGATTTCAGGTTTCTAAAGGTCAGTCACTCGGGCAATATCGTTGCCCATGCACATGCAAAACTATGCCATAATGAGTTGATTACTAAACTGTCGATTGGCTATATTCCTTCATGCGTGTTAGACTTAACCAATCTTGATTGTAACTACCACAGTTTTGTTTGAGTAATATAAGCAAGTTTTGAAAAAAAATAAGCTCATTCACATTAGGTTCATTTGTTTTGACTAATAGTACTACCTCCGATCCTAAATAAGTGTCATCATTTTGAACTAGAGTTAGTTCAAAACCGTGACACTTATTTAGGATCGGAGGGAGTAGTTGTTTTGACAGATCAATTACTGATTATTAACGCTAAAGTCTATGTCAGCATTGTGAAATCATCAATCCAGTTTGTTTTACTAGCCTGAACTTGTAACTGATTTCTTGGCAGCAAAAAATATATGTAATTGCTCTCCTTAATCTAACTCGGAGTTGTCAAAAGTTTACAGCAGTACTTTTGTAGAAAGATCTCATCGGCCTACGACTGGATTCCCTATGATATATACTATGCAAACAATAGGTTACTTATGAAATGTTTCTTCGGTGAATTTTGGTGTTGTTTATTTTAATGCTTCGGTGGTGGAGCACTTAAGAACGGGCATATCAACAGATTGATTGCCGTGAAATGACCATCTTTATTAAAGAACTATGCATCTTCTCTGAAAATTGATGGAGCCAATAAATTAAGTTTTTTCCTTTAAAACTAATATATAAGTATATTTCAGCTACAATTTCTTATATGTACTGCCAACTATGTTCAGGTACGTACTGCATCTCGTGGTATTGCCGACGAGTACGCTATAAGAGGTTCTACCGACGAGTTTATGGAGACGTGGGGAAAAGCGGCGATCATCAGGAAAGGGCTTGGAACACTGGGTTATCCAGGTTCAGACCTCACGACGGTGGCGAGACTATACTCGTGTTATCAATCACTATATTGGCAATAAGCCAGGTTATAGAGATTGTAATGTGTGTTAGCGTTTCCCTAAAGACTCCCGCAAGTCCAGCTTACAAAGTTCTACACCTACTCGGATACTTCTACATGTCATGTACTCTGAGGCTCCAACATAGTATTTACTTGGTTCGTATAGCTTTCCTATATTCGGCTTGACTTTTCTTCTGAAATCCTCTAACCGGGCAGGCCATAGGCTTTCCTATTATCTGTGGGTCTCCCAGATTAGCCAGATTAAGTTTATGTTATACTTATACCCATTATGCATATCCTCAACACTGCATTCTTTAGCTAAGAAGTTTGATACATTGGTAGAATCGATCATCGATTACATTGGCTAGACATTAACAACATTCTAATTTAATTCTGATTTTTAGCTCTTCGGATTTTCTTCGTTGCCGTAGCAACGCACAGGCATTTAGCTAGTGAGAGGATAAGAATAATAAAAAGAGGCCAACTAGAGGCATGGCATGCACAGTATGTTGTATGTACTTGCATGGCTATGGGCAAATATCAAATACAAATAGGAATTTAGAGAGAGATAAATTGAAAGAAAAATTGGAAAACTAAAACAAGACACAAAAATGAAACGGGGTACTCCTTAGAAATTAATTTCCTACTTTTAATATGTCAAATGAATTCTCAAAATATTTTGGAATTATTAGTTTTAACAAATTCCTTGCTTATTTTTATTTGACTGTGTTACAACATCCTTTGAGTTAAAAAAAATCGGCCCATAAAAATCAGGATGTTACAATATGCAAATTTGTTTAAAAATAAAAGATGTGTAGTAAATAAAACAATGACAGTCAAAAAGTACAATAATGAAGTTAAAACATCATAGAGCCTTGGTAGTTAACTTCTTACACTAATAGGAGTTAACAATTAACAAAAGGATAAAGTACAAAAATATGAACTTTCAGAAATTACAAAAAAAGTTAAGTTACATAAATTCTAGAAGTTAAGTCACATAAATCCTAGAAGTTATCAAACAAGATACAAAACATTTTTCAAGTGTTTTAAATAAATAAACAAGATGCAAATCTAATTTAAAAATAAAACCAGTCTAGTAAATAAAACAATTCCAATAAAAAAGTATAATAGTGAAGTTAAAACATCATATAGCCCTCGTAGTTAACTTCTTACACTAATAGGAGTTAACAATTAACAAAAAAGATAAAGTATAAAATATGAACTTTCAGAAATTACAAAAGAAGTTAAGTTATAGAGATCCTAGAAGTTAAGTTACATAAATCCTAGAAGTTATCAAACAAGATATAAAACATTTTTCAAGTGTTTTAAATAAATAAATAGAAAAGGCCATGAAAAAAATCTCTAAGCAAAAAGAATGGGAAAGGGAGAAAACATTATACCTGACCCTCAGCAGCTGATTGCCCTAGAACTGTTGTGAAGGTGGATCTGTCAACACGACCACGAGTAGGGACATCATTATTCATATTCATCCGTCTTGCTATAGTATCAGCTTATCTTTAATAGGGTGTGTATATCAAATCTTGCTTACGATCAAAATTAGCAAACTCTTTGCGCATAAACTTGACAGTGGACACCAAGTCGCCAAGGAAACTAACTTCAAGATCAGAAGCCTCTTTCATAAATTCTTCCGTAGGCCTGTGCCCAACAGGAAAAAGACCAGCTATCCTACCAAGACGATCAACTGTAGTCGGAACAACTTTAACAGTATCACTAACTTTCTACAGCAGCTGATCAATATCTTTTATGGCCGTAGAGGACGTAGATTTTTCACTTTTAGAACACATTGATGCATCAGCAAACCTCTCACCAGCCACTAGAGCCTGTACACTCACCAACTTGGGCTGAGACCTCTCGATATGCTCATCAGGGTGCTGAAACCTCTCAATAGGTTCACCAGGATGATGACACCTCTCAAGATGCTCATGAGGATGTTGAGATATCACTAGAGGATCATGAGACTGAATTTCATCGATGCACATATCTTCGACACAGATGGAGTATGAATAAAAAATTTCATTGCCACCCTTCCACTTCATATCAATAAAAAGGGGATAGAAAAATAGACAAAATAAATGAATCCGAATTCACATTAGGAACAAACACAAAAAGGTGGAAGATAACTTTTCATAAAATGGTAATTAACTATCATAAATGATGGAGGTTACCACCATGTAAACAAAAAAATCATACATAAAAAACAAAATTTAAAACTTTCAAAAAATAGGAGGCTAACTTTTACTATGGTCGAAGTAAACACCCTTATAAAAAACCACGTATCCTAAATTTCTTATGTAGTGCACATCAAATTATATTCTCAAAATAGGAATAAAACTTACCATAATTTAACTGAAACAAAAAAACACTAAAAATAAAAGGAAGTTAACTCTATAAAACAAGGAAGTTAATTGTATAAAACAAGGAAGTTAATAGTCGAATAAATGGAGGTTAAACATTCTTCAAATAATTGTGGCTAACTGTAATAGTAAGAATGAACATATAGGGGAATTAAATAACAATAAGGAACACGAGTTCACTCATCCTATATACAACATGAAAAGCATGGGGGTGGTTTACTGACTGGAAGCTTCCCAAAAACATACTTGGACAAATCACTTTTGCCATTCTTGATAATGTCTTCAGAATAGATGGCTTTCAACGGTTTCTTGTGCAAGAAGTTAGCACGAGGGGTCCTGAGATGCATTACAGAATGTTTCTTTGAATGACAGTTGTCCAAATACATAACTACAAGGACAATACCACACCCTTCGGGACCGTCCTGTGCTATATTGGGATCCTGATATTTCTCTGCTGCTCGCTTCAACTCATCAACACCTAACTGGCAGAAATCACTTGAAGCCATCTTCTTATAATCCATGTTTACAAGCATTACCGCCTCTCTACCAAGATGAATGGCAAATCCAGGACATACAAGCTTCGTGAAAATGATAGCAAAGAACACTTTAATAGCTACGTCAACTTTTGATTCATCCTTAACAAGCTCAATAAGCAGTTTACGAAGATCCTTGGTATCAATAGCAACATTACTCTCAAAACCAAGCTCTGCCTTAAGACTCACCATTGAGGAATCATGGCCACTCCCTGTGGGCCTTGGGACTGTTTCACCTGAAGGGTTCGCGGCATAGAAAACAAAAAATTTCCTACGATGAGAACTATACGCCAAGATCTATCTACTAGATACAGAGCAACGGGTGGATATACATCCATGGAGAACTTACCCTCGAAGACAACGAGTTTTGTTAACGACTTGGAACTCGTGGATGATGTAGTCGTACACTTGCCGATCTCAAGATCGTGATGAAGTCCAGCAGGTCCGGCTCCAACACGTCCTTCAGATCCAGCTCCAGCAAGTCCAGCACAACCAAGTCCAGCACCGCAAAGCAGCGGTGCATCCGTGATCGCACACATGTCCAGTACCCCGACAACCTCTATCCCTCGCTCCAGCAAAGCAGCGGAAGCAGCAACTCCTTTCCAGATAAAGCCACCGGGAACATGTATCTCACTAATCCGAGACCATGGGGGAATAATACTAGAGGGGGAGAGAGATCCTTCACGAGGAGGTGTGAGGAAGAAGGGGTGTGAGGGGGGCCTTTTATAGGAGGAGGGGGGTACCCCTCCACCATGGCCGGCGCCCAAGGGGTGACCCTTCACCTCCTCATTCATGTGGTGGTAACTCCCTCCACATAAATTTGCCCCTTCACATTCTCTTTTAAAGTCTCCACTTTAAATGCATTAAATTTCTCCAAATTTAATGCTCTCTCATTTAATAAAACTCTTTTATTATTTTTTATTCAGAATTTTGTTAATTACTTTAATTAACAAACATTCACATAAAACCCCCTGCAACATTTCAATATTACATGCAGAACCAATTTCAGCAATTGAAATAATTCCAACGCTTTCTTAAATCTTTATCTGAAACATATTTGCTCCAAATGGTGTCGGTATCCCTTAACTGTGTCACCCTACGGTTCGCGAATAATGCAGACATGATCGAGACCCCTCTCAGATCAATAATCAGAAGCGGGACCTGGAGATCCATACTGACTCCTACACATTCAACGATGACTTCTTTGATCATGAGAACCTTTAACGCTAGTAACTAAAATCCCTTTGTCTCATGATATAATACATGTCCGAGATTCGATCATCAGTATCCAAATACCTAGTTTGATCTCATTACCGACATGCACTCTTTTCTCGTTCCCGTGATATAACATTCTAGTGATCTCATCACTTGCTTGCAAGCTATCTTAATGTGATATCACCAAGAGGGCCCAGAGTATATCTATCCGTCATCGGGATTGACAAATTCCACTCTTGATCCATGAGCCTCAACATAACACCTTCGTAGTACTGAACCCACCTTTATAGTCACCCTGTTAATGTGTGATGTTTGGTGTTATCAAGATACTCTTCTGGTGTTAGCAATTAACATGATATCATGGTCTAAGGACTAAGATTACTTCGTATGATGTTATAGCAATATAAACATAATGACTTTGATCGTAATGCTATACTTCGGATGAATGCTCATCACATCATTCCACCAATGTTGTGACCTCGTTATTAACAACATCCAATGTCCATGATTAGGAAACCTTGATCATCTTGTTAATCAACAGGCTAGTTTATATGAGAGGCATTACTAGGAACTTTGTATTTTGTTTATTAAACACACATGTATTAACGTTCCAATTAATAAAATTATAGCATGCAAAATAAACATTTATCATAAACATGGAATAAGATAATAACCACTTTATTATTGCCTCTCGGGCATATTCCCTTTAGTCTCCCACTTGCACTAGAGTCAATAATCTAGTTTGAAAAACTTTGCGTATTGAACACCTATGGCTTTCTGGTGTTGCATATACGTGATTTCTAGTGGTTAACATAATCTCCGGATCTGGCACTTTCAGGTCTGTGTGTATTTGCATGTCTTTGCGTCTCTACGCATCACTCATTCGCAAATGAGATGGCATTGTATAAATTTGGTCCTTTGGTGAGACCTTTAGTTTGTTCGGGTTAAAATATGTTGATATTATTGTCATACAATATATCTTCATAGTATTAGCCCACTTTGAACCACACCTAGTTTGATAACAAACTACTTAACACAAATGCCCTCCTTTGCTGCTACTATAGCAGTCATATACTTAGCCTTTCATTGTAGTATCCGTCACAATGTCTCAACTTTGGAACTCATACAAATCCATCATGGAACATCCTTTCCATTACATTGTGCCACCCATAGTCTAAATTGAGATAAATTTAATTTGTATCTTGTGACAAAACTAGTATCAATGTAACACTTTAAAATGAACTCCTTTTAACTATTTGTCACTTATACATGATATATTCCTAGTTCTTCCAAAGCTCATAAGAATATCTTCACTATCGTCCAATGATCATCTTATGAATCATTCTGGTATGTTCTCATAACATTTAGAGCATAGGACATATCTGGATATATACATATCACGGTATAACCGATCAAAATCTTCATGTGATTTTACTCACCAAGTGTTGAAACACTTGAATCTTGATACAATCCTTTCCATGCAGTAAGAACCTTTCTTGTTGTTTCCATATTGAACCCTTTCAATATATATATGTACGTCTGGCACAACCATATTAGCGCCTCAATCTATCATATAGATATTGATGCCTAATATTCCGGTTTTTCCCAAGTCTTTCATCGAAATCTTATTTTAATGAAATTCTTAACTTGTGTCAATACAAGATACATCATTTCCAATCAACAATATGTCCTCTACATAATGTATTGGAAATTTGTCTTAGCGCTCCCACTTAATTTCTTGCAAATGCAAGCATCTTCATCATCTCCTATGGAATTAAACTCCTTTAACATTTTTCATCATGGTGAAGATTCCAACTCCGCTATGCTCACTTCAACTATTGAAGTTTGCATGCCTTTTTAGCATCCTTTGAATTAACAAAACCCTTCGGACCGTGTCATGTACACGTCCTAGGTAACCATTCTATTAGAAGAACCTTGTTTTGTTTATTCAACTACCATATACCAAATTATATGTAGTGGTTGCTACATTAATCCGTCAAAACTAAATATTGTTATGAAAGATCAAATCTTGTCATAGTCAACTCCTTGAACATTGCCGTAAACTTCTTTCCGACATGTCGACTATTTCATAGATGTTAAACATCCATTTCTATTTCTTTATAGATCCAAACATGACCGATAGGCTTCACGCCTTTCCGGAGGGTCTTCCAAGTTCAAAAACTTGATTTCTCGTGTATGGATACTATCACGGATTCTATGACTTCTAGTCATTTTATGGAGTCAGGGCCCATCATCGCTTCCTTGCATGTAGTCGGTTCATCATTGTCAAAACAATAACGACTTGCTTATCAAATCACACTATTTGATTTTTACCGACCCTCACGGTTCAATAGGAACTCTAATCTCCGAGATCACAACCTTTGTAATCACGGGAGCCATGAGCATTGTGGCTGCCACCGGGACACTTTCCGGTGCTGCGCTACTTAGCACATATAACTAAGGTTCAACAACCTTATCAAAGTTCTATTGTCCTCCCACTTAACTTTTCGCGAAAAATTCCTTCTCAAGAAACTTGACTATTCCAAGTAACAAACTCTTTTGTCCTCGGTGTTATGGAGAAATTCCCAACAAATTCTTTGGGATAACCTACAAAGACGTGCTCATTCGACTTTGGTTGTAAACATTTTACTTATGCATAGCATACCAAAATTTAAGAAAAGAAAATTCGGGTTTTATCCCAAACCATAACTCACATGGTGTCATTTCAACGGATCACGATGGTGCTCTTTTCAGTGTAAAAGCGGTAGTCTCTAAAGCTTCAATCCTTAAAACATAATGGCAGTTTTATAAATGACACCTTTGATATTACCATATCAAACATGGTTTGATTTCATCTCTTGAATATGCCATACTCCTATGGTTTATCGGGAAAACACAAATCATGGAACAATTTCGCAAATCTTAGGTGTTTTGCTAAACATGTAACTCAAATATTTTCCTTTATGATCGAATCATAAACTCTTTATTTTCTTGTTACAACGATTGTTTCACTTCATCTTGAAAGTCTTTGAACAATTTTCAAATGTTTCACACTTCTTCCTTATTAAGTAAATTTATAAATATATTCACTCAAATTTGTGGAGAAAGCATATGAAGCAAAAAGATCCATCGCATATGGCTACACATAATGGACTATGCACATCAGCATGTACAATTTCCAATAAGCTAGTCATCTGTTCCTCTTTGGCCTATGAACGGAGTTTCAATTATCTCGAGGAAAGTCTCACAAGCGTCAATTGATCAAAATCAAAGACTCTAAAAATCCATCAACATGGAGTTTCTTCATGTTTTCTTTCCAATATAATTTAAACAACGATGCCACTTCATAAGTGATCTTTCAATCATTTGTCTTGCGACATTTTAGCAATAGTGTTTATGGATGTGATTTCTCCCACTAGACTTGTAGAAGTTCATCCATCTTTTATGGAATACGGTAATTATTTGAACAACCATTGTTCTCATAATACCGGAACAAAATAACAATTATTAAAACAAATCTTGAAGACTAGGTTTGACGTCAATGAAAAGCACAATAACACTTTATTTGTTTTCGATGATCATCATCACTTATTCTCTTGCTAGTTACTTAGGCCATTTCAGTTCATGAATTGCATTGTCCTGTATGACACTTCATACCAACCAATTCGGTATCCAATACCGGTATCCAATACCTCAGAACCACATTGTTTAACAAGCAAGGAATACAGCCATAACATGTATATCTTGTATATACCTAAGTTGGACATCTCCAACCTTTTCTTTTCTGCCAAATATTTTATAGATTCTCTTTCAACAATTACTTTTCTTTTAAAAGAATCTATCAACATCAATAGTGGTGTTATTCACATGACACATAGTACAAAGCGTGTATAGTCAAATACTAATACCTTTGGACTTGCACTTTGAAGTGGATCACCATCATCAAATGTTTGGTGTTCTTTCAAAAATCCATTCTTTAGTAATCTATCAGTGTAGTAAACATTTTACTTACATCTTCTATTCATCCTTATCATGACAACTTTCATGATCAAGCTACTATAGCCCGTAAGGAAGAATCGCGAGTATAATGTTAGTTCCCAAAATCTTTTTGGGAGATCCGGATGCTTAGCTTCTCCATCCTTCACAAATTCTCATATAATATGAGAACATGTATTTTGCTAAATTATACTCTATCATAATGCAACCAAAAACATTGTTTCAGATATCACAATATCTTTCACACATGATGGTTTCTGAAAAAAAATTCAGCTCCTATATAATCTTGATATTAAAACAACTTTTGAATATCAATAATCATGGAGGCAAACATGATACTTTAGATACTAACATTGGAATTCTTACTCTTGATTTAATACTACTTATTAAACTTCATGGAGTAAATAGAGTTTGCTGAAAGTTTGCAATAGGACTTATAAACTTTAAATTGACATTCAAAACAATACGATACTAGTTCGTAAAGTAAATATCCAGAATTCTATAGTTCTATTATCTCAATTAAAACTAAGCATAAGGTAGTGAACAGACGCGAATGACTACAACAAATTATGCAAATTCACTTCGATTTAGTTTATGACAAATTGAGTTCGACTAATCCAAATTAGAAATGAACTCCCACTCAAAAACGACATCCCTCGTGCCTTTTTGGTGATTACATGAACCAAATCCACTACACCAAGTCCGATCATCACGTGAGTTGATGTAGCTTCAAAGGCGAGCATCTATATGGGCATCATATCAACTATATGACTCATGCTTAACCTTTCGGTCCGTGTTCCGAGGCCATGTCTGTACATGCTAGGCTCGCCAAGTAAGAACCTTAGCATTCGCGTGTGTAAAACTGTCTTACACCCGTTCCCATGAAAGCGTAGATTCGAGTACACCCGACCATCACGTGATGTCTCAAAACACGATCCACATAACGGTGCATACTTAAGGAAGAACACATTTTTATCTTGATATCTAAATGAGGGATCATCTTATAATGCTACAAAAAAGCGCCAAACTAGCAGTATAAGATGCTAACATCTAATGTGTAAAGTGAGATGATATGGTCCATGCATTTGATATCTATCATTTGCATCGTGGTATGATCTCTATCATTCCTTTGTGTGTAAGGCCAAGGTCTATGGAACTTACACGTTGAGTGTGTTGTAAGAGTATCTATCATACATCTACTTACAACAATACCATATCAAGACACTAGCCCAACAACGATCTAAACTAGACGCCTCTAATTTATCAATTGCAGGTTTTACGTGGCTTAGGGCTTTCGGAGATAGGACCGTTCTTACTTACGAACATGAACCACAACGAGGATAACCAAGTTATTAGCAACTCGTTGTAAATCAGATATTGACTATAGTAGGAGAGACAGACACCTGCCAGCCACTTATGTAAAACAAGTTGCATGTCAGTCGTGGAACCGGTCTCATGTACGATGACATGTAAGGTTGGTCCGGGCCGCTTCATCCCACTATGCCACCAATATACAAAATACATATAAACATATGTGTACTACCCGTGCAAAGCACCTACGTATAGATCAGGCTCTGATACCACTGAAGGGTTCGTAGCATAGAAAACAAAAAATTTCCTACGATGAGAACTATACGCCAATATCTATCTACTAGATATAGAGCAACGGGTGGATATACATCCATGAAGAACTTACCCTCGAAGACAACGAGTTTTGTTAACGAGTTGGAACTCGTGGATGATGTAGTCGTACACTTGCCGATCTCAAGATCGTGATGAAGTCTAGCAGGTCCGGCTCCAGCACGTCCTTCAGATCCAGCTCCAGCAAGTCCAGCACCACCAAGTCCAGCACCGCAAAGCAGCGGTGCATCCGTGATCGCACACACATCCAGTACCCCGACAACCTCCATCCCTCGCTCCAGCAAAGCAGCGGAAGCAGCAACTCCTTTCCAGATAAAGCCACCGGGAACATGTATCTCGCTAATCCGAGACCATGGGGGAATAATACTAGAGGGGGAGAGATCCTTCACAAGGAGGTGTGAGGAAGAAGGGGTGTGAGGGGGGACTTTTATAGGAGGAGGGGGGTACCCCTCCACCATGGCCGACGCCCAAGGGGTGACCCCTCACCTCCTCATTCATGTGGTGGTAACTCCCTCCACATAAATTTGCCCCTTCACATTCTCTTTTAAAGTCCCCACTTTAAATGCATTAAATTTCTCCAAATTTAATGCTCTCTTATTTAATAAAACTCTTTTATTATTTTTTATTCAGAATTTTGTTAATTACTTTAATTAACAAACATTCACATAAAACCTCCTGCAACATTTCAATATTACATGCAGAACCAATTTCAGCAATTGAAATAATTCCAGCGCTTTCTTAAATCTTTATCTGAAACATATTTGCTCCAAATGGTGTCGGTATCCCTTAAGTGTGTCACCCTACGGTTCGCGAATAATGCAGACATGATCGAGACCCCTCTTAGATCAATAATCAGAAGCGGGACCTGGAGATCCATACAGACTCCTACACATTCAACGATGACTTCTGTGATCATGAGAACCTTTAACGCTAGTAACTAAAATCCCTTTGTCTCATGATATAATACATGTCCGAGATTCGATCATCAGTATCCAAATACCTTGTTTGATCTCGTTACCGACATGCACTCTTTTCTCGTTCCCGTGATATAACATTCTAGTGATCTCATCACTTGCTTGCAAGCTATCTTAATGTGATATCACCGAGAGAGACCAGAGTATATCTATTCGTCATCGGGATTGACAAATTCCACTCTTGATCCATGAGCCTCAACATAACACCTTCGTAGTACTGAACCCACCTTTATAGTCACCCTGTTATGGTGTGACGTTTGGTGTTATCAAGATACTCTTCTGGTGTTAGCAATTAACATGATCTCATGGTCTAAGGACTAAGATTACTTCGTATGATGTTATAGCAATATAAACATAATGACTTTGATCGTAATGCTATACTTCGGGTGAATTCTCATCACATCATTCCACCAATGTTGTGACCTCATTATTAACAACATCCAATGTCCATGATTAGGAAACCTTGATCATCTTGTTAATCAACGAGCTAGTTTATATGAGAGGCATTACTAGGAACTTTGTATTTTGTTTATTAAACACACATGTATTAACGTTTCCAATTAATAAAATTGTAGCATGCAAAATAAACATTTATCATAAACATGGAATAAGATAATAACCACTTTATTATTGCCTCTCGGGCATATTCCCTTCATCACCTCCCATTGGGAACCCAAAAATGTGATGCGCTGCTTCCCTATTAACACACAGGATCCTTCCAGCACCACAATCTATTTTCATAGTTGTTGTGTCAATCTTCTTGAGCAGGAAACACATGAGAACACGCGATACATTGCCCTCCAACACCCAATCAAACACACATCCGAAACGTGCTTCTCTGACTTTTTTATGTGAGCATCCTTCAGCAACTTCACAGCCTCCAGAACTTCTCCCAACGAACAACGAACAGTCTGTTGGAAGCGATCTCGAGTATTGTCGTCATTTCTAGCTTTTTTTATGCCACACGGCTTCCTCGTCACATCAACTTTAATTTTCTAACCAACATTTTTAGGAGATGTGTCCACAACAACTCTGCCACTCTTATTGCTTGTAGGCTGATAAAAAACAATTGAAAACATAGAAAAAATATATCAATATAATGATAGTTAACATTGATGATACAA
Organism: Avena insularis; assembly: GCA_023614405.1. Lineage (NCBI taxonomy): Eukaryota > Viridiplantae > Streptophyta > Magnoliopsida > Poales > Poaceae > Avena > Avena insularis. The sequence continues at coordinate 274,359,924 of CM042684.1, read as the reverse complement.
GAAGTTAACACAAAAAAAGTGGTAGCAAAGTTGAATGTTAACCTTTTCGGGACAAGCTGCAGCGGCATCCTCCCCACCAGAATCGTCATCTGCATTTGGAACATAGGATTTATCCAAGGTACGACGACGCTTAGAAGATGAACCTTTCATAGGTGATGCTTGCTAAGCAGAAATGCTATCATTCCTCATCACAACAACACGAGGACTACAGCGAGTAGGAGTCATAGCAGACAACGGCCTCTTAGCAACAGCAACCCTATTCTTCTGGGTTGATCCTGTGGGAGCACATGGCTCTGCTGGAGGATCATTTTGCATGCCTAACACACCGGCATTTTGTTGCTTTGACTTCGGCGGGTGCTTCCTATAGTACATCTTAACCTTCTCATTGTAAGCAGCAACCCTAGAACTGTGTTGCTTGGCATACAATTCAAGCTGCACTTTCACATTATGTTCCTGTGTAACCTCCTCTGTACCATCTATAGACTGAGACGGCGTGTCCTGCCATACAGGGAAACTGTCAACACCCGGATTTTTAATCCCAGATGCCTGTTATGCCATACATCGCAATCCCAGGATTACCATTTTTGCGAGACATAACAGATTGGATATCACAGTACATCATCCATTACAAACCATAATAAGGTCTTACACAAATAAAGGATCTCATGATCCAGTATTAGTACAAACAAGTAGTGGAATAATAAGCATAGCGGTGGGCTCCATCTTCAGTGTCATAGGCAATGCTGACGATGGGAGATGATCCTAGTTGTCATAGCCGTCCCACTGTCCTTCCTCCAGATAGTCCTCCTCATAGTCTTGCCACAGGAATAGCCAGGGACAAAGCCATGAGTACTCTTTAAGTAGTCGCAAACTATCACTAACAAGTAACGTAGTTCTAGTAGGAATGCTAAGTTCTAAGTTTATTTGCAAAGTTAAGTTTGAAACCTAAGATGAGTTCAGAAACAAAGAAAGATAAAATAAAGTTCTAAATCACCTAAGTGGGAACTTAGTTATCATAGTCACAACTCCGTTATGGTCAATTCATGTCATAAGTTATTTTGAAAACATCTGACAACGAAATAGTACGGCCACTCCAACTGTCCATAACTGCGGACACATCTATTCAAATAGTTTGACACTCTACAGAGGTAGTACACTTTCACCACAAAATTTGATACATCTGTCAGGGATAACCCTGAATCATCATACTTAGTATGCAGATAATCAAACATAACCTTTCCTTTACACACTCTAGTATAAGCACCTCTCCTATGAGCTTGGCCTCCCAGCCATGGCCATCTTCCATCCTAGGCACTGCATAGGTGGACAACATTGAGAGGTAGCCTCATCTCAAACCTCTCCCACGAGGGAACTCATACTAATGCATATAAACTTCTGGCTAAGCCTTACCCAATTCAGGTATTGTGGTTGTACGGTAAAATTGGAATGGTATCACATCCGAACCCAACCATCAGTTTTTATAAAGGGCTAAGGCTCATGCCTCAACATTTTCATCATCATAAACCATTTGTGTTTCTCAACACATGTCAAAACATCTCAATAGAATGACTCATCATTCCAATGTTTTCATAAGAATTTTCTCCAAGTATTCCCATCTAGAGTGATCAAGTTTTTTGTTTAGCTCCAACTACTAAGTTAAGAGTGTTCACTAAGGTGGGATGCTAATCTCAATCTCATGCCATAGAATGACATCTAGTATAGGACAATTTTTATACTCTTTATGCTATCTAAACTACTTTCAAAAATCTCACAAAGCATTACTAAAAGTAAAGAAAACTTTGGTAAAGTAAAAGGTAAAACTTGTAAGTAAAACTTGGGATGGGTATAAATCAAAAGGTATAACCAAAGCATGCCTAATGCATCTTGCTTAGGTTATCTTGCTTGCAAGGGTTAGCTTGCCAATAATAGCTTGCCTTGATTGGTGCAGCGGTTGAAATTCTCCTTGTCTTCTTCTAGGTAGAACTCCTCCTCCTCGTAGACTTGGTCGGTACTATCGTCTATAAATACATACGGGATACACAATCACCAAACAATACTTAACTAGTCTATTTAGCACACTAAGGCACATATTTGATGATCTAGTATCTTCACACTCATCACAAGATTTAATGAACTAGTTTCATTTATTTTATTTGAGAAAAGTAATTTCTACTCATTGAAATTAATTAAGATTTAATATTCTCCAATTAAAATATGGGATCATGTGGACACATGTCATCACCACATACTCTAATACATGGGAATGTGATTTAAATGTTGGATCACATTTTATAAAGTTTAGGATTCATATTTAAATGATTTAAAGTGACTAGAAATGCCTATATAGCATTATTTTGGTTCTAGTCCAAAGTCACTGCATGCAAATCTAAATATTATTACATATTCAGATAGGTATTATCAAATGTGATTTTTGAGAGTTAGAATCAACTCAAAAGCTATTATGGTTGATATTTAGAAAAATGTTTGAATGTAGAAAACTCTCTGTTTTGTTATTTTTGCTATATGTGATCTATAACTCCAATTGATTTAAATCCAATGGGCTTGCATAGAGATTTTAATTACCTTTCTAACAAAATTTGAATCATTCAATTTGGTTTAGTAGAACTCTCTGAATTCATTTTTAAACTAGTGGACAGAATTGATTTTAAGTCTAAATAGAAAAACCTATATTTGAATTTTAGGGCCAGCGCGGGAAACTAAACGGGCCGGCCCAGTGACGCTCAGCGGTGTAGAGGACAGCTGACAGGGGGTCCCACATGTCAGCGGCTCTTCTAACGCGAAGCAGTACGGGGCGATGTGGGTCGTGCGATTAGAACCTAGATCAACGGCTCTGGCTTGTCGTCGACGACGGACAAGTCGCCGGCGAGACTGAACCCTAGCGGCTTGGTGGGGGTCTATTGGGGGCTTACCAAGGCTCCAGCTAACGTGGCGATGGGGGCAATCGGACTGGTGGACGATGGCGACCTCAGGCGTGGTCACGACAGCTCCTGGGGTGGTCGCAATCGACTGCCCCCTTTCTCCTCTGTTGCGGCGACTCCGGTGGAAATTCTGGCGAACGGCTGCTCGAGCGGCTCCGACGAGAGGTGTGAGGGACTCAGTGGGAGGTGGGGAGTGTTGGAGTGTGGAGAAATGGTGCTGGGTAGGGCTCCTTTTATAGGTCGACGAGCGGACCGTGGGGTGCGACGGTGAGCTCGTCGGTGACGATGGTATAGAGGGCTAGAGGCATGGGCAGGGTAGGCGGATGGTGGCTTGCCTCCTGGAGGTCAGCTATGGTGCAATGGCACAACTAGGGCGGTGGATTTTGGTCGGGAGAGGCTGGCGCTCTGAGCGGCAGAGCCGGTGCTCGACGCTGCGTGCGGTGGCTACTGGTCGCGTGGCGGGAAAAGGGCATGTCCTGGAGCATGCTAGGGTTATGGCAGAGCGGCGCGTGTAAGTTGAGGGCAAGGCGCGGCTTGTGCTGGCCTGTCGGGGACGATGCTCTGGCGTGCTCCATGCATGGCGCAGAGGCTCGATGCATAGGCTCTCTACGGTGGTCCAGTGCTCGACTATGTTCATGGGGTGGACAGGGGGTCGCGGTAGGCTGCGGCGGAGCTAGGGGACGTGCTGGATTGGCACGACGTTGTCTCTAGCATGTTGTCCATGTTTGGCTGATGGTGACGAAGAATGGGTGACGCGGTACTGGCGCTGCGGGGTAGGAGGGGTGTTGTCTGGTGCTTAGTTAGGCTAACAGAGGACAAAGGAGAGATGAGAGGTTTAAATGGGGTACACGAATTTAATTAGCAACAGTATTAGTTAGGCCAAATTTTCTTGGCCAGCCAACTGTTCGACAAAATGGCCGCAAGAAAGTTTTGTTTGAATTTTGAAAAGATTTTTAGTGGGTGTGTTAGTCATATGCTTGAGCATCTGTGGTTGCTTGGGATTGTCAAATCGAACTCATTTGAGTGGTTTTTTAAAAGGTGAGATCTATGCATATGAGATGGATTCCATTTTCAAATGCCATTTAAAATTAGTGTTTAAATGTTTTTGTAAGATTTCAAAGTGGGTCTTGGTAGATCATTACTTGTACTAGCAAGGGGTGAAAATAGTTGAGAATGTTTTTGTTTGAATTTGACTTCTAGGAACACCTAAAGTGGCCTAGTGGATTAAAATGGCCAAAGTGACCATTTGCCTTTATTAATCTTTTTTTTTCTTTGGATTTTGCTTTTAAATGATCTAGATGATGTGGCATTCACCTTTGAATCATTTTACAACCATTAGAACAATCAAACATGGCAATTCCAAAAAATTCTATTTTAATGCAACACACATATGCATTCCTAATTATTTTAATAATGAAAAGTTTTTGTTAACCCTAAATTGGGTATTTGGATCTTGATAACCTTGATTAAAATTTTGGGATGTTACAAACCTTCCCCCCTTAAACAAAATCTTGTCCCGAGAGTTAAGAAAGAAAACTAGGAACTAAAGAGATCTGGAAACTTAGTCCTAATCTAATCTTCTCGCTCCCAAGTGGCTTCTTCTTCGGTGTGGTTGCTCCATTGGATCTTGAGAAATTTGATACTCCGGGTCCTGGTGGTTCTGTACGCTTGTTCCAAGATACGGATGGGCACTTCATGATACGTCAGATCCTTGTTGATATCAACGGCTCGGTGATCGATGTTCTTGAAAACTTCGGTCTTCTCTGGCACTTCTAGGCATTTGCGAAGTAACAAGATATGGAACACATTATGGATGGCGGAGATCTCTTCTAGCAGTTCCAGTTGAAAAGGTACTTCTCCTCGACGATTCAGAATCTTGAAGGGTCCGATATATCTGGGGGCTAACTTTCCTTTCAGACTAAAATGTTGCGTTCCCTTCAACGGCGAAACTTTGAGATACACAAAATCTCCGACATTGAAAGTCAGGTCTCTACGTCTCTTGTCAGCATAACTCTTCTGTCTGGATTGGGCGGTCTTGAGGTGCTCACGGACTTTGTGAACCTTCTCTTCGGCTTCTCGTAGGATGTCAGGTCCGAAAATCCGACTCTCTCGTACTTGTGACCAATTCAAAGGGGTACGACACTTTCATCCATATAAGAACTCAAATGGGGCCATTTGCAAACTGGCTTGATAACTATTGTTGTATGAGAATTTTGCGAAAGGCAGGCAATCTTCCCATTTTGATCCATACTCTAACACACAAGCTCGCAGCATATCTTCTAAGATTTGGTTGACTCTTTCAGTTTGTCCGTCGGTCTGCGGGTGATAAGCTGTGCTGAACTTCAACTTGGTTCCTAATCCTTCTTGGACTTTCTGCCAAAATCTCGAGGTAAATTGGGTTCGTCGATCTGACACTATGGTCTTGGGGGTTCCATGCAAACTAACAATTTTGGCAATGTACAACTCTGCTAGCTTCGAACTCTGGTAAGTTGTCTTGATATGTATAAAATGAGCCACCTTGGACAGTCTATCAACTATGACCCATATTGAGTCATTTCCCCTACTAGAAGTAGGCAAACCGGTGATAAAGTCCATTCTAACAGAATCCAATTTCCATTCCAGAATCTGCAATGGTTGCAACAGTCCTGTGGGTCTTTGATGTTCCGCTTTGACTCTCTGACAGATGTCACACTTGGCGATGTAGCTTCCAATTTCTCTCTTCATCTTGTGCCACCAAAATTGCTCCTTCAAATCTTGATACACCTTCGTTCCTTCGGGTAGATAGAATAAAGAGTACCATGAGATTCCTGCATGATAACTTGCTTCAGCTCCAAATCTGCTGGCACACAGATACGTCCGTTGTACCATGAACTCCTTCTTCATTCTCTGTGAATCCAGGTACCTTCCCTGTACCAATACGATGTTTGATTCCATCGATACTTTCATTTCCTTTCTGCGCTTCCTTGATCTGACTGATCAAAGTGGGTTGAAGTTCAATGCTAGCTAAAAATCCTTTTCTAACTAGCTCTGTTCTAAACTGCTCCAACTCCTCATGCAAACTTGGTTGCTTCTCCTTGATCATGGTGTTTAACCTACACGGCAATCTGCTAAGAGCATCCGCTACCACATTGGCTTTACCGGGGTGATAGTGAATGTCAAGGTCATAATCCTTGATTAACTCTATCCATATCCTTTGCCTCATATTCAGCTCCTTCTGAGTGAAAATATACTTCAAGCTCTTGTGATCTGAATAAATCTCACAACGATTACCCATAAGGTAATGACGCCATGTCTTCAAGGCTAAATCTACCGCTGCTAATTTAAGATCATGGGTGGGGTAGTTTTGCTCATGTTGCTTCAGTTGTCTGGACATATATGCTATGACTTTGCCTTCTTGCATCAACACACATCCGAGACCAATCTTGGATGCATCACAATACACATCAAACGGCTTCTTGATATCTGGCATAATGAATATTGGGGCTGAAATCAATCTCTACTTGAGCTCTTGGAAACTTGCTTCACATTTGTCGGTCCATTCAAACTTGTTGTCCTTCTTCAAGAATTGGGTCATTGGTCTTGCGATGCTCGAAAATCCTTCTACGAACTTGCGGTAATATCCCGCTAATCTGAGAAATGCACGGACTTGGGTTTGAGTGGTTGGGGCTTCCCATTCTTCAACATCTTTGATCTTGGCGGGATCAACAGCGACTCCTCCGGCAGACACAATATGTCCGAGGAATCCTACTTCTTTCAGCCAAAACTCACATTTGCTAAACTTGGCATATAAGTGATGCTCTCTCAGGGTTTCAAGGATGATCCTCGGATGTTGCTCATGGTGTTCTTCTGACTTGGAGTAGATAAGAATCTCATCGATAAACACAATGACAAACTTATCTAGAAAATTCATAAAGATCTTATTCATGAGATTCATGAAATAAGCGGGAGCATTGGTTAATCCAAAAGACATGACCGTATACTCATATGATCCATATCTGGTGGTAAAGGCGGTCTTTGGAATATCTGTTGCACGAATCTTAAGTTGGTGATAACTAGTCCTAAGATCGATCTTAGAGAACACTCTAGCACCAGTCAACTGATCAAACAAATCCTCTATCTTTGGCAATGGGTACTTGTTTTTGATGGTGACATCATTCAGCTTCCTGTAATCTGTGCACAAACGGTTCCCTCCATCTTTCTTGTCGACGAGCAACATAGGCGATCTCCATGGCGATGCGCTTGGTTGAATCAAGCCTTTCTCCAGCATAGCATCTGATGACCCACAAGTATAGGGGGTGTATCGCAGTATTTTCGAGGGAAGTGAAACCCAATTTATTGATTCGACACAAGGGGAGCCAAAGAATATTTATAAGCCTTAACAACTAAGTTGTCAATTCAGCTGCACCTGGAAACAATCTTGCTCACAGCAGTTTATCAGTAGCAACAGTTTTGTAGTAGGAATAGCAAAGTAACAATAGTAGTAAAGCAAAGACAATAGTAACAAAAGCAGTAACAATGGGATTCGAGTGCGGTAGGCATAGGGATGGATGGACGGGCGTTGCATGGACAAGACAATTCACATAGCAATCAGAACATAGGGCAATTGTAGATAAATAAGATAAAGCATCCAAGTACTAGACAATCATAGGCATATGTTCCATATATAGTCATACGTGCTCGCAATGAGAACTTGCACAACATCTTTTGTCCTGCTAGCCCGTTTGCAGCGGGGCCTCTAGGGAACTACTGGCAATTAAGGTGCTCCTTTTAATAGAGCACCGGAGCAAAGCATTAACACTCCGTGAACACATGTGATCCTCACATCAAAGCCTTTCCCTTCCGGTTATCCCGATTTCTGTCACTTCGGGGCCATAGGTTCCGGACAACAACGTGTGTATACAACTTGTAGATAAGACCAAGAACAATACTATCATAATGAATCAATAACATGTTCAGATCTGAAATCATGGCACTCGGGCCCTAGTGACAAGCATTAAGCACAACAAGTCGCAACAAAGTCATAAAGCACTAATAAAAGATACTAGGCACCATGCCCTAACAATCTGATGCCATTACATGAACGATCTCATCCAATCCCTACCATCCCCATAGCCTACAACGGGGGATTACTCACTCATAGATGGGGGAAACATGGATGGTCGATGAAGATGATGGTGGAGATCGATGGAGATGGCTCCGGCACTTCGTCCCTAGAGGTGCCGAACAGACTTTCGTCCCTCGAATCTCCCCTTGATGGCAAGATCAAAACTTTTCGTGGAAAAACGTCGACCCCCCCGAAGTTTTTAGGCCAGAAGGCTTCTTATAGGCGAAGAGGGAGACCGAGGGGGTGCCTGGGGCCACCACACCATGCCCTGGCGCGGCCAGGACCAGCCCGCGCCTAGGGGTGGTGTGGCCAGCCCCTGGCTCTCCTCCGCCTCAGATTCTCTCTCGAGTCTTCGAAAACTAGGCACTTTGGCTTTGTCCGTCCAATTCGAGAATATTCATTTCTGACTTTCTGGAACCAAAACAACAGAAAACAGGCAGGCTGTGGCTCTTGTTAATAGGTTAGTCCAAGAAATCATATGAAAAGTACTCCAAAGTGTGGACAAAACACAAGAAAGTGGATAAAACCAAGCATGGATCATCAAAAATTATAGATACATTTGCAATGTATCAACATCCCCAAGCTTAACTCCTATTCGTCCTTGAGTAGGTAAGTGATAAAAAGAAAGAATAATTTTTGAGGTGACATGCACCATCAAAGACTTGACCAAAGTATTTGTAAAACATTCAAAGCTGGGATCATAGTACTTCAATCATAACATGAAAGACAAAGTTCTAGCAATAAGACATAGTAACTATGATGCATCATGAAAGGGCACAAACAAAAGATTCATGAATAACAATGCTTTGCAAGATGTTTGTTTGTTTCACATAAAGAAAACATAGCAAAGTGGCATCCAACTTGTCCCTCATAGAGTAGCAAACATAAATGCATAGGACACCTTCAAAGTTTACAAGAGTGACTAGATACAAATAGTTTAAAACAAGCAATATCAAGGTATGCATCAATCAACAAGTCTTGGGACAATGCACATAGAACTAAGAATGGCCACTATGCTCTCAAGAAAGTGCTCAAAGAATGTGAGGAGACTCAACAAGGAAATGAAAAGGTTTTGAAAAGTTTGAAAGGCTTCCAAATGCTGAAAGTATGGTACTCATTAGCTTTGAGCTCTCATTGCCCCTGTCATAAGAATCTTTAATGTGGTTAAGGTGAAAGTGAGGTCCAATCTGAGTTATATGCTTGACAGACTATAAACTGAAAATCCCAAGTCCCTTGAGTACGAGGGCCGCTCCTCATGCTACTCAACTTTAGTTACCGGTAAGTTCTTATCATCGTAAGTATGTGCGTATCATTGAGAACCGCTAACGGGGTACCCCTTGCCCGATGATACGGAAGAATCCCCATATCAAAATGACAAGGCAAGCAGACAATGAGTATCTCAGCAATCTTCTTATTTACCATGGGAAAATGGTGCTTTTTTCTCTCTTTCCTCTTTTCATAAATATCTTTTTTTATTTTTCTCAATAGCTATCTCTCTTTTTTATAAGAAGAATGCTTCATAGATATCATTATGGTTACGCTGCAGGTTTCCACCATGTTAGCATGGATTAGACCAGCGGCCCAGGCATTTCTCTAACACACATACATAACTCCATGGACTTACAAGCTCCCCTTTTATTTCACACCGACGACATCCACAAACAAAAGAGCAAGGTATCAACTGGGTATATATTTACAAGTGTTGAAAGCGTTCCCCGTGACAGCACGGTTCTGCTAATCCCTAGCCTATAATTAGCAAGCATATAACTTTCATGGAGAGTTCACAATGGTTCAGATTTATTAAGTGCAGGAAATAAAGTGTGCCATCAAATTCGTGAGAGCTTTACTAACTACCTTTCTCATAACAAGCAAACATTTTATTCGAAAGAAAACAAGGCATATTGAATATGCACAGAAATAAAAAATGATGCTAATAGGTAGGTATGGTGGGCACTTTGGCAATATTTGGTTTAGGGAGTTGGTAACTTGAGTAAAACATACTCAGTGTAAGTGAAGGCTAGCAATAGTAAGGGAGCGACAAACGAGAGAGCAATAATGGCCATAATCATGTAGAGCAACAAAACATCATTGATCAAAGCATAAAGTGATACTACAAGTTGAAAACTAAAGGATCATAAAGGCTTATGGTGACTTGGGATAGTCATAACATGGTGTGAGCATGTGCCAAGTCAATCCAAATAAAGCATAAAGGAGAATACCACTATACTATGCTTTAATATGCTAAAACAACGCATGATTCATCCAAGGAACATTAAGCAATCTCAATTGTATATAACAAGTCATGATACAACAAAGAATACTAAGCATAAAGCCAAAACAATATCAAGCATGTCATGACAAAGCATAGGCCACAGTCAAAAACAAGCTCTCTTTACCACTTAAGCATGAGCTTTCCTACTTTTTTTCAAACCAAACCAAACTATTTGAAAACCGATGTATGAAAGAGGGGGTCCAACCAATTTATTCAGAAAACTAAGCAAACCAAGCAAACTAAAAACCAAAACAAAAAACGAAAAAGAAGACGCTCCAAGAACAACACAACTGTGCATGAAACAATAAAAATGAAGCGTTTGGAAGAAACCTAGGATTTTTATTGCTGAAGAAGGGGATGCCTTGGGAATCCCCAAGCTTTGACGCTTGTACTTCTTGGATATTTCTTGGGGTGACACGCGTGGCATCCCCAAGCTTGAGCTTTAGTCCATCCTTCATCTCATTACTCATTCCTTCCATACACCTGAAAATTTTCCTTCATACAAAACTTCACACAATCTCATTAGCAACATTAGTGCACTCAAGATAAAAGGTCTTAAGGTTCAGTTCTAACACCAAATAAACTTCCATTATAACACTAGATACTGTAGAACTTCCCTCAAAAAGCTCAATTCCCCAAAAGAACTCAAGAAGGAACCAACAAGAAGCAAATGCAGAAAATGGCAGCAATCGGTCAAAACAAACCAGCAGGTAAAGTCAAATTTTTTCGAAGACCTTCTATTTCTCAAATCAAAGAGTGTTGAACTAACGAAAGTTAGATAACAACCTGGGGCAGAAGCACAAAACATGACAGCTCAATCCGACATACAGAGCTCTCTCGCGAAGTTTTACGGTGAAGCACAAAAATCTGTTTCGGGATAGCAACTTTCCCAATCATTACTTCTCTCTCATTAGAGGTTACTCTTGGCACAAAAAGCAAATAAAAAGGATAAGGAGCGGTTATTACTCCAAGACTCATCTAAAACTTTTGGGTTATCTTCCAATAAGTACTTTTCTTTAACGCCTTTAAGTTAGGCATAAGCAAAAACTAAATAGATAGAATAGAAGCAAGCGGAGATAATCATGGTGAAAACATTGTTTTGTTCAATGAAATCCTTTTGTTAACAAGGTTGAGCAGGTCTTGTTACCAAAACAATTTCATATGATACAAAACTTTGTATTCCACTTATGATTATGTTACCTCAACCTTGATAGCAATGGTCCCAATCATAATAGTTTCAAATTTTTCTCTTGGTATGGGACAATATATTTCTCCAACTTGAATGCTCTCAACATGTTCACTTGAATTTAAACCATAAGTCCTATCAATCTTCTTGGGGAAATAGATAGTATGTTCCTTGTCATTAACATTGAAGGACACCTTCCCTTGATTACAATTAATAACAGCTCCTGTAGTATTTAAGAAAAGGTCTCCCAAGAATAATAGACATATTATCATCTTCAGGCATAAAAGTTTGAGAGGATGCTCTCATAAGAAATATGAAGTGAAGTAAAAGAGAGCATCAAGAAGCAAATTCAAAACACATTTAAGTCTAACCCACTTCCTATGCATAGGAATCGTGTACGCAAATAAATTCGCAAAGAACAAAGTGACAGACATAGGAAGATAAAACAAGAGTAACTTCAAAACTTTCAGCACATAGAGAGGTGTTTCAATACCATAAAAACTTCTACAACCATATTTTCCTCTCTCATAATAATTTTCAGTATCCTCATGAATAAACTCAACAATATAACTATCACATAAAGCATGCTCTTCATGATCTACAAGCACTAGAGCTTTATTATAAACATTTTCAAAAGAAACCTTGGGAACATAACATTCATCCTCCTTTAGTGAGCATGGAGGACAATCAAATAATGTAAGGGATAAAGAGTTACTCTCATTAGAAGGTAGGCATGGGTAGCTAATCCATTCTTCCTCCTTTTGTTCATCACTCTCCTCCTCTTTTTCATCTAATGAGATTTCAGGTTCATAAATCTCTTCTTCCATAGGAGCCTGCAAGGCATTAGTCTCTTCCATAGGGTCCTGCAAGGCATTAGTCTCTTCCATTTGTGGAAAGAATCTATTAAAATAATCAAGGATATAGCTATTTTCATCCTTGTAATTATCAAAGCAAAATTTAAGTATACCATAAACCTCATGCTTATAAGGTGAATCATCAATATTTTCAAGCAAACTAGCAAGTTCAAAAGCACCCTTCCAAGCAATAAATTCTTCAATTTGCTCCGCATCATAAAAGTCATAAATTCCTTTAGCATAGGAAGATATGGTATCATTATCACTATACTCACATTGAAAAGGGAGGTGTTTATACCTCTTTCTGCAATAAGACTCATCATAGCAATAAGTAACATTATAAGTAGAGCACACGTTTCTAGCAATGGTATACAATCTATCAATTTGTTCCCATAATTGTTTCCCTTTTTGTGACAAGCGATGTTCCTTATAATAATATCTTTGATCTTCCGTGAACCCACCTTGCCAATAAGCTTCAGTTTCAAAGAAACCAACCATTAACAACAAGCATGATGAAGCAAGACAATAACAGACCAACGAAAATAACAACTAGAGTAGGAACTATTTTTTTTGTATTTTTGATAAAGAAACAAGCAAACAAGGAGAAAATAAACTTAGCTTGAACAATAGTGAATCCAAGTGAACTTGATAAATAAAGTTATGCTCCCCGGCAACGGCGCCAGAAAATAGTCTTGATGACCCACAAGTATAGGGGGTGTATCGCAGTATTTTCGAGGGAAGTGAAACCCAATTTATTGATTCGACACAAGGGGAGCCAAAGAATATTTATAAGCCTTAACAACTAAGTTGTCAATTCAGCTGCACCTGGAAACAATCTTGCTCACAAGAGTTTATCGAGTAACAGTTTTGTAGTAGGAATAGCAAAATGTGATGAGTAGTAAAGCAAAGACGGTAATGTAACAAAAGCGATATGATGGGATTCGAAGTGCGGTAGGGATGGATGGACAGGCGTTGCATGGACAAGACAATTCACATAGCAATCAGAACATAGGGCAATTGCAGATAAATAAGATAAAGCATCCAAGTACTAGACAATCCTAGGCATGTGTTCCATATATAGTCATACGTGCTCGCAATGAGAACTTGCACAACATCTTTTGTCCTGCCAGCCCATTTGCAGCGGGGCCTCTAGGGAACTACTGGCAATTAAGGTGCTCCTTTTAATAGAGCACCGGAGCAAAGCATTAACACTCCGTGAACACATGTGATCCTCACATCAAAGCCTTTCCCTTCCGGTTATCCCGATTTACATCGCCGGGGCCATAGGTTCTGGACAACAACGTGTGTATACAACTTGTAGATAAGACCAAAAACAATACTATCATAATGAATCAATAACATGTTCAGATCTGAAATCATGGCACTCGGGCCCTAGTGACAAGCATTAAGCATAACAAGTCGCAACAAAGTCATAAAGCACTAATAAAAGATACTAGGCACCATGCCCTAACAATCTGATGCCATTACATGAACGATCTCATCCAATTCCTACCATCCCCATAGCCTACAGCGGGGGATTACTCACTCATAGATGGGGGAAACATGGATGGTCGATGAAGATGATGGTGGAGATCGATGGAGATGGCTCTGGGGGCACTTCCCCATCCCGGCAGGGTGCCGGAATAAAGACTTTCTGTCCCTCGAATCTCCCCTTCGGTGGCAGCGGCACAGCAAAACTTTTCATGGAAAAACGTCGAACCCCCTGAAATTTTTAGGTCAGAAGGCTTCTTATAGGCGAAGAGGGAGACCGAGGGGGTGCCTGGGGCCACCACACCATGCCCTGGCGCGGCCAGGCCCAGCCCGCGCCTAGGGGTGGTGTGGCCAGCCCCTGGCTCTCCTCCGTCTCGTATTCTGGCTCCTGGAGTCTTCTGGAAAAATAGGCACTTTGGCTTTTGTCCCGTCCAATTCCGAGAATATTCATTTTCTGACTTTCCTGGAACCAAAAACAGCAGAAAACAGGCAGCTGGCACCGTGGCTCTTGTTAATAGGTTAGTCCAAGAAATCATATGAAAAGTACTCCAAAGTGCAGAAAAAACACAAGAAAGTGGATAAAACCAAGCATGGAGCAGCAAAAATTATAGATACATTTGCAATGTATCAGCATCCAGTTGCTTCTTCAACTCCACTAACTCTGATGGGTTCATGCTATAGGGTCTTTGAGCTATGGGTCCGGTTCCAGGAATTAGTTCAATAATTAACTCAATATCCCGATCTGGGGGCATACCGGGCAATTCATCTGGGAATACGTCGGGGTATTCACAAACTACTCTGACTTGTTCTATGGTGGGTAGGGCTAGACTCTTGTTGCATTTGAATTGACGGGGCAAGGTTTCAGATATATGCTCTACTAATACTCCAGAGCTACTGGTCATGGTGATGGATTTCTTGGCATAGTCGATCAATCCTTTATGCTTTGACATCCAATCCATTCCTAGTACTACTTCCAAAACTTTGGTTCCAAGTACTATTAGATTGGCATAAAAATCTATCCCATGTATTTTGATAGGCACAACCTTGCAAATTTTTCTTGCTTTGGTGGTTGAGCCAGGTATTTGAACTATCATAACATGCTTCAAGTTGGTTGGGTGAATCTTACTAGTGCATGCAAATTCTTCGGTAACAAACGAGTGCGATGCTCCAGAATCAAACAACACTCTTGCTAATACTGAGTTAACAGAAAACATACCCAACACAACATCTGGCGCTTCTTGGGCTTCTTCGGCGTTCATGTGGAAGAGACGGCCATTGCGGTTGTGAGGATTCCCTGGGGCGAATCTTCTTCCGGGCTGAACACGGTGCTACTGCTGTGCTGGGGCATTCACATTAGCAGTAGCGGCAATATTCTTAGGACACTCATTGGAGTAGTGACCCTTCACTCCACACTCAAAACAAGTAATCTGAGACTTGTCTTTTGCTGCAACAGGCACAACATTGCTTCTAGTCCTCGGTGCAGTATTGTTGTTGGACTTGGGCGGTGCACGGTTGAAGTTGTTGGAGTTGCCGGGGTGGTTGTTGTTGTTCCCTCCGGTCTTCACATTTCCTCCACTACGGTTGGGGTAGCTTGGGTGAGACATTGGGGTCTATTGTTCCCCGGGGCATATCCGGCAAACGGGTTGTGGCGATACTTCTGGGCACTATGGGACCCAGCTTGGTGCATCATCCGGCGTTTCCGATTGTCATTCGCTTGGTTGATCTTCCCTTCCATCTGAATGGCAGAGTCGACTAGCTCTTCGAGGTCTTCAAAACAGATGTTGACTAACACCGTCTGCATCTCATCATGCAGTCCGTTCAGGAATCTCTCCTTCTTCTTGGCTTCAGTGTTGATCTCATCAGGTGCATACCTGGAGAGGGACAAGAATCTGTCATGGTACTCCACTACAGTCATTCTGCCTTGCTTTAGTTCTCTGAATTCATCTCTCATTCTGGTGACTAAACCCTGTGGCACATGGGTGTGGCTGAACTTGAATTTGAAGGCTTCCCACGTCATCACTTGACCGTGGTTCATCGTGCGGGTGCTATTCCACCATGCTCTTGCATCTCCTGCCAGATCAATGACAAACTTATCCAGAAAATTCATAAAGATCTTATTCATGAGATTCATGAAATATGCAGAAACATTGGTTAATCCAAAAGACATGACCGTATACTCATATAATCCATATCTAGTGGTAAAGGCGGTCTTTGGAATATCTGTTGCACGAATCTTAAGTTGGTGATAACCAGTCCTAAGATCGATCTTAGAGAACACTCTGGCACCAGTCAACTGATCAAACAGATCCTCTATCTTTGGCAATGGGTACTTGTTTTTGATGGTGACATCATTCAGCTTCCTGTAATCTGTGCACAAATGGTTTCCTCCATCTTTCTTGTCAACGAACAACACAGGCAATCTCCATGGCGATGCGCTTGGTTGAATCAAGCATTTCTCCAGCATAGCATCCAGTTGCTTCTTCAGCTCCACTAACTCTGATGGGTTCATGCTATAGGGTCTCTAAGCTATGGGTCCGGTTCCAGGAATTAGTTCAATAATGAACTCAATATCCCGATCTGGGGGCATACCGGGCAATTCATCTGGGAATACGTCAGGGTATTCACAAACTACTCTGACTTGGTCTATGGTGGGTAGGGCTAGACTCTTGTTGCATTTGAATTGACGGGGCAAGGTTTCAGATATATGCTCTACTGATACTCTAGAGCTACTGGTCATGGTGATGGATTTCTTGGCACAGTCGATCAATCCTTTATGCTTCGACATCCAATCCGTTCCTAGTACTACTTCCAAACCTTTGGTTCCAAGTACTATTAGATTGGCATAAAAATCTATCCCATGTATTCTGATAGGCACAGCCTTGCAAATTTTTCTAGCTTTGGTGGTTGAACCAGGTATTTGAACTATCATAACATTCTTCAAGTTGGTTGGGTGAATCTTACTAGTGCATGCAAATTATTCGGTAACAAACGAGTGCGATGCTCCAGAATCAAACAACACTCTTGCTAATACTGAGTTAACAGAAAACATACCCAGCACGACATCTGGCGCTTCTTGGGCTTCTTCGGCGTTCATGTGGAAGAGACGGCCGTTGCGGTTGTGAGGATTCCCTGGGGCGAATCTTCTTCCGGGCTGAACACGGCGCTGCTGCTGTGCTGGGGCATTCACATTGGTAGTGGCGGCAATCTTCTTAGGACACTCATTGGAGTAGTGACCCTTCACTCCACACTCAAAACAAGTAATCTGAGACTTGTCTTTTGCTGCAACAGGCTCAACATTACTTCCAGTCCTCGGTGCAGTATTGTTGTTGTTCTTGTTGGACTTCGGCGGTGCACGGTTGAAGTTGTTGGAGTTGTCGGGGTGGTTGTTGTTGTTCCCTCCGGTCTTCACATTTCCTCCGCTACGGTTGGGGTAGCTTAGGCGAGACATTGGGGGTCTATTGTTCCGCGGGGCATATCTGGCAGACGGGTTGGGGCGATACTTCTAGGCACTATGGGACCCATCTTGGTGCGTCATCCGGCGTTTGCGATTGGCATTCGCTTGGTTGATCTTCCCTTCCATCTGAATGGCAGAGTCGACTAGCTCTTCGAGGTCCTGAAAACGGATGTTGACTAACACTGTCTACATCTCATCATGCAGTCCGTTCAGGAATCTCTCCTTCTTCTTGGCTTCAGTGTTGATCTCATCAGGTGCATACCTGGCGAGGGACAAGAATATGTCACGGTACTCCACTACAGTCATTCTGCCTTGCTTTAATTCTCTAAATTCATCTCTCATTCTGGTGACTAAACCCTGTGGCACATGGGTGCGGCTGAACTTGAATTTGAAGGCTTCCCACGTCATCACTTGATCGTGGTTCAGCGTGCGGGTGTTGTTCCACCATGATCTTGCATCTCCTGCCAGATAATGGGTGGCAAACAGAACTTTCTCATTGGCAGCCACACCTGCGACTTCTAAGTTATTCTCCATGGTCTGTAACCAATCATCAGCATCCAGCGGGTCTTCAGACTTGCTAAAGATAGGGGGATTGGTATTCTGGAAGTTTTTGAGTTTGGATCCATGATGATCCTAATTTCCATGGCCTTGATTATTGTGGGCCATCTGGGCGATCTGCTGCAGGGTGGCTAGATTTGCTTGGTGCTCTGCTCTACTAGCTTCGTGGTCTGCAATTAGCGTCTGCAAAATCTGCAGCATTGGGTCCTGCAATGAGCTGCTCCCTCCTTGGTTTCCACGAGTCATCGGAAGATTGAGATAGATAATGGGGTAAGAGGGAAAGTTCTAAGGTTTATGGTTTTGTTTTCAAAGCTAAAACTTTGAGTTTGACTCAGGTTTGGTAAACTAACTTCTTTTCATTCATTCAAGAAAAGCACACGATACAAACACGGACACGCCGCAACAAAAGGAAAACAGATGGTTTTAAGAACCATTCTGTAAGATAAGATACAATGGGACCGATACTTCTCACTCCTACGATAGTGCTCTAGTGCATCTACTCATCATATATGAAGTCGGAGTCATCATCATCGGTGTAGAAGTCCATGGCATCATCCTCCAGGTAGTCATCATCATTGCTGAGGTATGAGTGAATATCCCCCTAGATGTCTTCACCTTCTTCCTCTTCTTCTTTTGCTGCAAGCTGAGCTTCTTGCTCCTTGATGGTCTTCTCGAGGTCGGCCACCTTCTTGCGAAGACGGTCAATGGTGTGATCCTTCTTTGCGCGTTGATGATGAAGTGATTGACGATCCTTGATGAGCAGTGAAAACGTCTAGGCCTTCTAGGCAGCAATGGCAAGGTTGTGGTTGGCGTACTCTCGAGTATTGTCCAATTCCTTCTGTCTGTCATACAGTAGGAAGTCGAGGTTCTCCACTTGGCGCTTCAACTCCGGGTGACTTGGCATCTCCAGAGGCATTCCCATAGAATCACGCCTTGCATAGTGAGCAAAGCGAGTTCCCTGGATCAAGTTGACATTCTGTGCACAAAGACGAGCGAGAGCTTCATGCATTTCCCTGACTAATCCATCTAGCCAGTTGTTCTCTCTCACGGTGAATTGAATCTTCTCGGAAAGTGGTGCTTCCATCTTGCCTCGAAGATTAACAACTATCAGCCATTGTAAATCTCCTCCTGGGTGATCATTGAGTTGAGCTCCGAAGAATTCCGGATGCGGACGCTCAAGGTACTCAGACAGTGCATCAAGATCCCTCTCGAAGATCAGTTGGCCTCCGTTGCCCAACTGGTAGAACTTGAACTACTGAACTTCCGTCTATAAGAATTTAGGATGAGAAAGTTAGTGAGGTGATCAAGTGTGTCAAATTTTATGTAGTAATGTAAGAATTTTTGAGGAACCTGAATCTTTTTTGAAAGAATCTCAAGGGTAAGAGAGGAAATAGGTTTTCACAAATACTCACTTTGGTTTTGAAACTAAGTTTTTGTTCGGACGGCCATTCTAGCTAGGGTCTCCTATGGTTAGGATGGCCCTGATACCAACTTGTCAACACCCGTATTTTTAATCCCAGATGCCTGTTATGCCATACATCGCAATCCCAGGATTACCATTTTGTGAGACATAACAGATTGGATATCACAGTACATCATCCATTACAAACCATAATAAGGTCTTACAAAAATAAAGGATCTCATGATCCAGTCTTAGTACAAACAAGTAGCGAAATAATAAGAGTAGCGGTGGGCTCCATCTTCAGTGTCACAGGCAATGTTGATGATGGGAGATGATCGTAGTTGTTGTAGTTGTCCTGCTGTCCTTCCTCCGGATAGTCCTCCTCATAGTCTGGCCACGGGAATAGCCAGGGACAAAGCCATGAGTACTCTTTAAGTACTTGCAAACTATCACTAACAAGGTAGTTCTAGTAGGAATGCTAAGTTCTAAGTTTATTTACAAAGTTAAGTTTCAAACCTAAGCTGAGTTCAGAAACAAAGAAAGATAAAATGAAGTTCTAAATCACCTAAGTGGGAACTTAGTTGTCATAGTCACAACTCTGTTGTGATCAAGTCATGTCACAATTCATGTCATAAGTCATTTTGAAAATATCTGACAACGGAACAGTATGGCCACTCCAACTGTCCATAACCGCGGACGTGGCTATTCGAATAGTTTGACACTTTGCAGAGGTGGTACACTTTCACCACAAAATTCGATACATCTATCAGGGATAACCCTGAATCATCATACTTAGTATGCAGATAATCAAACATAACCTTTCCTTTACACACTCTAGTATAAGCACCTCTCCTATGAGCTTGGCCTCCTAGCCATGGCCATCTACCATCCTGGGCACTGCATAGGTGGACAACATTGAGAGGTAGCCTCAGCTCAAACCTCTCCCGCGAGGGAACTCATACTAATGCATATAAACTTCCGGCTAAGCCTTACCCAATTCAGGTATTATGGTTGTACGGTAAAATTGGAATGGTATCGCATCCGAACCCAACCATCAGTTTTTATAAAGGGCTAAGGCTCATGCCTCAACATTTTCATCATCATAAACCTTTTTTGTTTCTCAACACATGTCAAAACATCTCAATAGAATGACTCATCATTCCAAGGTTTTCATAAGCATTTTCACCAATTATTCCCATCTAGAGTGATCAAGTTTTTGGTTTAGCTCCAACTACTAAGTTAAGAGTGTTCACTAAGGTGGGATGCTAATCTCAATCTCATGCCATAGAATGACATCTAGTATAGGCCAAGTTTTATACTCTTTATGCTATCTAAACTACTTTCAAAAATCTCACAAAGCATTACTAGAAGTAAAGAAAACTTTGGTAAAGTAAAAGGTAAAACTTGTAAGTAAAACTTGGGATGGGTATAAATCAAAAGGTATAACCAAAGCATGCCTAATGCATCTTGCTTAGGTTATCTTGCTTGCAAGGGTTAGCTTGCCAATAATAGCCTGCCTTGATTGGTGCAGCGGTTGAAATTCTCCTCGTCTTATTCTGGGTAGAACTCCTCCTCCTCGTAGACTTGGTCGGTACTATCGTCTATATATACATACGGGATACACAATCACCAAACAATACTTAACTAGTCTATTTAGCACACTAAGGCACATATTTGATGATCTAGTATCATCACACTCATCACACGATTTAATGAACTAGTTTCATTTATTTTATTTGAGAAAAGTAATTTCTACTCATTGAAATTAATTAAGATTTAATATTCTCCAATTAAAATATGGGATCATGTGGACACATGTCATCACCACATAATCTAATACATGGGAATGTGATTTAAATGTTGGATCACATTTTATAAAGTTTAGGATTCATATTTAAATGATTTAAAGTGACTAGAAATGCCTATATAGCATTATTTTGGTTCTAGTCCAAAGTCACTGCATGCAAACCTAAATATTATTACATATTCAGATAGGTATTATCAAATGTGATTTTTGAGCGTTGGAATCAACTCAAAAGCTATTATGGTTGATTTTTAGAAAAATGTTTGAATGTAGAAAACTCTCTGTTTTGTTATTTTTGCTATATGTGATCTATAACTCGAATTGATTTAAATCCAACAGGCTTGGATAGAGATTTTAATTACCTTTCTAAAAAAAATTGAATCATTCAATTTGGTTCATATGGTGGTCGCAATCGACTGCCTCCTTTCTCCTCTCCTGCGGCGACTCCGGTGGAAATTACGGCGAACGGCTGCTCAAGCGGCTCCGACGAGAGGTGTGATGGACTCAGTGGGAGGTGGGGAGTGTTGGAGTGTGGAGAAATGGTGATGGGGAGCGCTCCTTTTATAGGTCAACGAGGGGACCGTGGGGTGCAACGGTGAGCTCATCGGTGACGATGGTACAGAGGGCTAGAGGCATGGGCGAGGTAGGCGGATGATGGCTTGCCTCCTGGCGGTCAACTATGGTGCAATGGCGCAACTAGGGCGGTGGCTTTTGGTCGGGCGATGCTGCCGCTCTGAGCGGCAGAGGGGGTGCTCGACGCTGCGTGCGGTGGCTGCTAGTCGCGCTGCGGGAAAAGGGCATGTCCTGGAGCATGCTGAGGTTATGGCGGAGCGGCGCGTGCAAGCTGAGGGCAAGGCACGGCTTGTGCTGGCCTGTCGGGGACGGTGCTCTGGTGTGCTCCATGCATGGCGCAGAGGCTCGGTGTGCGGGCTGTCTACGGTGGTCCAGTGCTCGGCTGTGTCCGTGGGGTAGATAGGGGGTCGCGGTAGGGTGCGGCGGAGCTAGGGGACGTGCTGGATTGGCGCGTTGTTGTCTCTGGCGTCTTGTCCATGTTTTGTAAGATTTCAAAGTGGGCTTTGGTAGATCATTACTTGTACTAGCAAGGGGTGAAAAGAGTTGAGAATGTTTCTGTTTGAATTTGACTTCTAGGAACATCTAAAGTGGCCTAGTGGATTAAAATGGCCCAAGTGACCATTTGCCTTTATTATTCTTATTTGATTTCTATTTCTTTGGATTATGTTTTTAAATGATCTAGATGATGTGGCGTTCACCTTTGAATCATTTTACAACCATTAGAACAATCAAACATGGCAATTCCAAACAATTTTATTTTAATGCAACACACATATGCATTCTTAATTATTTTAATAATAAAAAGTTTTTGTTAACCCTAAATTGGGTGATTTCGATCTTGATAACCTTGATTAAAGTTTTGGGATGTTACAGAAACCATCATCCTGCTCCTGCACACCAGGTGTGCTATCAAAAATAGGTCCAACTATCCTCTCACTAGAACCCTCTACATCAGCTCCATGATCAGGTGTATGCTCATCATACGAGGGTGGCCCTCTTACACCATCGAGCACCAAAGCACTGGCAGGCATAGTATCAGATGCAGCAGCAACTTTTTCAGGTGGGTCAGGATCAACATAATCAGCATTCAACATGTCCAAAGTTTTCTTATTAGTTGCATCAGCTGGTATAAGAAAGACAAATGCATTAGTAATAAAAAATGAATTCAGATACTATAGGAATGCAAGATAGCTTTAAAAGTTGGTTAAGATGTTATTACAGAATTGGCATTTGTTCCAAAAAAAACTAAACACAAAGCTACAAATTTCACATATAATGCACATAATCTAGGAAGTTAAGATAAATATATGATAGAAGTTATAATTAGAAGTTATCAAAGTTAATCTAAAGTAGACAATGTGCATGATGCACTCGACTTTCAACGTAGAGCTCGTTGGGAACCCCAAGAGGAAGGTATGATGAGCACAGCAGTAAGTTTTCCCTCAGTTATGAAACCAAGGTAATCGAACCAGTAGGAGCAAGGAAACACCCCAAAGGTGTTACTAGCTGAGATTTGGCAGGGCGCACTACCGGTGCTAGTAGCAACGTGGAGACCTGCACAACACAACCACAGAACTTTGTCCCCAACTTGCGATGAGGTTGTCAATCTCACTGTGTTTTGAGGAAAACAAAGGATTAAACGTATCGAATGGAAGGAAGTAAAAGTTTGCAGAAAGTAAACACAAAGCAGTAAAAGATTGTAGATTGTATATAAAAGACAAGGACCGGGATCCATAGTTCACTAGAGGTGGCTCTCCTTAGATAGATAACATGCTGGGTGAACAAATTACAGCGGGGCAATTGACAAACACCGAGAAAGCAATACATGCATATACTAATCATCTTGACTCCTTTGAGACTTGATTGGGCATTACAACATAATACATAGACCGCCATCCAACTGCATCTATGACTAATAATCCACCTTTAGGTTATCATCCGAACCCCCTCCAGTATTAAGTTGCAAGCAACAGATTATTGCTTTACGAACTATGTGTAAGGTAAACAATACAATTGTTCTATGAACAAAGGATCGTTGTTTTCTCCCTAGTAGCAACAACACATCTAGTACCTTAGAGATTTCTGTCACTTCCCCAGATTACCAGAGGCATGAACCCACTATCGAGCATAAATACTAACTCTTGGAGTTGCTAGCATCTACTTGGCCAAGATAGCTACTAACAACGGAAAGCATGCAAGATCTCAATTAACAAAGACATGATAGAATCAATAATCAATCTGAAATAGCATCTCAATATCCATTGGATCCCTGCAAACACAACATGTATGAATTACAAATAGATGATCTTGATCATGAACGGAGCTCACAAGATCTAAACATGAAAGCACAAAGGAGGAGAAACCAGCCATCTAGCTACTACATGGATCTGTAGTCCAAGGTTGAACTACTCACACATCACACCGGAGGCTTGCTTGGTGATGAAGAAGGCCTCCAGGGTGAATTCCCCTCTCCGGCAGGGTGTCGGGAAGAGCTTCAGATCCCTCCCGATCTAGGGATGGAGATGATGGTGGCTACAAACTCTTTCGTGGATTTTTAATCAGGTACTTAGGGTTTTCGTCCCGAGGGAAATATATAGGTGGAAGGAGAGGCCGAGGGGGTGCCGGAAGCGGCCACACCACCCCCTGGCGCGGGCCAGGCCTGACCACGCGGCCAGGTGGTGTGGTGGCTCCCTGGCCCTTCTCCGTCTCGTATTCTGGCACTTGATCCCTTCCGGAAAAATAGGCACTTTGGCTTTTGTCCCGTCCAATTCCGAGAATATTCATTTTCTGACTTTCCTGGAACCAAAAACAGCAGAAAACAGGCAGCTGGCACTGTGGCTCTTGTTAATAGGTTAGTCCAAGAAATCATATGAAAAGTACTCCAAAGTTGGATCAAAACACAAGAAAGTGGATAAAACCAAGCATGGAACATCAAAAAATATAGATACGTTTGCAATGTATCAACATCCCCAAGCTTAACTCCTGCTCGTCCTCGAGTAGGTAAGTGATAAAAATAAAGAATAATTTTTGAGGTGACATGCACCATCAAAGACTTGATCAAAGTATTTGCAAAACACTCAAAGTTGGGATCATAGTACTTTAATCATAACATGAAAGACAAAGTTCTAGCAATAAGCAAAGAGACTATGATGCAACATGAAAAGGCACAAACAAAAGATTCATGAATAACAATGCTTTGCAAGACGTTTGTTTGTTTCACATAAAGAAAACATAGCATAAAAGTATTCAGTTTGTCCCTCAATAGAGTAGCAAATATAAATGCATAGGACACCTTCAAAGTTCATAAGAGTGACTAGATACAATAGTTTAAAACAAGCAATAACAAGTTATGCATCAATCAACTAGTCTTGGGACAATGCACATAGAACTAAGAATGGCCACTATGATCTCAAAGTAGGTGCATAAAGATAGAAGGTGGAGACTCAATATAATGGTGGAAGAAAGGCCTTTTGTAGAAAGGAAGTAGGGATTCAAGTCTCATAAAGATCTTACAAAAATTATGGTACTTATAGTTTTCAGCTCTCATTGCCCCTATCATAAGCATCTTGAAGTGGTTAAGGTTAAAGTGACACAACTGAGAGGATATGCTTGACAAGTTATAAACCGAAATCTCATGCCCCTTACTTACAAAGACCGATCCTCATGCTACTCAACTTCAGTCACGAGTAAGCTCTTGTCATTGTAAGTATATGTGTATCATTAAGAACCGCCAACGGGGTACCACTTGCACATGATACGGGAGATTTCCCATAATAAAAATGACAAGGCAAGCAGACAATGAGCATCTCAGCGATCTTTTTATTTGCTATTTGCATAGATTTTTATTGAGGATGCTTCATAGAGTGATCATTATGGTGATGCTGCAAGTTTCCACCAAGATTAGGCATGGCTTAGGCTAGCGGCCCAGGCGTTTCTCTAACACACATACAAACTCCATGATCTTACAAGTTCCACTTTTATTTCACATCGCCAGGATCCGTAAGCAAAAGAACATGATATCAACGGGGTACAAAGAACAAGTGCAATGTTGAAAGCGTTCCCCATGAAACATGGTTCTGCTAATTTCAACTTATAAAGCGCAAGCATATACGCAACAAAGAAGGACCCAATGGTTCAACTTATTAGAGGCAAAAAGTAAAGTGTGCCATCAAGTTCGTGAGAGCTTTAATCACTAGTTTTCTCATAACAAGTGGAAGGTAAACAAAAGCATGAATGTACTTGGAATAGCATAAGCTAGTAGGTAGGTATGGTGGACTCTTTGGAATAACTTGGTTTAGGGAGTTGGATGCATGAGTGGAACTCATACTTGGTTGTGGAGGCTAGCAAAAGATTGGGAGCGACAAACTAAGAGAGCAATAATGGCCATAATCATGCAGCGCGACAAAACATCATTGATCAAAGCATAAAGTGATACTACAAGTTGAAAACTAAAGGATCATAAAGGCTATGGTGACTTTGGATAGTCATAACATGGTGTGAGCATGTGCCAAGTCAACCCAAATAAAGCATCAAAGGAGAATACCACTATACTATGCTTTAATATGCCAAAACAACACATGATTCATCCAAGGCACATTAAGCAATCTCAATTGTTTATAACAAGTCATGCTACAGCAAAGAATACTAAGCATAATGCCAAAACAATATCAAGTATGGCATGACAAAGCATAGCCGCAGTCAAAAACGAGCTCTTTTTACCACATAAGCATGAACTTTCCTACTCTTTTCCAAACCAAACCAAACTATTTGCAAACCAATGTATGAAAGAGGGGGTCCAACCAACTTATTCAGAAAACTAAGCCAACCAAGCAAACTAAAAACCAAAACAAAAACGAAAAAGAAGACGCTCCAAGAAAAACGCAACTGTGCATGAAACAATAAAAATGAAGCGTTTGGAAGAAACCTGAGATTTTTATTGATGAAGAAGGGGGATGCCTTGGGCATCCCCAAGCTTTGACGCTTGTACTTCTTGGATATTTCTTGGGGTGACACATGTGGAATCCCCAATCTTGAGCTTTAGTCCATCCTTCATCTCATTACTCATTCCTTCCATACTCCTGAAATTTTTCCTTCATACAAAACTTCACACAATCTCATTAGCAACATTAGTGCACTTAAGATAAATAAGTCTCAAGGTTCAGTTCTAACACCAAATAAACTTCCATTAGAACACTAGATACTGTAGCACTTCCCTCAAAAAGCTCGATTCCCCAAAGGAACTCAAGAAGGAACTAACAAGAAGCAAATGCAGAAAATGGCAGAAATCTGTCAAAACAGACCAGCAGGTAAAGACGAATTTTTTCGAAGACCTTCTATTGCTCAAATCAAAAAGTGTTGAACTAACGAAAGTTAGATAACAACCTGGGGCAGAAGCAAAAAAATTACTGCTCAATCCGATGTACAGAACTCTCTCAGGAATTTTTACGGTGAAGCACATAAATCTGTTTCGGGACAGCAACTTTCCCAATCATTACTTCACTCTCATTAGAGGTTACTCTTGGCTCAAAAAGCAAATAAAAAGGATAAGGAGTGGTTATTACAGAGGTAATAAATTCCAATACTCAACTAAAACTCTTGGGTTTTCTCCCAACAAGTACTTTTCTTTAACGCCTTTAAGTTAGGCATGATAATTTGAGAAGATGCTCACATAAGAAATATGAGTTGAAGTAAAAGAGAGCATCAAGAAGCAAATTCAAAACACATTTAAGTCTAACCCACTTCCTATGCATAGGAATATTGTAAGAAAATAAATCAAATAAGCACATAATATCAAGAATGGGTAGATAAAACAAGAGCAACTTCAAAACTTTCAGCACATAGAGAGGTGTTTCATTACCATAAAAACTTCTACAACTATATTTTCCTCTCTCATAATAATTTTCAGTAGCCTCATGAATAAACTCAACAATATAACTATCACATAAAGCATGCTTTTCATGATCTACAAGCACTAGAGCTTTATTCTAAACATTTTCGAAAGAATCCTCGGGAACATAACATTCACCCTCCTTTGATAAGCATGGGGGACAATCAAATAATGTAAGGGATAAAGAGTTACTCTCATTAGAAGGTAGGCATGGGTAGATCCATTCTTCCTCCTTTTGTCCATCACTCTCCTCCTCTTTTTCATCTAATGAGCTTTCAGGTTCAGCAATTTCTTCTTTCGTGGAGGTTCTAGCAGGCGGTGGTTCATCTATTACCTTGGCAGTCATAATACTGTTCCCAAATAGGAAACTAAGTGAGCTATCCATAATGAAATAGTGATTGGAGCAGAGCTAGTCATAAAGGCAACTTAAGAAAGGAACTAATTTTTTTTTGTGTTTTTCCAATAAGAAAGCAAAACAAGTAAAACTAATTTTTTTTGTGTTTTTAAAGAACAAAACAAGCAAACAAAGCAAAAAAGAAACTAAGCAAAACAAAAACAACAAAGTAAAGAGATTGGTTATGAGGGACTCCCCTTGTGAAGATGTCCTTGACTCCCCGGCAACGGTGCTAGAAAAGATCTTGATGCACTCAACTTTCAACGTAGAGCTCGTTGGGAACCCCAAGAGGAAGGTATGATGAGCACAGCAGTAAGTTTTCCCTCAGTTATGAAACCAAGGTTTAATCGAACCAGTAGGAGCAAGGAAACACCCCAAATGTGTTACTAGCTGAGCTTTGGCAGGGCGCACTACCAGTGCTAGTAGCAACGTGGAGACCTGCACAACACAACAACAGAACTTTGTCCCCAACTTGCGATGAGGTTGTCAATCCCACCGTGTTTTGCGGAAAACAAAGGATTAAACGTATCGAATGGAAGGAAGTAAAAGTTTGCAGAAAGTAAACACAAAGCAGTAGAAGATTGTAGATTGTATATAAAAGACAAGGACCGGGATCCATAGTTCACTAGAGGTGGATCTCCTTAGATAGATAACATGCTGGGTGAACAAATTACAGCGGGGCAATTGACAAACACCGAGAAAGCAATACATGCATATACTAATCATCTTGACTCCTTTGAGACTTGATTGGGCATTGCAACATAATACATAGACCGCCATCCAACTGCATCTATGACTAATAATCCACCTTCAGGTTATCATCCGAACCCCCTCCAGTATTAAGTTGCAAGCAACAGATTATTGCTTTACAAACTGTGTGTAAGGTAAACAATACAATTGTTCTATGAACAAAGGATCGTTGTTTTCTCCCTAGTAGCAACAGCACATCTAGTACCTTAGAGATTTCTATCACTTCCCCAGATTACCAGAGGCATGAACCCACTATCGAGCATAAATACTAACTCTCGGAGTTGCTAGCATCTACTTGGCCACGATAGCTACTAACAACGGAAAGCATGCGAGATCTCAAATAACAAAGACATGATAGAATCAATAATCAATCTGAAATAGCATCTCAATATCCATCGGATCCCCGCAAACACAACATGTATGAAGTACAAATAGATGATCTTGATCATGAACGGAGCTCACAAGATCTAAACATGAAAGCACAAAGGAGGAGAAACCAACCATCTAGCTACTACATGGATCCGTAGTCCAAGGATGAACTACTCATGCATCACACCGGAGGCTTGCATGGTGATGAAGAAGGCCTCGTGGTGAATTCCCTCTCCGTGGTGCCGGGAAGAGCTTCAGATCCCTCCCGATCTAGGGATGGAGATGACGGCGGCTATAGACTCTTTCATGGATTTTTGATCGGGTACCTAGGGTTTTCGTCCCGAGGGGAACTTATAGGCGGAAGGAGAGGCCGAGGGGGTGCTGGGGTCGGCCAGACCACCCCCTAGCACGGGCCAAGCCTGGCCGCGCGGCCAGGTGGTGTGGCCGGCCCCTGGCCCCTCTCTGTCTTGTATTCTGGCACTTGATCCCTTCCGGAAAAATAGGCACTTTGGCTTTTGTCCCATCCAATTCCGAGAATATTCATTTTCTGACTTTCCTGGAAACAAAAACAGCAGAAAACAGGCAGTTGGCACTGTGACTCTTGTTAATAGTTAGTCCAATAAATCATATAAAAAGTACTCCAAAGTTGGAACAAAACACAAGAAAGTGGATAAAACCAAGCATGCAACATCAAAAATTATAGATACATTTGCAATGTATCAGTGCACTAGTAGTCTAAATTTAAAATATGAAAGTTAGATGCAAATATTTAAATAGTTAAGATACAAACAAGTTGGGAGTTACACTGAATTACAAAAGTTCAAAGATAGAAGTTCACATATAATGCACATAAATCTAGGAAGTTAAGATAAATGAATGATAGAAGTTATAATTAGAGGTTATCAGAGTTAAACTAAAAACTAGACAATGTGCACTAGTAATATCAATTTTAAATAGGACAGTTAAAACACATAAATAACAGGAAAAGAATATAACAGGTGTTTCATCTTACAAATAAACTAGGTAGTAACACATAAAATAATAATATAAAGAGTTAAGAAAAGTACTGAAAGTATTAAATAAGAAACCTCCATCAGCACTAGATAAATCTTCCAAATTAGGATCATTTGCCATAGATATTACTGCCAAATCAACATAATAAAAACTAGAAGTTACTTATGAGTAAAAAGGACGAAATTAAACATAAAAAATTACAAGTTAAACAAAGAAAAAGGCTGAAAAAAGAATAAAACCAGACCAGGTGGAGATACAGGTTTTTCGAGAGGATCAACCACATGGTGATCGTTCATGGCAATATCTCGCGTCTGCACGATAGATTCAGAAACTAGAGAAACAGGACTAATGACTAAAGGAATGCCAATAGCTAAACTCAATTTTCCATCACAAGCAACTAATTTCGCTTTCTTAATAACCGTAACAGGGTTTGAGCACTGAGAAGCATCACCAGATCCTGGAAAAACACACACACAATTAATAGAAGTCATTACAGAAATGCAACATAAAAAGAATACACTATAACAAACAAGAATTAACTAATACAAATGTGAAGTTCACATAATAAATTTGAGAAGTTAATTTGTCAGTAATCTGGCTTAGATGTTATTACAGAATTTGCATTGTGTTGGAAAAAAACTAAAAATAAAAGATAGAAAGTTCAGATAATCTAAAATTATAAGTTAAAAAAGGAAATTTAGCTACAAAAAATGAAAAAGTTAAGATACAACCAAGTTGGGAGTTACACTGAACTATAAACATTCAAAGCTAGAAAGTTCAGAAATAATGCACATAAAAATAGGAAGTTAAGATAAATATATGACAAAAGTTATAATTAGAAGTTATCAAAGTTAAGTTAAAGTAGTCAATGTGCAATGGTAGTATAAATTAAAAATATGAAAGTTAGAATTTAATATAACAGGTAACAAGAACTATAAAAGTTGAAATCTAGAAAGTTCAGATATAATACACATAATTCATAAAAATAAAAAGTTCAATATGACAAAAAACCAGTGGAAATATAGTAACTGATATCACACATTTACCATTGCTGGTAACAGTTAAAACACAAAACTAACAGGAAAAACATATCACAAGTGTTTCATTTTACAAAATTAAACTCACAAAATATATATCACTAGGAAAAATAATCATATACGACAATGAACCCTATAATTTATTATAGCATCATAATATACTAGAAGTTAATTTCAAACAACTGGAAAGTTCAGCCAAAACATGGGGGTTAACACCCTCTTATAACAGAAGTTAGGTTCAACTAACACCATCTTATATTCCTCTATATAAATCAACTAACATCAACTAGCAGGATATTGTCAGGCTGTAGTTCGCATCGTTTTAACTACTATTGATTATCAGCAGAACAAATAATGAAAAAACAACAGGAGTTAACATCATACACAGATGAAGTTAACTACAAAATCGAAAGAAATTTAGTAATGAAATTAAACAAACCTTCTTGTCCTGGATAACGAGAATCATGCATAGAAATCAACTAACACAAACTAGCAGGAGATTCCTGCTACATAGACATCGAATTTTGTGATCTTAGTAAAGAAGCCGCGACCCAAAAAACCAAAGCAGGATAGAGCGGATCTAGAGTAGTTTTCGGTGAACTAACCAGCCTCCAGAGAAGATCAAGAGGATATGCAGAACGTCGGCCCTCCACCGCAAAACGCAAGCCGTCAATGGCACCGGTGGAGGAAACACCGGCAATTGCTCTGCTCCAAACCCTAATAGCTGCAAAATCCGAGCACCAGAAGCGCCTGGGAGTATGGGGAGGAGCGCGAGGGGTACCGCGCACGAGAGGCAATGGTGCAGCGAGGGGAGATAGTGGCCGATTTCAACGGGGCGACGACGGCTGCCGGAAATCGTGGCTCTGAGCAGTTAGTGCAGGGTGGGAAGAGAAAATATAGGGAAGGGGAGTTATGGAACCCACCCGGACCAGATGCCAAATAAATATGAGCCCAAATCGGTCCGAAAGACAGTTAATATACCCACCTAGACATGACCCCGCACGATACGAGCCCAAGCGTAACGTTAAAAATACGAACGAACCAACATTTTACGTGAAAAATAACATCTGCAGAGGTCCCGAGTGGAAGTTAACATAAGCAACGTATGGAAGTTAACAACTGTTTTCCGGAAAGTTACGATGAGGTTCCTGAATAGTTATTTAGGAACCGGTTTTTGAATAACGGAGCAATGTATATATATATATATATATATATATATATATATATATATATGAAGCCATCCTAACTTCCCTAGTTATTTTACCTATATATATATAGAAATCCTATTCAGTACCTAGGGTACAGAATAGTTATTTTGCACCTAACATATTTTTATGTTCTCACATTTAGAAATTTATGTTTTGTATACTAATAATTATGTTCATATTCATTAGAAACCTAAAAAATCGACATAAAAATATATTTATGAGTCATTTTAGTGTAAAAAACATAGAAATACGCATCTTAGGTCGTATTTTTATACGACATGTAAACAATTCTTTTTATGACATGTCTAAATTTTTCTATGTTCTTCTTAACTTCCGAGATAAGAGAAAATTTACATGACGTAAAAATCATATACAGTTTAAAAGATAGAGGGTGAGTGTAGAATAACTATTCTACACCTGGGAGTCAAATAGCGCTACTATATATATATGCAAAATAGTGGGATATCATGGATGCTACCTATGCATACCCGTTCAACCATTAGATCCCTTATAGAGAGCCAAAAAATAGCAGCAGGAACACACATGTTTGCAACGGAATATTCCACCACCGTCATACCGAGAGCACATGTAGTACTACTACACCACACCACATAGCAAACAACCTGCACATCACATAGTTCATGAAAACTGCAAAAAAAATTAGCAATCTAATCCACTACACTAACCACGACATGCAGGTACACCTCACTTTATCAGCGCACGGACGGTTTCAACAAAAGTATAAAGTAGTTTCTCATATGCACATCACATGGACCATGGAAGCGGCAAAAATTCTAGCAATCCAATCAACCAATTTCACCAACACATGCAACATACTAGTATCCCACCTCACTTCTCGCACACATTACTCTAATTTTATCCGCACATCGTCTTTGTTAGCTGAAAAAATTTTAGCAATCCAACCAACCACTTTAACCAGTACATGCAACATAGTAATATCCCACCTCACTTCACGATACTTGGCATATTACAAAGAAGCTGTAATTTTTTAGCAATCCAACAAACCACTCTAACTAGTACATGCAACATAGAAATATCCCATCTCACTTCACAGTGCATGGCTCTTTACAAAGAGCACAAATCAGTTTCTCATTTGAATGCTTCTACTTGGCAAGAAAAAGCCACACAATCCCAGTTGCTTACCAAGTTTGAAAGGATGCCATCATGGTCCACTCCAATGTCCTGTTAGATGAAAAGAAAACATGCAGATATGTTTGTTTGGTTGGATGATTGATTTGCTTGCCTACCTAGCATGCACCTACGTACAGCTCAGCATGCACCTACATATCAAGCACAAATTTATGCCATAAAATAGGTTTCTTTGTATGCTCATGTAAATGCTGGTCATGTGGTTTGGGAAGTAAATGGAGATGACATCGTGAAGTGCATGTGTGTTTATTGCTCCCTCTCATCTGAATAGTTACTAGAACTACTTCCTATATCCAACGACAACAAATGCATATGTAGGTAGCATTCTAGATAGCAAATCCACGTTGATATATATATAGGTAAAATAACTGGTGCACCATGGTACCCAGACACCATATGTGATACACGTATTTTTGCTTTGAACCACACATACTTGAAGGTATATACGTACATAAGTTATACATACCTAGGTATCACATACCTAAAATATGCATACCTAAATTACATATACCTAACATATTATATACCTAAGGTGTACGTACATAGCATACATGTATATATATGCAACTTAGATATGTACATATTAGGTATGTGATACCTTATGTATATATAATTTGGATAGGTATATCTTAGATATGTAAAATTTGAGTACGTACACCTCAGATATGTACGAAATACAGGTATGGTGTCCGGGCACCATGGTGTCCCATATGAGCGTAATGTATATATATATATAGGATAGGACTATTCAAGAACCCCCTTAAGAGATTCCTAAATAAGCTTATTCAGCAACCCCCACCTAACTACCTTCTTCCTCCTCTCCCGCATCGTCAGGCCCCCTCCTCCTACCCCACATGCCACCTACCTCCTCTAATCCGTGCCACATGCCTCCTCCACCCCGCGTCGCCGACCACCCTCCTCTTCGCGGGTCGCCCGCCTCCTCCGCCTGGGCGCCCTCTGGCCCACGTGCCGCCGTGCCCTCCTCCACGTGCGCCGCTGGCCACCCTCCTCTCCGCGCGCCACCGACCTCCTCCACCTCGGCCGCCGCACCCTCCTCCATGCAGGCCTCCTCCGCCACGTGCCGCCGACCACCCTCCTCCCCACGCGTTGCCGCCTCCTCTGCCCCGCGCACCCTCCTCCCCACCTAACTACATTCTTCCTCCTCCTCTCCCTGTCGTCAGGCCCCCTCTTCCCTGAAGCTACCTCCGGGAGAGGCACAACACCGGTGCCTCCTCTCTAGAAGTTAAATTGCATTTACAGGGAAGTTAATAAGGGGCGCAGAAGTTAAGAAGTGCATCGGGCGGAAGTTAACTTGCACACACTTGGAAGTTAATGAGGTCGCAGAAGTTAAGTTGCACAAGTGAAAATTAAGGTGCACAGTCCATGAAAAACACACAAAAAATTGGTGCTCCTTCAGGAAGTTAACTAGCATAGAAACAAGGGAGTTAACTTGTAACATCCCAATTCCAGCAACCCTGATTAGTTGTCCAGAATGCAAAAATCAGGGGAAATAAAAACTTTTTCTTGTTAAGTGTTGCAGTGTTTGCTTGATGATTGTTTGTGCTTATGCATCTAAATGTATAACATATGATATACTCCCTACCTCACCATTAATTGACAAAAGCTAGTTAACAAAATTGTCTTGGCTCATTCTACGTATTCTCAAATGTTCTAGCATTTCAAAAACCTGAGCAAGGTGCCTTTGCAACCCTAACTATTTTAGTAGCTTCTATTGACAAAATTATGGAGATCTATATGATATAATACCTTATGCTTTCCAGAAAGAGCTTTCAACTACTCTTACCTCTAGTTTTTTCTAAAAACTTTTTATAAGGCTTTTGAATTCTACTCTTGGTAGTAATACCAAGGACTCTCACCTTATTCAAACTACACCCTTTCAAAATACCCATCCTTACCTCAAGCTAGGCTTGGAGGTACCCGTGGTAGTAGATTTGTTTTGTTTGTAAGATGAGTTGCCTTGATCTGCTAAGATGAATTGCCTTGATCTGTTGCTTGACTTGATTGCTTAGAAGTAGTATGAGATACCCTAGGATCTCATCATATAACACTTAGCTAATCCAATTGTATCAACCCTAAGCAAGTTAACCAAGCTGTATCTGATCTATAGCCACTAGGTGATCATCTAAAACCCTTAACCAGACCAATTCTAAAGTGATCCATTCTAGAAGTTTCCAAGTCAATGAAGACCAATATCAAGCATGGATCTATTATACTCAATATACACTTCAACATCATCCACTTGATGATGCTTTGATACCTTGCAACCCATCAAAAACATTCCCTCTCCTATTCTAGTCAAAAACCCTAAATCTGCCAAATTTGACTGTCTGGAAACTGTTTCCACATCACTTCTTTGAATGCCTCCCTTTTATCAACCCTTGTGCATTTTTGGAAATGCACTTTAACCATATTGTAAACCATCCTAAGGACTACCAAGGCCCACTCTTACCCTTGGCTAGATCATCTTTTAACCCACTTGTTCTTGATGGTTTTGCAGGCAAGAAAGTAACATTTTCTACAAATCTTATCAACTAGCCTACTTGGTCAGAAGCTCACACCTTCATCCTACCTTGTTTGGACCAACTATTTGCATGATTGTGTTCTACTCATAAATTTCTAGCAATACCTACTTCACTTGTTCCAAATGGATCCTTGTGCTTCAAAAACCCAAAAGGTTTTGAAGGCTACTTGACAATCTGCTTTGGCACCCTTATTTTATTCAAAGTTTGAAATCAATTCTTGGAGAACTCAAGCATGATCAAGCTCAACTTCTTGTACCATGGTGATCTACATCACTTGGTCTATCCATCCATATATTCAATGACACAAGGGGAGCCTTGAGATCCAAGATACAACCATGTTTTGATGGTATGAACATAACATCGCCCTAGATCCTTTAATTCTTGTTCCTCACCAAAATCAATTTGGATTCTCAACACCCCAGGTTGCAAATGCTATATACACCTTGTGTACATCATATACCTTGATTATAAAGATTTATCAACTATTATCATAATTAATATGGACCAAAACCATTTAATTCCTTTAGTGGACAAAAACTCAAAAACTTAATCTATAGAAGAAAGTTTGATTTTCTCCAAAACACATCCCCATATTTAGGCTCATATGAGGCCTATATATAATACCCTATCTTCCCACTTCAAAAATAAATATTTTTGAAGAGCTTTATTATTTATTTTTGCCCATTTTCTTAAATGGCTGAATTGGAATAATAATTGTTTTAAATACTTTTCCCCTTCAATAAATCTTGGGAAAATTCTCCTAAGTGTGTAATCATATTTAAGATCTTACCACATCAAAAACCAACCCTTTCCAATTCAAAAATATCAAATCAAAGCCTAAACACCATTTCTGCACTATTTGAATATTTGATATAAAGTAAACCAAAACTCATCAAATAAATCCCATAAAATTTCTGGAAGTGTGTTTTGACCCTACCTATCTACCAGCATCCTTAATTCACCTTGCCAAGATCAAACTTCAGGAGTTGCTTCATAAGCATCAAAAATGGCAAATCTTGGATAATTGACAACATTGGGATTAATACTCCCTCAAACCCTCACCAAACCCCCACCCTTGATCACCACAGCACCACTACATCATCTCTGGTCGACTCTCTACTGTAGCACTCACCTCTCCCTTGTTTCTTGCCTTTGGAAGTGAGAGAGATAGAGAGAGACTTGGCCTAGAATCTTTAAATCTTGATCTTAAAGCCACAACAGCTGCAACACGCCTCACATCTCCCTCTGGCCGTGTCCCTGACCCCACTTACCCCCCTCCTCTGCACCACTAAGAGCCACCCTAGCTCTCCCTAGCCCTCTCCCCCTCCCCTCTTTTCTTTCTACCGAGGTAGAAAGGGTGGAGCACCCGAGGCTCCTAGGGAAAAGACACCGCCCCTCCTCTATCCCCATGAACCAGCACGACCTCACCACTGTCCCATAGCCCAATCAGAGCATGGCATCCTCTCTCTCCCACCCTTATGGACAAAATCCACCATGCACCACTCCCTTCGGTGTATAAGGACAGAGGCCACCCCAGCGCCTCCCTTTGCCCTCATTCGCTTCCTCTCCCTTCTACTCACCACCCCTATCTCCACTTCCCCCCCTCGCTCTGTACTGGACAGGAGAAGAGAAGAAAAGTCCTCTCAGCCATCTATCTACAAGATCTGAGCCTAGAGCTCTCTCCCCAACCTTTCATCCTCTACATCTCGTTGTACCACAACCCCCTCATCCTCCTGAATCTAACTCTACTTGATACGTGACCCAGGACAACCTCTGGAAGCCTCCCCGACGAGCTCCCGAAAGTGCTTCCCCGGCGCAATCACGCAAGACCTCGTCTGGAGACGAAGCCGCCACTCCCGCCCATCGCCGGACTCGCGGTGAGCCACCGTGTCGCTCCCGCCCTTCCCCGTCGCCTCCCGAGCCCTCAGGTGAGCTTCCCATGGCGTCGCCGCTCCTTGCTAGGGTTTCCTCTCTGTTTTCATGGTCGGAGGTAGGAGATGAACTACGAGCCGTAGATCCCGTCCTAATCCTACGGTCTAGATCTTCCCATACCTGTTCGGCATTAGCTCCCCACTGACCAGCGGGCCCGCCCCTCCGGCATTTGAAAGCGCCTTCCCGCACGCGCCCGCGAGCCAGTTGGGCCGGCCTAGTGCATCTCTGGGTGCTACGGCCAGATCCGGCCCGTTGGGCAATTCGTTTCCCTAATAGTTTAATATTTTTTTAGATCCATTTAATCTGCTCCTATAGTTTAAATCTTAAACAAAATGAAAAGCAGGTATAAGTGTCTAGATATGATTTTATTACTGTTCCATGAGGTTTCCTCTAGAATGCAGAGCAAGAGTTAAATCAAAATAATATCTAGAATTTACCAAGGAATTTAATTGCTAAGAGGTATCTTTTACACCAATTAATTATTTTAGTAAGTCTCCTATGTCCAAATTGCCTAAACCCAACTTCCTCTGGAAGGTACTGGAAGTACCTGTCACAATACTTTGGTCTCATGTAAAGTGGAACCTTGGATTAACTATAGTAAAAATAACAAAAGATCCTCATATCCACCTTATAAACATTCCCCAGGCCAAACGACTAATTGTATTGAACGCATTCCAACTCCCAGTGAAGTGGTACTTCAATACCTATCTAAAACCAGGACATAAAGATTTATTCACCCTATATTGATTTATGGTGAATTAAACCTCTCTTCTAGGGTTATTTCAGTAGATAAATCACTACAGGAGTTTTACAACTCCAAAAAGGGTGAATACAATTTCTACAAAGAGGTATTCAAAGTACCTACTATGTGACCTTGGATTCCTATCAAATTCATCTGTATAATAAATCTTGTTAAAAAGACAAATGTCATGCAAATGTGACTTTGGGAATTTCCTAAGGGCATTCCTATAATTATTTTGAAGTGGTTCCAATTTTCAAAAATCACAAACCCAAATATATACATTATCCTCTGAGGAAAAATTTATTGGAGCTCTAGATCTTTTCTGGTGAATTATTCACCAAAACAAGGGTGATTTCCACTAGAATAATCATGAATAATTAAATAAAAGTGATAAAATCATGAAACCACTTTTGTTGGCCTTGTTATTTCAATACCTATCTTTTTATATCATATTCGCACATTGATATCATACAGACCCAAGCCCTAGTTCAAAAACCCCTCATTAGTTGGTATTTGACCTTCAAAACACAAAGGAAGCTCCACCAATGTTTTTCCATTGTTTCCATTTGCCACAAACTCAATCTATCAAAACCTACTGAATGGATATTGTGTTGTACGTTGCTTGTTCTATTGTATTGATGCTTGTATTCCTTGTGATGATTGTGGTCTTTGTTTATTTGCATGTATTCTTGTTGACGATGATAGTTGCGATAATATCGAAGACCCTATGAAGATGTTTATTAATTGGATATTATGGTATTCTAAGAAGAAGTCCAGGGACATATATTGCCAGTTTGCTGATCTCAGGCAAGACACTTTCTTGCTCATAAGCCTTGTCCTATTGTTTTACTTATGCATGATTTACCTACTGTTTATGAAACTGCATTGTTTTCTTATATGGTGATCTATATCCGGTAGTGGCTTGGCTCCTCCAAACCATTACACGTTGGTACTACTAAGTACAACCCCCTTGGTGATGTTTACCTGTCACTAGTATGGTAGATGGTGTATAACACCATACCCCTTTGGAGACCCCGATTTAGCCGAAGCAAAGCTATAGGATGGGAAGACCCCAGAAAAGTTTACAAAAATATTTTATGATGAAATCTTGGTGAGGTTAGACCTACCAAGTGATGTTTGAGGAAATAAAAAGGCTTTTGTTTTACAAAATGCTAAAGCAAAGATGGAGAACAAAGGTTTACAAAAATGCACCCGGTTCTTTACACTTTTGCTAGAACAATTAACCCGTCCAACCACATTACTCTGGAATGGGACAAGGCTAGATTTGATGTTTGTCTATTCTGGTATAATCTGCCTCGCAACTACTACAGGGGGATATAACAATCCCTGGAGGGTGGGCCTTCTCTGGCAGGATCCATGTAAAACATCGACCGGGAGAAGGAACAAAGGGTCTACGGGCCTCCACGCGTTACTATGAGCCCCTCATTGAAAGCGCACACTTGGGAAGTGGAAAAAGCGCTCTGGTTGGCTTGGGAACTATATAGGGCGTCCTGGTGTTGACGGGAACAACGCTCATAGGGTAGGCACTTATATTGGAGTAGGCATTCGGAGAGTCTTGATCGGTTACTCGACCCGCGATCGGTGTAGATCAGGGTAGGGTACCCGGATGGTGTGGGTAAAGTGTACAACCTCTGCAGAGTGTAAATCTATTCGAATAGCCATGTCCACGGTCATGGACGGTTGGGAAGGTTATTGTAGAGCGGTGCTAGTTTTGATTTCAAAAAGGATTTCGGAAAAGCAATGGCTTTGGAAATGTTTTGACCATGGGATGGTCAGAAAGGATACATGTTCTGACCATGGGATGGTCAGAAATGAAGGAAAGGAGTTTGGTCATGGGATGGCCGGAATGAGGAACAAATGGGTGACCCAATCCTAGTGTTTTCCAAAACTTTTCAGAAAGGTTTCAAAAATGTTTTATAAAAGTTTGCAACAAGATATGTAGATGCTATATCTACAAGGGAAACTATTTGAGAAAAGAACCTCCATTGGAGCCCTCCTACTACCACAGCCATATTGCATATCCTCTTGTTATTATTATTCTCTTAAGGTGGTTTGTGA
Organism: Avena insularis; assembly: GCA_023614405.1. Classification (NCBI taxonomy): domain Eukaryota; kingdom Viridiplantae; phylum Streptophyta; class Magnoliopsida; order Poales; family Poaceae; genus Avena; species Avena insularis. The sequence continues at coordinate 274,319,162 of CM042684.1, read as the reverse complement.
GTACATTCAAAGCACTCACTAGCATTGTTCCTGGCTATTAACTTGGTCAGATATCAATAATAGGATGAAGTTGATAGCTATGAGGGCTATGACGTTCTCCCAGTCAGTTGCCTGTAGGTTAAGGCATGGCTCGGGCTCTACGCTTGATGAAGTTCCGCTGATGACTATTGATGTAGCCATAATGGAATGTAAGGTATGACATGTATCCACTTAAGTAATGGATGTTTACTTTGATACTTGTCGGTTATGTGCCACGACTAACTGATCATGGGATCGTGGTGTATGCATAACAGAGATTCTCGGAGGATTAATCCGGGGGCCCCACATAACTTGTATAGACGGGAGAGTTAAGAAGGGTCACGGAGTTAACTTGCACATGTGGAAGTTAACATTTAGTCCGCGAAAAAAAATCGATGCTCTGTCAGGAAGTTAACTAGCATAGAAAGAGGGAGTTAACTTGTACTCCCTCAGTTCACAATTACCTCGCATTCTGGGTTTAGCCAAAGTCAAACTTTGCAAAGTTTGACCAATAATATATGGAAAAATATCAACATTCATGGTTTTCAATGCATATAATATGAAAATATAGTTTATAACAATTCTAATACAATAGATTTTATGTTGTTAATGTTGATATTTTTTTCTAAATATATGGTCAAAGTTTACAAAGTTTGACTTTGACTAAACCTAGGATGCGAGGTAATTGTGAATGGAGGAAGTACACACGGGACAGTTAAGAAGTTCGCAGAAAGTTACGCATGCAAAAGTTAACTTCCATTATTACTGCTACAGACTAGAAGTTAACTTGGAAAGAAAAAATAAGTTATCTCATGTTCGCGTGAAAGTTAACAAGGGTTTTCCGGTGTTCACGTGAAAAAGGAAATATGTACTTCGCCAGGAAGTTAACTAGAATAGAAACAGGAAGTTAACTTGCACACACGGGAAAGTTAAGAAGTTCACGGAAGTTAACTTGTATAGGCGGAAGTTAACATTCATTATTATGATACACACTAGAAGTTAACTTGTAAAGAAAAAGAAGTTAACTTGTAAAGAAAAAGAAGTTAACTCGTGTCCACGTGGAAGTTAACAAGACATTCCTGCTATTCGCGCGGAAGAAAACAGGAGTTCCTGAATAGTTATTCAGGAACCGGTTCTTAAATAGCAAAGCTATATATATATAGAAAACATCTATTCTAAAACCGATTGTAGAAGATTAATCTACAACCGACCGGCCCTATAGAGGCGATGCACCAGATCGGGATACCAAAAAGCCATGTTTCCTACCTACCACCAACCCACCTTCTTCCACTCCGCACACGATGGTTCCCCTGCTACACCTGCCTGTTCCCGCTGCTAGCCCTCCCACCGGCATGCTCCCTGATCCCCGCCGCCGGGCTGGCCTGTTCAGCAGGCTAGTGGCGATGTTGGGGCCGATCGCCTTCGTGCTGCTCATCCTTGCCTGCTCCTACTGGAAGCTCTCGGGGTACCTGGACGCTGGCGCCGAGGGTTGCCGAGACGACCAGGGCGGGAAGAAGGGGTCGGTTCGGCATGGCCATGCCGGCGATAGAGTTCCAGGAGTACGTGGTGGTCATCATGGCCGACGACAAGCGACCCACGTTCCTCACCAAGCCAACCACTAGCCGCGCCGCTGTCGAGGTGGAGGACGCTTTAACCTCGCCTACAGTAAGCGCGCACGGCGCCGGTGATGTCCAGGAGGAGAAGAAGATGGACGAGTGCAAGGTGAGGTTGACGCTAGTCGGCGGCGGTGACACGACGAGCCAGAGAAACCGTGACCACTACCATGATGACACGGTGAGCCGGAGCCTGGCGGAGGACACGTCGACCTAGAGCCATGCCTACCACCACCATCACAATGTGAGCAGCATCAGCGGCACGGCGGCGCTGCAAGAAAGGTCGCAATAAGTGCATATCGCCTCGCCTTTAGATGGTTCTAGCTTTTTCCTCTTTCCGGGGGTGGATCCATCTGCCATTTTCCTTCCTTCCTTGCTGGGTGTTGCCGCTAATTTAGGCTGTAAATGTGTAGATTCTTGGCATGATTGGTTGCATGGAGGTGTTAATGGAGATACTATCAGATATGCTTGCGCCAGACTTCACGGTCTTGCCAATCCAAGCCGCTTTGCAATCCCTAAAATCATGGATGCTCTGCTTCGGTTACACTTCTCTGAAGAAACGAACAACACTCGGCACCATTTATTCTGCTCCCTTTTGGTAACTTGCATCAACAATTTTCGGCTGGAGAATGAGGAAATTGTTCTGAATTCCACGGTGATTAGCTGGTTTTCATTTAGTTCAGTTTCTGGAAATGGAGTGACTACTTTTCTTTCTTTCGATCGTTTAATTGCAGCCTTGCCGTAGCTAGCCTGCCTGGAGGTAGTAGTGCCACATGGTTAAGCAACACTATGGTGACACCAGGTTTGTCGGCCACACACTCGCTCACTGCACACGATAGTCCTTATGTGCAAGAAATTCTCATGACATAAATGGCACTAGCACTTGCCAATAAGTATTACCAGCTACACATAATTCCTTTTTGGATGGATTAGTTCGCAGAACCCCTTTCCAGCGTGCAGTGGAAACAGTGGTATCTTCTCAGCTCGTCACGTATAGTTGACCATTTGGTTGCTTCTTGCTCACAAGTCACAAGTACATTTCACACACTCTTGCTCGTTTCTTCCGATCTGGATCGCCAAATAATGGAGCGGCCACGCGTCAGGCAGGCACGAACAGAGCCAGATCATAGCTAGCTAGCTCACGAACATGGCCATATCATAGCTAGCTAGCTAGCAGGTGTACATGCTCTGCAGGATGAGACATTGTGATGGTGTTCACTGTCCATGTGGAGCAGAGTGGGTCATCATGGAGAGGAGGAGGGGGAAGAAATTATGTGTGATATATTTTGTATTTGATGTGTTGGATAAATTCACTTTGCATCAGCACACGAGAGTGGTGTAAGCAATACAACCGCAATTATCATTCGATTTTGTCAAAAGTCGATCAGCACACACCTTGTCCTAGCGCGATGCATTTTTTCAATCTTTTCTTCGGCATTGTAAATCAGGTGGTTGCAGTACATTTCTTTCCGCTGATTTTGAACATTTGATGTAATCGTAAGATTTAAATATTACGGCTGAAACTTCATTCGTTTAGCACCGCCCAGACAGTTCACAAAAAAAAGTAAAAAGAAATAAAATTATGATAGAAAGTTCAACTGCATTTACATGCCAGTTCAGGACAATTTAGGTGTGTGTACGGTACAACCAGTTCAGATGGGCATAGGTGTTACTTCAGTACCTACATGTGCAGTTCGTGCGCTTATGTGGGAAGTGTCACATGTTTTAAACTAGACAGTTCAGGTGGGCGTAGATGATAGTTCTGTACTCGCGATAAGTTCACGCGCGCTTTCGTGGAGATTTTAGGAAAATGGGGCATTTTAGCTGCTCTTGCGGAAAAAGGTCAGGCGCGTTATCACGGTCAATTCAGGTAACCCATGATAAGTTCAGATGCGCTATCGTGGGCAATTCATGTAGTCCGTGATAAGTTCATGTGCATTTAGCAGATAGTTCAAACAATTACATGCATTTCAACTATGCTCGTAGGGAAAGTTCAGGTGGGCAGTTCAGGAAGTACGTGATAAAAAGTTCGGATGCATAGAAAGTTTAGTAAACATGCTTGGACATTACAGGTGCGCTCGCGGGAAAAGTTTAGGTGCACTATCGCGGACAGTTCAAGCAGACCGGGATAAAAAGTTTAGGTGCGCTTCACGGGCAGTTCAAACAATTACATGCATTTCAGCCATGCTCGCAAGGAAAGTTCAGGTGCGACATCGCGAGAAGTTCAGGAGGTCCGTGATAAAAAGTTCAGGTGAGATATAACAGAAAGTTCAGTAAAATGTATGAACATTTTAGGTGCGTTCGTGAAAAAAAGTTCAGGTACGCTATCTCGGACAGTTCAGTTGCGCTCACGGAAAAAGGTCAGGTGCGCTTCACGGGCATTCAGAAAATCATAGGCATTTTAACTACGTTGTGAAGAGCGTACAGTAATTTAAAAATTACGTCTAAACTATAAATAATTACCAAAAATGATCTGAACAAATAACATGCGCCTACTCCATTTCGACATATCATTTGCGATATTTTGATCTACGATTAAAAAATCAACAAAATGACGTCCGTCCATATTTTGAATACATCCGGATTTCAGTATTTTTAAAATTAATTCTAAACCATATAAAATTTGAAAACATATCCTTGACAAAAACGATGCGCAATTTGAATACCGTTCAAATGGTATATCATTTACTTCATTCTGATAAGCCATTTAGGAATAATTTCAAAAACACTCCGTGCAAAATTGAGAAATTCGAAAATCCAAATAAAGTATTTTAAAAACTGCTCTTAAACTATAACATATTTGCAATTTGGAAGAACAAAAAAGTTATGCCTAATCTATAGCTTTTAACGCCATATTATTTTTTGAATCGAATAAACGGTTTGAAAACAACGGACAAAATTCTGTCCTGTAATAGAAAATCCGCGAAAACGGTATTTTCTATATTTAAATTTTTTATTAAACTGTATAAAATGTCAAAAAACTTTGAAAACGAAAAGGTTGCGCAATTTGAGTACGAATCCAACAGTATATTGCATGTGTCATTCCGATAATTGGTGTGAAAACTATGACCAAAATACTCTACGGAAATAAAAACGTACGAGAAAACACAGATTAGTATATTTAAATTTATCGTAAAATTATAACTTTTGAAAAACTATCAAAACAGAAAAGTTACGCAACTTTCATAGCTATTCAAGAATATATCATTCATGAAATTCTGATAAGTGGTTCAAAAACCGTAGTTAAAATACAGTTGATAGATGTACTATAGCGGGAAGTTTGGTATCATTGTGACAAGTTCAACTCCGTTTATGTTAAGAAAGTTCAGGACTCAAAATCCTTCTTACTCCTAGGTGTAGTTACTTCCACGTCTCATATACTACATACAAAAGTATATATATTCTACTTTATGAGTTGGAGTATGTTCATATACTATATCTAAGATACTTCCAATTAAGTTATATGAAAAAATTACAAGTTAACTTATAGTTTGTACTATGTATTTAAAATACCTTCATATTTGTATGTAAAAAGGAAGTATGTGAAAAAATCATAATACTACCAAAAAATTAGTATGTATATACCTAATTAATATTATATACTTTATACTACGGGCTCATACCCTCAGGTATGCTAGATACTGCCTAGATAGTATGAAACACACGTGGGTGTAATTACACTGAATGTAGTATGGCATTCTGCTATTAAGAGACAGTATAACCCAGCAACCTACGCCCTCCCACAGTGATTTGGTGTGCTGCACCATTGGATCAAGCCGTTCAATGATTTAGATCGTCCAATTGCTAAAACATCGCTAAGAAAGAGTTCTGTCGTTGATTTACGTCAAGTGGACCGGTCTATGGGCTGCTGCTCCGCAGATCTACAACGATGACTTGTGATCAGTTGGGCTGGTACGTGCTGTTGTGGGCCATTTTCTATGGTTAACCCATCCAGCAAATCACCTCCCTATGAACAACCAACCATCAGACCTGCAAATAAGGAAGATGCATCGGACCTGCTTGTCTTCTCGCCTTCTCCTCTCCCACGATCAACAAATTCCCACCAGATCCCTCGGATCCGATAATCCCTATCCCTCTGCGGTGCTGGGATTCCATCTGCCTCTACGAGCTAGCATCCTTCTGTTGTCCTTCCCTTTGGGGCCTTGACTACCTGTGCCGCCACGACGGCCATCCGCCTCTAGGTCGCCGCTGAACTGAACTAGGTATGCTGCCCAGCTTTGAGATCTTCTTTGAAGACGCTCCGCCCCAGTCGTCTTTCCGGAAGGCGGCAACACACATGGTAAGATGAACTCATCTTCTTGTACGTGTCCATATTTAGCTACAACAACAAACCTTTCGTTCATTCAGGCTCACATGTTGCAGAACTAATCACAAGTGTTATAAATTTTGAGAAAGTTCACTCGCTAATGGATGGATATAATAATTCTTATGAAGTTCAGAAAGTTTTTATGATTGTCTCTACGAGTGATTATTGTATAGGCGTAAGTGCAGATTTTATGCTGAGAATTTATCTACAAAGCTGGTGATATTTCCTTTCCTGATTTTTTATGTACCTAAGTATTTCGTAACAGTTCAGTAGTGCACTATCTGAACTCTGAAGCTGCATGAAACATTCTACATTTTTATTTCTTTCAAATTCCAATATTAGAAATATTGAAATTGCGCATCTAGCATCTAAGATTCTGGGATAACATTAAACTCTCCTAAATTTGGGCCCACATATACATGTAACAATGCAGAAGATCTTCCTCAATTCTAATTCTTAATTTCATTAGATATTTTTATGTTCAATCCACTGCATGATTAAGTGATGTTTGAGATAATTCACCGTTGGATCAAGCCGTTCAATGATTCAGATCGTCCAATCGCTAAAACGTCGCTAAGAAAGAGTTTTGGTCGCCGATTTACGTCAAGTGGGCCGGTCTATGGGCTGCTGGTCCGCAGATCTACTACGATGACTTGTGATCAGTTGGGCTGGTACGTACTGTTGTGTGCCATTTTCTATGGTTAACCCATCCAGCAAATCACCTCCCTATGAACAACCAACCATCGGACCTGCAAATAAGGAAGATGCATCGGACCTACTTGTCTTCTCGCCTTCTCCTCTCCCACGATCAACAAATTCCCACCAGCTCCCTCGGATCCGATAATCCCCATCCCTTTGTGGCACTGGGATTCCGTCTGCCTCTACGAGCTAGCATCCCTCTGTTGTCCTTCCCTTTGCGGCCTTGACTACCTGTGCCGCCACGACGGCCGTCCGCCTCTAGGTCGCCGCTGAACCGAACTAGGTATGCTGCCCAGCTTTGAGATCTTATTTGAAGACGCTCCGCTCCGGTCGTGTTTCCGGAAGGCGGCAACACACATGGTAAGATGAACTCATCTTCTTGTACGTGTCCATATTTAGCTACAACAACAAACCTTTCGTTCATTCAGGCTCACATGTTGCAGAACTAATCACAAGTGTTATAAATTTTGAGAAAGTTCACTCGCTAATGGATGGATATAATAATTCTTATGAAGTTCAGAAAGTTTTTATGATTGTCTCTACGAGTGATTATTTTATAGGCGTAAGTGCAGATTTCATGTTGAGAATTTATCTACAAAGCTGGTGATATTTCCTTTCCTGATTTTTTATGTACCTAAGTATTTCATAACAGTTCAGTAGTGCACTATCTGAACTCTGAAGCTGCATGAAACATTCTACATTTTTATTTCTTTCAAATTCCAATATTAGAAATATTGAAATTGCGCATCTAGCATCTAAGATTCTGGGATAACATTAAACTCTCCTAAATTTGGGCCCACATATACATGTAACAGTGCAGAAGATCTTTCTCAATTATAATTCTTAATTTCATTAGATATTTTTATGTCCAATCCACTGCATGATTAAGTGATGTTTGAGATAATTCACCGTTGGATCAAGCCGTTCAATGATTCAGATCGTCCAATCGCTAAAACGTCGCTAAGAAAGAGTTTTGGTCGCCGATTTACGTCAAGTGGGCCGGTCTATGGGCTGCTGGTCCGCAGATCTACTACGATGACTTGTGATCAGTTCGGCTGGTACGTGCTGTTGTGTGCCATTTTCTATGGTTAACCCATCCAGCAAATCACCTCCCTATGAACAACCAACCATCGGACCTGCAAATCAGGAAGATGCATCGGACCTACTTGTCTTCTCGCCTTCTCCTCTCCCACGATCAACAAATTCCCACCAGCTCCCTCGGATCCGATAATCCCCATCCCTTTGTGGCACTGGGATTCCGTCTGCCTCTACGAGCTAGCATCCCTCTGTTGTCCTTCCCTTTGCGGCCTTGACTACCTGTGCCGCCACGACGGCCGTCCGCCTCTAGGTCGCCGCTGAACCAAACTAGGTATGCTGCCCAGCTTTGAGATCTTCTTTGAAGACGCTCCGCTCCGGTCGTGTTTCCGGAAGGCGGCAGCACACATGGTAAGATGAACTCATCTTCTTGTACGTGTCCATATTTAGCTACAACAACAAACCTTCCGTTCATTCAGGCTCACATGTTGCAGAACTAATCACAAGTGTTATAAATTTTGAGAAAGTTCACTCGCTAATGGATGGCTATAATAATTCTTATAAAGTTCAGAAAATTTTTATGATTGTCTCTACGAGTGATTATTTTATAGGCGTCAAGTGCAGATTTCATGCTGAGAATTTATCTACAAAGCTGGTGATATTTTCTTTCCTGATTTTTTATGTACCTAAGTATTTCATAACAGTTCAGTAGTGCACTATCTAAACTCTGAAGCTGCATGAAACATTCTATATTTTTATTTCTTTCAAATTCCAATATTAGAAATATTGAAATTGCGCATCTAGCATCTAAGATTCTGGGGTAACATTAAACTCTCCTGAATTTGGGCCCACATATACATGTAACAGTGCAGAAGATCTTCCTCAATTATAATTCTTAATTTCATTAGATATTTTTATGTTCAATCCACTGCATGATTAAGTGATGTTTGAGATAATTCACCGTTGGATCAAGCCGTTCCATGATTCAGATCGTCCAATTGCTAAAACGTTGCTGAGAAAGAGTTCTGGTCGTCGATTTACGTCAAGTGGGTTGGTCTATGGGCTGCTGGTCCGCAGATCTACTACGATGACTTGTGATCAGTTCGGCTGGTACGTGCTGTTGTGTGCCATTTTCTATGGTTAACCCATCCAGCAAATCACCTCCCTATGAACAACCAACCATCGGACCTGCAAATAAGGAAGATGCATCGGACCTACTTGTCTTCTCGCCTTCTCCTCTCCCACGATCAACAAATTCCCACCAGCTCCCTCGGATCCGATAATCCCCATCCCTTTGTGGCACTGGGATTCCGTCTGCCTCTACGAGCTAGCATCCCTCTGTTGTCCTTCCCTTTGCAGCCTTGACTACCTATGCCGCCACGACGGCCGTCCGCCTCTAGGTCGCCGCTGAACCAAACTAGGTATGCTGCCCAGCTTTGAGATCTTCTTTGAAGACGCTCCGCTCCGGTCGTGTTTCCGGAAGGCGGCAGCACACATGGTAAGATGAACTCATCTTCTTGTACGTGTCCATATTTAGCTACAATAACAAACCTTCCGTTCATTCAGGCTCACATGTTGCAGAACTAATCACAAGTGTTATAAATTTTGAGAAAGTTCAATCGCTAATGGATGGCTATAATAATTCTTATAAAGTTCAGAAAATTTTAATGATTGTCTCTACGAGTGATTATTTTATAGGCGTCAAGTGCAGATTTCATGCTGAGAATTTATCTATAAAGCTGGTGATATTTTCTTTCCTGATTTTTTATGTACCTAAGTATTTCATAACAGTTCAGTAGTGCACTATCTAAACTCTGAAGCTGCATGAAACATTCTATATTTTTATTTCTTTCAAATTCCAATATTAGAAATATTGAAATTGCGCATCTAGCATCTAAGATTCTGGGGTAACATTAAACTCTCCTGAATTTGGGCCCACATATACATGTAACAGTGCAGAAGATCTTCCTCAATTATAATTCTTAATTTCATTAGATATTTTTATGTTCAATCCACTGCATGATTAAGTGATGTTTGAGATAATTCACCGTTGGATCAAGCCGTTCCATGATTCAGATCGTCCAATTGCTAAAACGTTGCTAAGAAAGAGTTCTGGTCGTCGATTTACGTCAAGTGGGTTGGTCTATGGGCTGCTGGTCCGCAGATCTACTACGATGACTTGTGATCAGTTGGGCTGGTACGTGCTGTTGTGTGCCATTTTCTATGGTTAACCCATCCAGCAAATCACCTCCCTATGAACAACCAACCATCGGACCTGCAAATAAGGAAGATGCATCGGACCTGCTTGTCTTCTCGCCTTCTCCTCTCCCACGATCAAAAAATTCCCACCAGCTCCCTCGGATCCGATAATCCCCATCGCTCTGCGGCGCTAGGATTCCGTATGCCTCTACGAGCTAGCATCCCTCTGCTGTCCTTCCCTTTGCGGCCTTGACTACCTGTGCCGCCACGACGGCCGTCCGCCTCTAGGTCGCCGCTGAACCGAACTAGGTATGCTGCCCAGCTTTGAGATCTTCTTTGAAGACGCTCCGCTCCAGTCGTGTTTCCGGAAGGCGGCAGCACACATGGTAAGATGAACTCATCTTCTTGTACGTGTCCATATTTAGCTATAACAACAAACCTTCCGTTCATTCAGGCTCACACGTTGCAGAACTAATCACAAGTGTTATAAATTTTGAGAAAGTTCACTCGCTAATGGATGGCTATAATAATTCTTATAAAGTTCAGAAAGTTTTTATTGATTGTCTCTACGAGTGATTATTGTATAGGCGTCAAGTGCAGATTTCATGCTGAGAATTTATCTACAAAGCTGGTGATATTTCTTTTCCTAATTTTTTATGTACCTAAGTATTTCGTAACAGTTCAGTAGTACAATATCTGAATTCTAAAGATGCATGAAACATTCTACATTTTTATTTCTTTCAAATTCCAATATTAGAAATATTTAAATTGCGCATCTAGCATCTAACATTCTGGGGTAACATTAAACTCTCCTGAGTTTGGGCCCACATATACATGTAATAGTGCAGACGATCTTCCTCAATTCTAATTCTTAATTTCATTAGATATTTTTATGTTCAATCCACTATATGATTAAGTGATGTTTGAGATAATTCACCGTTGGATCAAGCCGTTCAATGATTCAGATCGTACAATCGGTTAAACGTCGCTAAGAAAGAGTTCTGGTCATCGATTTATGTCAAGTGGGCCGGTCTATGGGCTGCTGGTCCGCAGATCTACTACGATGACTTGTGATCAGTTGGGCTGGTACGTGCTATTGTGTGCCATTTTCTATGGTTAACCCATCCAGCAAATCACCTCCCTATGAACAACCAACCATCGGACATGCAAATAAGAAAGATGCATCGGACCTGCTTGTCTTCTCGCCTTCTCCTCTCCCACGATCAACAAATTCCCACCAGCTCCCTCGGATCCGATAATCTCCATCCCTCTGCGGTGCTGGGATTCCGTCTGCCTCTACGAGCTAGCATCCCTCTGTTGTCCTTCCCTTTGCGGCCTTGACTACCTGTGCCGCCACGATGGCCATCCGCCTCTAGGTCACCGCTGAACCGGACCAGGTCTGCTGCCCAGTTTTGAGATCTTATTTGAAGACGCTCCGCTCCAGTCGTGTTTATGGAAGGCGGCAGCACACATGGTAAGATAAACTCATCTTCTTGTACGTGTCCATATTTAGCTACAACAACAAACCTTCCGTTCATTCAGGCTCACATGTTGCAGAACTAATCACAAGTGTTATAAATCTTGAGAAAGTTCACTCGCTAATGGATGACTATAATAATTCTTATAAAGTTCAGAAAGTTTTTATGATTGTCTCTACGAGTGATTATTGTATAGGCGTCAAGTGCAGATTTTATGCTGAGAATTTATCTACAAAGCTGGTGATATTTCCTTTTCTGATTTTTTATGTACCTAAGTATTTCGTAAGAGTTCAGTAGTGCACTATCTGAACACTGAAGCTGCATGAAACATTCTACATTTTTATTTCTTTCAAATTCCAATATTAGAAATATTGAAATTGCGCATCTAGCATCTAAGATTCTGGGGTAACATTAAACTCTCCTGAATTTGGGCCCACATATACATGTAACAGTGCAGAAGATCTTCCTCAATTCTAATTCTTAATTTCATTAGATATTTTTATGTTCGGTCCACTGTATGTTTAAGTGATGTTTGAGATAATTCTTACAGATTATAAAAGTATTAATATTAATTCTGAATTTTGGATCATTCTTATTTGTTCTGTTTTTATAAGTTTTGAAAACTCGAGTTTCATTGAACATGCTTGGTAGAATGTTCAATGGTTATCAAAAATCTTTTGATAATAACCTATCAGTTTTCATTGGATATGTCCGTTAACAGTTAGCTTGTTCAATTATGCAAAAGATTTGGGAACGTCTTGATTTTACATAGTTTTGTTTAGGTTCAGGATCTATTACGGTAGCCAACGTAGAAGAAATGATTTAGGATCGCTTATCCGCAACTGATGCAATCAATGATTCAATAGCTCGCGATCAACGAGGTGAATGCTATATATACCTGAAGCGGCTTGTTTTGAATAAATTTTCCTTTTCCTGAAAATAAAATTTTAACTTCCAAGAAATAATAATATATATGTTGCTGCTACGTCGAAGTGACATGTCTAAAACCCAACTATGTATTTAAAAAGAACTAGATTGTCGATATACCTATTAACCATTTTTACAGTAATGAGGAGGCCCACTGTTCTTTGTTGTTTCACCGTAATTCGATTTCGTCTTGATAATAGAAGACAGATTGATAAAGAAAATAATTCTTCTAGGGTCACATTACTGGTCTTTCGAAGTTATAAATACTTATTGCTATAAGCGCTGGTTGGAGATTTCTTGTTATGCTGCAGCTGCAAGATAACCTATTATATTTTTATCACATGGCATCTGTAGATAAAGCACAAACCAGTTTCATGCATGATAATATGCTACACTTGTTGCAGTTCTTTTGCTTGTGCTAACACAATTTTGCACATACAATTGTTTTAACTGCTGAATGGAAGGAACCTACCATGCACCATGAAATGTGTTGAGATGAGTAAGGTGCTTATTCCATACCATCTTTTGTATATGAAATATGTGATATTAAATAGGGCCCTAGACATGCACTTTGGATTTCATACATTTTCGTGGTTACTATAGATATTGTTAGTTCTTTCTTTTTCCATCCCGAGTATTGCCAGTAGAGTTTAGTTTTCTTTTCTTTTGTTGTTGCAAATTTACCTACCATATGTCACATCTATATTTACTTTTCAAAATTCCTACCATTCTAACATAAAATGGTCGGGCGCGGCAACACGCGCTAACATGGTCTAGTATGTAGTATAACACACTCGGGTGTAACTACACCTTAGGTCTGTGTAATTTAGGTATGCATACTTTCCTGTATGTACAGATCATGGCAAAAAATGCGTGTATCACGTAAGGTGTCTAGGCACCATGGTGCCCTAGTTATTTTACCTATATATAGCTCGGCTATTCTACAACCGATTATAGATTAATAATCTATAACTGATCCTGAACTTACTAGATATAGCGACTGAACTTATCTCTGTATCGCCCCTAAACTATCCTCGCTGTAGCATATCCGATTTACAGAAATTTTCTTAGACTTTCTGAATCGTTTATCGAAATTGTACAAATGATATACCGTTGTAAAGCTACAGAAATTTCACAACTTTTTCGTATTATAACTTTTTTCAAATCTGTTATGGTTTAAATTGAATTTTGAAAATACTGAAACATGTTCAAAAGCGATGTAAGCGAATTTATGATGCTATTTTCAACCGTTTTTTAGAGTGATGCAAATAATATGGCGTTGGATAGATATTGAAATTTCGCAACTTTTTCTTGTTGTAAGTTTTTTCAAAAATCCTTACAGTTTTTGAACAATTTTGAAAATACTGAATTTTGGAAGTATTCAAAACATGGACGGACGCCATTTTATTGATTTTTTTGAATCATAAATCGGAATGACGCAAATGATATGTCATTGGAAAGATATGGAGTAGTCGCATGTTATTCTTTCAGATCATTTTTGGTAACTCTTTATAGTTTAGGCGTAATTTTTAAATTATTGTCCGCTTCTCACAAATGTTGTTAAAATGACTACGATTTCCTAAATTGTCGGCGAAGCGCACCTAAACTTTTCCCGCGAGCGCACCTGAACTGTCCATGATAGCGTAGTTGAACCTTTTCCGTGAGCGCACCTGAAATATGCATGCATTTCACTGAACTTTCTTGTGATATCGCACCTGAACTTTTTATCACAGACTTCCTGAACTGCCCGCGATATCGCACCTGAAATTTCCCTACGAGCATAGTTGAAACGCATGTAATTGTTTGAACTTCCTGTGAAGTGCACATGAACTTATCACGGATTTCCTGAACTGTCAGCGATAGTGCATCTAAAATGTCCATGCATTTTTACTGAACTTTCTATGATATCGCACCTGAACTTTTTATCACGGACTTCCTAAACTGTCCGCGATATCACACATGAACTTTTCCTACGAGCATAGTTGAATATAATTGTTTCGGATGAGCATCATGTTGACAAGGCGATCGGCAATAATGTTGTTGAACAGCCTGCTATTGATACTATTGATTCTAGCCACCCCGTAGCTCGTGAGCTTGAAGATGTTGTTGCGCCTTTTGTAGAAGCTGTTGTAGCGCAGGATGTTTCTACTCAATCTCCTCTTATGCCAGCTACTGTTTTGTTTCCAGATTATGGCAGGAAGGTTGTAACTCATGAAGAAGAAGACACTGTCGTAGATAAGGGCCCTTCATCTTCTATTGATGCCAGTGAAGTTTTAGTTGATCCAATAGGTGCTACTGTTGCAGCTGATGTTGATGCGCATGAAGCTACAGTTGATCCAAGCTCTGCTATTCAAGAATTAGGCAAGATCCCATAAAGTCCACCTTTAATAAATTATCCTTTAATGGTGTGTTGCTTTATTACTGTATGTGGGCTTGAATCAAACCGGGTTATGGGATTTGTGTATTGAAACAATATGGTTGAAATTAGTATGTTTTAATATGTTCCACATGTGATGTAAATAAATACTATGTAAACATAATCTGTATTTCATTTTGTGTGTATCATGAAGCTCTTGTTGCGTGTGATTGTGAATGTTTGCTTTTCTGGATCAGTCGTAGTCTCCCATCCTTTTCACTGCAGGGTGGAGCTTAAAATCTTTATGTACTAATTTGTACTTCTCTGATAAAGCATTTGCACTTCTTTCATTTCTATGTGTAGTAACATCTGTACTGCCTACTGTGTTAGAGAGTGCAAGTGCCTCTGTTCTTCTCATGATGAGCATTTGTACTACCTTGCACCTGTAGCCATTAGTCCTACATAGAATCTGCGCTGCTGATGTTTAATGTCTATACTTCTCATGTTCATGCATTTTGTACTTACCTGTAAACATGTGTTGTACTTTTTTGGTTTTTTCATACTCTACTCTTTCTTATTTTTGCAGATGATAGGTTTGTTAATATTTCCCCTCATCTTCATGAATCTATTGACTTATTTTATGATCGGGTCACACGGATTATGGAAGATGATAAAATAGCATAAGTTTCTACTTATTCATAGTAATCATTAGTCTTTAGTAATCACTACTCTTTACTCTTTAGCATAAGTTGTCATGAAATCATTATTTTCTAATAGCCCTTCCCATGTTTGAAAATACTTCAATTGAAGCTATTGTTTTGGAGGTTGCTAATGCATTTAGATAGGATGGATTGCTATCCACACAATATGCAGAATTGGGTATCTTTCTATTAAAGGAGAAGTATAAACAATCAGAAAGGCTTATTGTGCCTTTTTGGGTTTGTGTAAGTTGAAGTAATTCTTTTTTTCGTTGCTTTATGTTTTCATATGTCAAATTGTTTTCATATTTTCTGATTTGACCAAAATGATGCAACGTAAGATATGGAGTGGACAGTTTGATAAGAACGTTAGAGATTGATTCACTAAAAATGGCATGGAGCGTATGGACAAGCATGAACTTGTGAGTTAATTCATTTTGTGATATGAAGTGTATTATATATTTTATTGCCTGCTGGTTCTTATTATAATTTATTTATCGATACAGATTCTTTTTTCTACTTTGGATCCCCCACCTGATAAACATACGTGTTGTCATTTTGCTGTTGTCACTCTCAAACTGAGGGATTCTTGTTTCCAGTATATTGATTCTCTATACAGTCCCAAGATACTAGTGGCTGGTATATGTTCAATAGAATGGTGAAAAATTTAAAACAGCTTTGGGCAGATGCTAGTGAAGATATGGAAATCCCTAACAACCCACTCTCTGTTGATCACTTCCCGACGTACTATTTGAGTACACCTAAGCAAGATAATGGGTTAGATATTTTTTCAAATTATGATGTTCATATCGCGAGAATATATTTATTGTTTATCTTTTGGTCGGATCTGATAATGTATGTTTATTTTATATTTTTCTGCAGGTGTGATTGTGGATTTTTCATGTTACAGACTGTTGGCTCTTGGAATGGTAATTCACTTAGTGATTTTAGCTGCAAGTATATTCCTAACATTAAGAAAACAATGCTTTTTAGCTGGGTGACATGTGGCCATTTTAAAGTTGACTTTGATGGTTTGTTTGGGTATCATCCAGGTATGTTTTTTTGAAATATTTGGTTCTATCATATAATACTGTTTCTAACATCCTTGTGCTTCCCTTTATAAACTTTTGTGCTTCCATTTATAAACTTTTGTGCTTCCCTTTATTAACTTCTGACCTTCCTGCTATGAACAATTGCGCTACCCATTTCTTATTTCCCTCTGCTTGCCTTTATTAACTTCTGTGCTTTCCCATTTTTTATGGTCTGCGGTGCCCATTTATAATACTGTTTCCTCTTATATGTAGGTGAATCTCTAGATGCAGGTGAATCTCTAGATCTAGATGAAGAGAATTTTTGTATATATGACACCCAAACTCATGTGCACCCTGTTGAAGTCAGTAATGTCATGACGAGTCAAAATTGCGATGCTTCTAATAAAGTTGTGAAATTTAAATATGAGGTCTTTCTTGTGGACACGCCTCCTAGAAAGAAGTTAAAATCCTTCAATCTCGGTTCACAAGACAATGATTCCGATGATTTTGTGAAGCCATGTACTAGGATTGTGTTAGTAGTGAAGCAGGTTCCTGTCAAGAAGAGAACTGATGCTGTTATTGACCCTTCGAATATAATGTCATCCAAGAAAGCCCTGATACATTGCAAATGTATCTATAATTTTTGATGTTCCATGCTTGGTTTTATCCACTTTCTTGTGTTTTGATCCAACTTTGGAGTACTTTTCATATGATTTCTTAGACTAACCTATTAACAAGAGCCACAGTGCGGTACTGTTTTCTACTATTTTTGGTTCCAGGAAAGTCAGAAAATGAATATTCTCGGAATTGGACGGGACAAAAGCCAAAGTGCCTATTTTTCCGGAAGGGATCAAGTGCCAGAATACGAGATGGAGAAAGGCCAGGGAGCCACCACACCACCTGGCCACGCCAGGGGTGGTGTGGCCGCTCCCGGCACCCCCTCGACCTCTCCTTCCGCCTATATATTACCCTCGGGACGAAAACCCTAAGTACCCGACCAAAAATCCACGAAAGAGTCTATAGCCGCCGTCATCTTCATCCCTAGATTGGGAGGGGTCTGAAGCTCTTCCCGGCACCCTGCCGGAGAGGGGAATTCACCCTGGAGGCCTTCTTCATCACCATGCAAGCATCCGGTGTGATGCGTGAGTAGTTCAACCTTGGACTACGGATCCATGTAGTAGCTAGATGGTTGGTTTCTCCTCCTTTGTGCTTTCATGTTTAGATCTTGTGAGATCCGTTCATGATCAAGATCATCTATTTGTAATTCATACATGTTGTGTTTGCGGGGATCCGATGGATATTGAGATGCTATTTCAGATTGATTATTGATTCTATCATGTCTTTGTTATTTAAGATCTTGCATGCTTTTCGTTGTTAGTAGCTATCTTAGCCAAGTAGATGCTAGCAACTCCAAGAGTTAGTATTTATGCTCGATAGTGGGTTCATGCCTCTGGTAATCTGGGGAAGTGACAGAAATCTCTAAGGTACTAGATGTGTTTTTGCTACTAGGGAGAAAACAACAATGCTTTGTTCATATAACAATCGTATTGTTTACTTTACACGCAGTTCATAAAGCAATAATCTGTTGCTTGCAACTTAATACTGGAGGGGGTTCGGATGATAACCTGAAGGTGGATTATTAGTCATAGATGCAGTTGGATGGCGGTCTATGTATTATGTTGTAATGCCCAATCAAGTCTCAAAGGAGTCAAGATGATTAGTATATGCATGTATTGCTTTCTCGGTGTTTGTCAATTGCCCCGCTGTAATTTGTTTACCCAGCATGTTATCTATCTAAGGAGAGCCACCTCTAGTGAACTATGGATCCCGGTCCTTTTACTTTACATACAATCTACAATCTTTTACTGCTTTGTGTTTACTTTCTGCAAACTATTACTTCCTTCCATTCGATACATTTAATCCTTTGTTTTCCGCAAAACACGGTGAGATTGACAACCTCATCGCAAGTTGGGGACAAAGTTCTATGGTTGTGTTGTGCAGGTCTCCATGTTGCTACTAGCACCGGTAGTGCGCCCTGACAAAGCTCAGCTAGTAACACCGTTGGGGTGTTTCCTTGCTCCAACTGGTTCGATTAAACCTTGGTTTCATAACTGAGGGAAAACTTGCTGCTATATTCATTGTACCTTCCTCTTGGGGTTCCCAACGAGCTCTACGTCGAAAGTCGAGTGCATCAAGATTTTTCTGGCGCCGTTGCCGGGGAGTCAAGGACATCTTCACAAGGGGAGTCCCTCATAACCAATCTCTTTACTTTGTTGTTTTTGTTTTGCTTAGTTTCTTTTTGCTTTGTTTGCTTGTTTTGTTCTTCAAAAACACAAAAAAATTAGTTCTACTTGTTTGCTTTCTTATTTGAAAACCCAAAAAAAATGACTACTCTTGAAAACACTAAGTTGTGTGACTTCACTAGCACCAACAACGATGATTTTATGAGTACTCCCATTGCTCCACCTGTGGCTGAAAATACTTTCTTTGAGATAAAACCTGCTTTGCTCAACCTTGTTATGAGAGAACAATTTTCTGGTATTGGTAATGAAGATGCTGTTTCCCATCTAAATAACTTTGTTGAACTTTGTGAGATGCAAAAGCATAGGGATATAGATGGTGATATTATTAAGCTGAAATTGTTTCCTTTCTCTTTGAGAGGAAAAGCTAAAGAATGGTTGAATTCCTTAACTAGGAATAGTATTGATTCTTGGACTAAGTGCAAAGATGCTTTTATTGGAAAAATACTATCCTCCTGCTAAGATTATATCCATGATAAGTGAAATAATGAAGTTTAAACAACTTGATAACGAGCATGTTGCTCAAGCTTGGGAAAGAATGAAATCTTTCGTAAAGAATTACCCCACTCATGGACTGACTGCTTGGATGATCATCCAAACTTTTTATGCATGATTGAACTATTCTTCAAGGAACCTATTGGATTCAGCTACTGGAGGTACCTTTATGACCATCACTTTGGGTGCTGCAACAAAACTTCTAGACAATATGATGGTTAATTATTCTGAATGGCATACTGAGAGAGCTCCACAAGGTAAGAAGGTAAATTCTGTTGAGGAAACCTCCTCCTTGAGTGATAAGATTGATATGATTATGTCTATGCTTGTTAGTGGGAAAACCCATATTGATCCAAATAATGTTCCTTTAGCCTCTTTGGTTGCTCAAGAAGAGAAAGTTGATGTGAACTTCATAAGAAATAATAATTTTGGCAACCATGCTTATGGTAATAATGCTAATAGGAACAATTTTGGTAACAACAATTATAGGGCCTACCCTCCTAGTAATACTTATGGCTATAATGGTAAACCTGAATTACCTAGTGAAGGAAGAATTTTAGAAGTTAAAAGAGCCACTAAAAACTTCATGCAAATACAATATGAGCAAAATAAACTATTTACTAAAACTATGGAGGAACAATCTATCATTTTGAAGAACATTAGCCATCAACTTGAGAGTCTAAATAGGGAAATTCCTAGTTTACAATTGAAACTCTCTAATGCTAAAAGAAATATATCATCTTTGGCTGAAGCTCAATCTACTTTGAATAAAATGGCTGCTAAACCTGAAACTAATGAGAATCCCTTTGCATCTACTAATGCCATACAAGTAAGAATTGATGAAAATGTTAGACTATTAGCTGAATTACATGCTAAGTGGGAAAGAAAAGATGAAATTGCTAGAAACATTAGTGTTTCTACTATTACCGCCACTAGTGTTGAGGCTAGCAATAGTTCTATTACTTTAGATGATAAAGTTGATTTTGATCTTGATGGTTGCAACATCTCCGAAGTTATTAAGTTCCTACAAAAGCTTGCTAAAAGTCCTAATGCTAGTGCTATGAACATGGCTTTTACAAAACACATTACCGATGCCCTCATAAAGATCAAGGAAGAAAAGATGAAACATAAAGCTTCTATTCCTATTAAACAAGAAGATGGTTGGGAACCCATCATTAATATGAAAGTGAATGACTTTGATTTCAAAGCTTTGTGTGATCTTGATAGTAGTGTTTCTATTATGCCTAGAAGGATTTATGATATGCTTGATTTGCCTCCTCTTGAAGATTGTTATTTGAATGTCCCACTTGATGCTAATGCTAAAAAGAAACTCATGGGGAGTCTTAATGATGTTCTTATTATGGTTAACGATTCCTATGTCCCCGTTGATTTCTATGTTTTGGATGTTGAATACAATGCTTCTTGTCCTATTACTTTGGGAAGACCTTTTCTTAAAACTGTTGGTGCCAGCATTGATATGAAAGAAAGCACCATTAAATATCAACTCCCACTCAAGAAAGGTATAGAACACTTCCCTAAAAAGAGAGAAAAGATTTCTTTTGCTTCTCCTATGAAAACAAAATTTGGTCTTAATGCTTCTTCATTTGAGAACACTTGATTCTTTCTTTGCTTTTTATGCCTAACTTAAAGGCGTTAAAGAAAAGTACTTGTTGGGAGATAACCCAAGAGTTTTAGACGAGTCTTGGAAGTTATTACCTCTGTAATAACCTCTCCTTATCCTTTTTATTTGCTTTTTGTGCCAAGAGTAGCCTCTAATGAGAGTGAAGTAATGATTGGGAAAGTTGCTGTCCCGAAACAGATTTTTTTGCTTCACCGTAAAAATTCCTGAGAGAGCTATGTGTGTCGGATTGAGCTGTAATTTTTTGTGCTTCTGACCCAGGTTGTTATCTAACTTTCTGTAGTTTAATACTTTTTGATTTAAGCAACAGAAGGTCTTCGAAAAAATTCGTCTTTACCTGCTGGTCTGTTTTGACAGATTTCTGCCATTTTTTGCATTTGCTTCTTGTTAGTTCCTTCTTGAGTTCCTTTGGGGAATTGAGCTTTTTGAGAGAAGTGCTACAGTAGCTAGTGTTCTAATGGAATTTTATTTGGTGTTATGACTGAACCTTGAGACTTATTTATCTTAAGTGCACTAATGTTGCTAATGAGATTGTGTGAAGTTTTGTATGAAGGAAAAATTTTAGGTGTATGGAAGGAACGAGTAATGAGATAAAGGATGGACTAAAGCTCAAGCTTGGGGATGCCACGCGTGTCACCCCAAGAAATATCAAATAAGTGCAAGCTTCAAATCTTGGGGATGCCTTGGGCATCCCCCTTCTTCATCAATAAAAATTTCAGGTTTCTTCCAAACACTTCATTTTTATTGTTTCATGCACAGTTGTGTTTTTCTTGGAGCGTCTTATTTTTCGTTTTTGTTTTGGTTTTTAGTTTGCTTGGTTTGTTTAGTTTTGTGAATAAGTTGGTTTGACCCCCTCTTTCATACTTTGGTTTCCGAATAGTTTGGTTTGGTTTGGAAAAGAGTAGGAAAGTTCATACTTATGTGGTAAAAGGAGCTCGTTTTTGACTGTAGCCTATGCTTTGTCATGCCATGCTTGATATTGTTTTGGCTTTATGCTTAGTATTCTTTGCTGTAGCATGACTTTTTATAAACAATTTAGATTGCTTAATGTGCCTTGGATGAATCATGCGTTGTTTTAGCATATTAAAGCATAGTATAGTGGTATTCTCCTTTGATGCTTTATTTGGGTTGACTTGGCACATGCTCACACCATGTTATGACTATCTCAAGTCACCATAGCCTTTATGATCCTTTAGTTTTCTACTTGTAGTATCACTTTATGCTTTGATCAATGATGTTTTGTCGCTCTGCATGATTATGACCATTATTGCTCTCTTAGTTTGTTGCTCCCAGTCTTTTGCTAGCCTCCACAACCAAGTATGAGTTCCACCCATGCATCCAACTCCCTAAACAATTTTATTCCAAAGAGTCCACCATACCTACCTACTAGCTTATGCTATTCCAAGTATATTCATGCTTTTGTTTACCTTCCTCTTGTTATGAGAAAACTAGTGATTAAAGCTCTCACGAACTTGATGGCACACCTTACTTTACTTGACTTTAATAAACTTGAACCATTGTGTCTTCTATGTTGTATATGCTTGCACTTATTTGTTGGGAATTAGCAGAACCATGTTTTCATGGGGAACGCTTTCAACATTACACGTGGTACTTGTACCTAGTTGATATCATGCTCTTTTGTATATGGATGTCGTCGGTGTGAAATGAAAGGGGAGCTTGTAAGTCCATGGAGTTATGTATATGTGTTAGAGAAACGCCTGGGCCGCTGGTCTAATCCATGCTAACATGGTGGAAACCTGCAGCGTAACCATAATGAGCTGTCTATGAAGCATTCTTCTTATAAAAAAAGAGTCCTATATTGAGAAAAAAAAAGAAAAGAAAGAAAAAATAGATACTATGAAAAGAGGAAAGAGAGAAAAAAGCACCATATTCCCATGGTAAATAAGAAGAATTCTGAGATGCTCGTTGTCTGCTTGCCTTGTCATTTTGATATGGGGATTCTTCCGTATCATCGGGCAAGGGGTACCCGGTTGGCGGTTCTCAATGATACACATGTACTTACGATGACAAGAACTTACCGGTGACTAAACTTGAGTAGCATGAGGAGCGGCCCTCGTATACAAGGGACATGAGATTTCTGACTTATACTTCGTCAAGCATGTACACCATAGTTTGTTCACTTTAACCTTAATCACTTCAAGATGCTTATGATAGGGGCAATGAGAGCTGAAAGCTATAAGTACCATAATTTTTGGAAGCTCTTTATGAGACTTGAATCCCTACTTCCTTTTACAAAAGGCCTTTCTTCCACCATTATATGGAGTCTCCACCTTCTATCTTTATGCACCTACTTTGAGAGCATAGTGGCCATTCTTAGTTCTATGTGCATTGTCCCAAGACTAGTTGATTGATGCATAACTTGTTATTGCTTGCTTGAAACTATTGTATCTAGTCACTCTTATGAACATTGAAGGTGTCCTATGCATTTATATTTGCTACTCTATTGAGGGACAAGCTGAATACTTTTATGCTATGTTTTCTTTATGTGAAACAAACAAACGTCTTGCAAAGCATGTTATTCATGAATCTTTTGTTTGTGCCTTTTCATGTTGCATCAAAGTTTCTTTGCTTATTGCTACAACTTTGTCTTTCATGTTATGATTGAAGTACTATGATCCCAGCTTTGAATGTTTTGCAAATACTTTGATCAAGTCTTTGATGGTGCATGTCACCTCAAAAATTCTTTCTTTTTATCACTTACCTACTCGAGGACGAGCAGGAGTTAAGCTTGGGGATGTTGATACATTGCAAATGTATCTATATTTTTTGATGTTCCATGCTTGGTTTTATCCACTTTCTTGTGTTTTGATCCAACTTTGGAGTACTTTTCATATGATTTCTTGGACTAACCTATTAACAAGAGCCACAGTGCTTACTGCCTGTTTTCGCTGTTTTTGGTTCCAGGAAAGTCGAAAATAAATATTCTCGAATTGGACGGGACAAAAGCCAAAGTGCCTATTTTTCTTGAAGGATCAAGTGCGAATACGAGAGAGAAGGGCCAGGAGCCACCACACCACCTGGCAGCAGTCGGGCCTGGCAGGTGCCGGTGGTGTGGCCGCTTCCGGCACCCCCTCGGCCTCTCCTTCCGCCTATATATTGCCCTTGGGACGAAAACCCTAAGTACCCGATCAAAAATCCACGAAAGAGTTTGTAGCCACCATCATCTCCATCCCTAGATCGGGAGGGATCTGAAGCTCTTTCCGGCACCCTGCCGGAGAGGGGAATTCACCCTGTAGGCCTTCTTCATCACCATGCAAGCCTACGGATCCATGTAGTCGCTAGATGGCTGGTTTCTCCTCCTTTGAGCTTTCATGTTTAGATCTTGTGAGCTCCGTTCATGATCAAGATCATCTATTTGTAATTCATACATGTTGTGTTTGCGGGGATCCGATGGATATTGAGATGCTATTTCAGATTGATTATTGATTCTATCATGTCTTTGTTATTTGAGATCTTGCATGCTTTCCGTTGTTAGTAGCTATCTTGGCCAAGTAGATGCTAGCAACTCCAAGAGTTATTATGCTCGATAGTGGGTTCATGCCTCTAGTAATCTGGGGAAGTGACAGAAATCTCTAAGGTACTAGATGTGTTGTTGCTACTAGGGAGAAAACAACAATCCTTTGTTCATAGAACAATCATATTGTTTACTTTACACGCAATTCAGAAGAAATAACTGCTGCTTGCAACTTAATCTTGGAGGGGTTCGGATGATAACCTAAAGGTGGATTATTAGTCATAGATGCAGTTGGATGGCGGTCTATGTATTATGTTGTAATGCCCAATCAAGTCTCAAAGGAGTCAAGATGATTAGTATATGCATGTATTGCTTTCTTGGTGTTTGTCAATTGCCCCGCTGTAATTTATTCACCCAGCATGTTATCTATCTAAGGAGAGCCACCTCTAGTGAACTATGGATCCCGGTCCTTGTCTTTTATATACAATCTATAATCTTTTACTGCTTTGTGTTTACTTTTTGCAAACTATTACTTCCTTCAATTCGATACGTTTAATCCTTTGTTTTCCTCAAAACACAGTGAGATTGACAACCTCATCGCAAGTTGGGGACAAAGTTCTTTGGTTGTGTTGTGCAGGTCTCCACGTTGCTACTAGCACCGGTAGTGCGCCCTGCCAAAGCTCAGCTAGTAACACCTTTGGGGTGTTTCCTTGCTCCTACTAGTTCGATTACCTTGGTTTCATAACTGAGGGAAAACTTACTGCTGTGCTCATCATACCTTCCTCTTGGGGTTCCCAACGAGCTCTTCATTGAAAGTCGATTATTATTCATAGATGCAGTTGGATGGCGGTCTATGTATTATGTTGTAATGCCCAATCAAGTCTCGGAGGAGTTAAGATGATTAGTATATGCATGTATTGCTTTCTCGGTGTTTGTCAATTGCCCCGCTGTAATTTGTTCATCCAGCATGTTATCTATCTAAGGATAGCCACCTCTAGTGAACTATGGATCCCGGTCCTTTTACTTTACATACAATCTACAATCTTTTACTGCTTTGTGTTTACTTTCTGCAAACTATTACTTCCTTCCATTCGATACGTTTAATCCTTTGTTTTCCACAAAACACGGTGAGATTGACAACCTCATCGCAAGTTGGGGACAAAGTTCTATGGTTGTGTTGTGCAGGTCTCCACGTTGCTACTAGCACCGGTAGTGCGCCCTGCCAAAGCTCAGCTAGTAACACCTTTGGGGTGTTTCCTTGTTCCTACTGGTTCGATTAAACCTTGGTTTCATAAGTGAGGGAAAACTTGCTGCTATATTCATCGTACCTTCCTTTTAGGGTTCCCAACGAGCTCTACGTCGAAAGTCGAGCGTATCAGGCCCCAAGAAAACCAAAAAAGTGGAGTGGATATGTTGAGAAGCTCAATCCGGGAGAATTCAAACATCTTAAAAACGCACGTCTACTAAGAGATTTTATGCTCAGTAAGCATGGAATGGAGCATTATGGAGAGTAAGCAATCTTCAATTTCTTGTTAGCTTCATTTGTACTTTATGGTCCATTAAATTTGTACTGCCTTGTGTTGAAATCTGTGCTTCTTTCTTTATTTTTTCTTGTACTTTATTTATACTTATTTTTTCATATGTTTCAAGCAACCTCAAACTATTTTTTTGTTTTTTGAACTGCAGTACAATGTTATGTAAATTTGTTCTTGGGGTGGACCTCTTTGGGGATGAAGTTGATTGTATTCACAGGTGCTGAATTAACCAAAGCATTTGGTGAATTTGGGGAGCTTGAAGGAGAAATGATGGATTTTGTTATTTCTTCTTGGAAAGCTGATCCTAGCATGAATCGTGTGTATTCGTTTGGTTATCGTGTGATTTTGAGTCCTTTTTTCCTCAAGGTAAAGATAACGAAACGTTTTATTCTTCTTTATACACTGTGCAAAAAATGATATCTTATGTTTTTTTAATATCATATACACTGTAGTACCTGCTTGAAATGCATAATATGTCGTCGAGCAAGAAGTTTGATGTCATTTGAGTTGTCCATTGTTTCAAAAATTATGTTAGACCAGGAGAGAATCTTTTACTGGCAAATCTAGTAAGCTGACCTTCATTATTGTTGTACTTTCGTGTCTTTTATTTGCACTGTGAACCTCTATTAATGATATAAGATACTTTTATTTTTGTAACAGATAATGATGCCTTATTGTAAAAAGATACCTGGTTCAGCGACAAATCATCATGTCCTTTATGTCATGAACAAATATCGTGGCTCATTTGATGTGATGGATTCTTATGACTGGGATAGCCACCCAAATATGTCTAGGAGTTCTTTCCATGCTAGTGATACTGCAGATACTGCAGAGATTATAAGTTGTCAAGAAATTAATTTACTTTTTCCACTAAGTTTGTTAATTTAAAGAAAAACTGAACATGCTATTTATTCTTCTCACATTTTTCCTTCAACAACTTAAAATACAGGGACGCATAATTTCATTGCTGATGGAAGGTGTTTATGGGAAAGAAGCGCCTAAGAAAAACGGACTTCCAAATTAGAGGAAAGTTTCAGTTAGGCCTACCTATAAGAAATTCGCTAAGCAAGGTGTCAACCAATGCGGGTATTACTACCTGAAGTATGCATCTACATATGATGGGGACGAACTCGTAGAGGCAATTGATACTTCTGATGTACGTTAATTAATGTAATATTAGTTATTGATTAACTCTTAATTTGTGAAACTTGTTACAATAATTTTAATGTTTTGTACATGATTTTTTCTGCAGGTTCGTGATCCGGATTGGAAGGCAGAGCACCTTTACACACTTGTCTTCCATCAAGACAACAAGGTTCAGCTTGATCAACTTCCTCCGGAGATTCAGTGTTTTTATCCACACTCTGCATTGTCAACTCAAGGAGAAGAACTACTGTTGATGTTAAGCCAGAAGCAATAGTAGATTCATTTGTAGCTATCATAGTTGTTTGTAATGGACCTTTGTAGGTTTACCATCACTTTGAACGTAGAGATAAATATTTGCAGTTGTAAAGATTGTCATTTTGTGATTTATTTGTACTACTCTTCTTATTAAACTTGTGCTTTATGCCCAAATATTTGTGTGCTTCTCGCTGTTGGAGCCTTGTACTTCCCTGCTTGTTATATATACTTATTTTAATGTCATAGTTGAAGCTCCTATAATCTATAAACTATACTTCCCTGTAGATAATACCTGCACTTATTCTCTGGCTATTCTTCATGTTTCTATGAGATTATTGTCCCCTCTATGGGGAAGTTGTACTTCCTGTTGAATTATTCTATGCTTCTTTCTTTTGTAGTCTGCGCTTCCTCGATTTTAAATTTGAATTTCCCTCTATGGGTCATCTATACTGCCTGTTAAATACCTCTGTGCTTCTTTCTTTTATAGTCTGCGCTTCCACTTTATCTTATTTGCTTACCATTGTATCATATTAGTGCCTCCCTTGAATGTACAGACTACACTAAGGATAAATAATTCATGTAAATATAGCAATGCTAGGTATGTCATGTATCACATATTTTATTAACTAAAATATTGTACACATCAATAATCCCTTTGAAGAATAGATATCCTAGTTAAGTACAAATGTGCTTCACAGTGCAAGTGCAAAATAGTAAAGCCTCAATTCCTTTTTCTGCTGCTTTTTCTAGTTCTTGGAGGTGTTGGTGGTGTTGGCTCTTCCTCTTCTTGCCCATGTGATTCGTCTTCGTCTTCTTCGTTGGCTTTTCTTCCTTGTGTTCGTCTTCTTCTTCGGTTCCTTCTTCATCTTCGTCTTCTTCAGCTTCATCATCATCATCCTCCTCTTCTTCTTCTTCGGCTACATTATCGTCCTCTTCTTCATCACTTTCGATATGTTTCTTACTATTTTTCATCCGCTTCATTTCTTTCTGTTTCACTAATCTGTTTGCTTTGAGAACCGGACATGTGAGTGCGTTGTGACCTTTCATCTTATTGCACCCACTGCAGATCCTTCTTCTCATACCTTTTCCTTTATGCTTTATTACAATTGCTTGTGAATCAGTGTATTTTTTTAGTTCGGGACAATTTCGAGCATTGTGTCTTTGTCTCTTATTGCAAACACCGCATTTCCTAATTCCTTTTGATTTCCTGTGGTCTTGAATGTCGTTGTAGCCTATCTCTAGGTGGTGCTTCTTCTTCATAGCTCCAGGAGGTTTAGATCCTCCTGGCTACTTATTCTTGCTCCCTTTAGTTTTTAACTGAATAGGTGGAAGTATTACCTTTTCAGCAAACTCAGATTCCTGCTGATCTTTTTTGTCTGTTGGGAACTGTGGGCTTCAAGCTCGAAATGATTGATATCTGGGCACGAGTTTGAAGTTGCTATAGGAACAGCATCAGGATCATCCATTGTTGGTGCTGACGAACCCATTGCTTCAAGCTCATCCAACAGTTCTTGCAGTCCCTGTTTAGCTCGAGCATGCTGCGCTTGTAAGCCAGTAGCTGTTCTTGAAACTTTCATAGCCAGCTGTAGGACTTCATTCTGCTGGTAAAGAAAAGAAGTCCCATCATATGCTTGAGCCTTGTAATCTCTTCTATCAAAAGTGCCTTTCTGACATGTACTATTTGTGTACCTCCTAAGTATGTACCGTAGCGGAACAATGTCTACCCTAAGGTGATCGAGCATGGAAATCACATGAAGGCAGAACATACCTGAAGTAGCAAGTCCATACTCTAATTAGTAGGAATACAAACAATACATGAAGACTTTTGAAGTACAAATGTACACGTCAAGGGAAGTACAAATATGGAATGCAGGGAAGCACAAAAGTACTATATAGGGAAGATCAAGTTATAAAGTTAGAGAAGTTCATGGATGAAAGCATGAATAATTACAGTTATAGGTCAAATCGAATTACCTATATGCTCAAAGAGCTGGCATTCGCATCTGTACTCACCTCTGATTGGATTTGCGAGAACTTTGAAGGCATGGTTCGACCATGCGAAATTATTTGTTGGTTCGTGAAAGGTCAATAGGTAATTATATTCATCAACATGAGGGTGGTCCGTGTTTTGCTTGATGCGGAACAGAGTGCTCCTCTTTAGCTTTGTCTGAAACTCTTTAAAAACGGCCTTCGTGTACAGCTTGCTAAGCTGATTCTCAAACCCGTAATAAGTTCTCGTGATCGATTCATTCTTCAAAATTATAAAGCGCAGATTCTTTAAATATGTAACAGAGAAAAAAGTACACACGAGGTTTTCAGGATATCCAACAACTTACCAGCAACGCCATTGTCTGTTGATTCTCCATCTGTCGCCTCGTGAAGATGAACTTGTTAACCTGCTCAGTGAACCTGTGAAGATTTTTGCGGTCTGAAACAAATCCTCGCTTAAGAGCAGAATTCATAATTTCACTGCACTGAGTTGAAGTCATCCTAGCACAGAATGCATTCTTAAAGTAGGCAGATATCGACTCCTCCCTTTCTTGCCACGGCTGCATCATCATTGTGTCCTCATGTAAGTTGTATTTGTCAAGAAGAACTTGCCAGGCATGTTCAAATTCCGTGGGCATGAGTGGCCAATTATGGAGTGCTATAAATTCTGCCTTGAATGTAAGATGAATCTCGTATAGCATGGCCAGGTGAATATTATATTTTTTAAGTATGTGCCATCTGCACAGCTTGTGCAGGGTCTTGTAGAAGACGATAGATATTGCTTTTCCCATTGCAACGTCTTGGTCTGCAAACGGGAAGAAATAGGAGGGGGCTCAGGCCAGAGAAGGGCGGAGCTCGCTGGCTCCCGCGGGAAGAAGATGGAGGGGGCTCGGGCCGCAGAAGGCGGACCTTGCTGGTCCCACAGGAGGAAGAAGGAGGCGGATCTCGCCGATGTTGGGTCGCTTGCTCCCACAAGGAGGAAGAATGAGGGTGCTCGCGCTGGCGCGGGCGCCAGCGCTCGGTAGCTCGCATCGTGGAAGATAGCGCCGCTCGTTAGCTCGCGAGATCCAGGTGCAGGTGCGGGAGCGAGTCGTCGGGATCGAGGCGCAAGTGGCGTGGTAAAAGGACAGGTGCCGCCTGGTCGGACCGGTGGTGTCGAGCGCTTCACGCCTCTTATAGGGTCGGATGGTGTGCAGGATATTATTCTGCACACCGATTTTAGAATAGTTATTCTGCACCCATCCTCTATCCTTTGAACCATATATTATTTCTACGTCACGTAAAATTTCTCCTACATCGTAAGTCGAGAAGAACATAAAAGAATTTAGAAACGACACATTTTTTATGTTTACATGCTGTATAAAAATATGACCTAAAATACGTATTTTTGGTGTTTTTACACTATAATAGCTCATAAATTCCATTTTTTGTCCTTTTTTGGTTGTGGTGAATATATGAACATAATTATTCGTATACAAAACATAATTTTTTCAATCTAACAAAGTAAAATTATATTGGATGCAAAATAACTATTATATACCCTGGGTGCTAAATCGGGTTTCTATATATATATATATAAAGGATATTTCATATATATATATAGTCACGTTATTTGATTCCCAGGGTGTAGAATAACTATTCTACACCCACCCTCTATCTTTTGAACCATATATTATTTTTACGTCACATAAATTTTGTCTTACATTGTAAGACGAGAAGAACATGATAAAATTTAGAAATGACATAATTTTTTATTTTACACATTGTATAAAAATATAACGCAAAATACGTATTTTTGGTGTTTTTACACTATAATGACTCAGAAACTCCATTTTTTGTCGATTTTTTTGGGTTATGGTGAATATATGAACATAATTATTCATATACAAAATATAATTTTTTCAATTTAACAACATAAAATATGTGGGGTGCAAAATAACTATTCTGCACCACCCTAGGTGCTAAATATGATTTCTATATATATATATATATATATATATATATATATGTATGTATGTATATATATCAGAAATAGTGGATACTCGGGAGGCCCGCTACGCACACACATATAGCTATTGGATCAACTACATAGATCACTAGATATGAATCCAAGAGCACAAATTCTACTAACAGCGTTGTGCATATTTCCTAATTGAAAACTACCAACACGTATGGCCACAAAACTAGTTTGTCATTTGGAAACACCATACATTGTTTACAGCCACAAACTATGTGGTACTCATAAAGTAAACATCCATATTACACTCCACAAATTCTTTTATCCACAACAAAGCTTCATAGTGATTTTCTTTTCTACCACACCATAGAGGTATCATATGGACGGTTTGCCATTTACAAACACCACACATTTTTTACATCCACAAACCATGTGCTACTCATAAAGTAAACATCCGCATTACACGCCATAAATTCTTGTATCCACAATAAAGCTCCATGGTGATTTTTTTTCTACCATGCATAGAGGTATCACATGGACGCCTTTCCATTTGAAAACACCACATATTTTTTACAGCCACAAAGCCACAAACCATGTGATACTCATAAAGCAAATATCCACATTACACATCATAATTTTTTTATCCACAACAAAGCTCCATGGTTATTTGCTTTTCTACCACACCATAGAGGTCACATGGACACACTGCTTTTCATATGCATACACCTAGCACCGCAACTCATTCAAAATCATTTTTGGCAGCCGACCAAAATGTTTTTCTAAAATATTTTTTATGCGAGCTCCACGTGCCTTTAATTTCTATGCGACCTTACATAAAAGTGTTTAGGTTCCGCCGCATACTAACCATTTTTATTTTACAAAATAGCGTTGTGGAGCATACACATATTGCCCGGTACCCATCTGGTGGTGACATGCACCCCTACCATAAAGCAACCCACCGTCTGCAATAACCAAGGATAGATCGTTGCCATAGGTAATAAAGCAATAAACCATACACCTAGCTACACAAAGCAATCCACCGTCTACCATAACCAAAAAATCATCGATGCCACCTGCAATAAAGCAATCAACCACCTACTAAAACCAAATATACATCCACACATCACTACATAAAGAAATCCACAACAATCGAAGATACATCCACACCGTTGGCAATAAAGCAATCCAATGGCTGGGAAGAGAAACACTGGGAGGATAACAACCATGTTTCACGATTGTGGATGAGCGATGTGGATAGATGCTTTCGCCACGATGAAAACCGAAACACCAGGAAAACCATCCATCATTTGGGGCCATGGAGGAGCGGCGTGGATGGATGCTTTACCTAACATAGTGGATTTGCTACCATGGTTCAAAAGAGACACACCAGGAGCATCAGTCATTATTCGCCATCGTGGTCGAACATGGATCAATGCTTTTCGCAAACTCATACCATGCAACGCGCGTGCACAACATTTGCGGAAAATGGGATGGCTGTTAGGACACGAACAATCCACGCCGTTTCATCATGATCACGTCTATTGTTGTGATCTCTATATCCAAAGGCACTGATCGCATGTGTTGGTAGCCGCCAAGTTATAAAATCCGCGTCCGTAGCTAAATTTCACATACCTAAGATATACATACCTAAGGTACATGTATACAAGGTATATATATGCGTATCTAAGGTGTACGTACCCAAGTTGTAATATACACATGTATACAGGATACGTACACCTTAGGTATACATATACCTGAAGGTATATGTAACTCCTCCTCAAAACAGGCATATGCCCAGCTATATTAATATAGCAACCACGATTGAGATCGCTGCTGGGCCAGACAGCACAATGGCCAAAGATAAATAAAAAAGAAAAGAAGAAGATAAAGAAGAGAAAAAAACAGAGCCGACAACAGAGACTTGACAAAAACAGGGACGAGCCGCGATCGTTGCGCCCTCTAGCTATGTAACTCTAATATGCATATGTTAGTTATGCGTACCTTAACCTTAAGTATGTGTAACTTATTATGTATATCTTCAGGTATAAACAGGTCATGGCAAAAAAAACACGCGGATCACTATGGTATCTGGACACCATAGTGTCCCAGTTACATTACCTATATATATAGAGAGAAAATATCTACCCTTCCGATCCGAATTAATGTTTTTAGAATTTTCTAAATTTAGATGTATCTAGTCATATTTTAGTGCTAGATACATCCGAATCTAGATAAATTTCGAATCTAGATAAATTTAAGAATAATAATTTAAATGAGAGAAAATATTTAAAACCGGTTGTAGAATACAACCGGCTGGCCCCATAGGGGCGCTTCGGCGAAGCAGGAGAGGAAAAATAGGCTGACCCACCCGCACCTCCTTTTCCCCACGACCGAAGACTTCCTAGCTTTCTTCCCGGGCTCGCCTGGATCCCACCGTCGGCGACATGCTTCTCGGGCCGCCGCCGGGGGGCCGCGTCCTGCTGCTCCTCTCATGCCGCCTGGAGGCCCGCCCCTATTTCTACTTGCACCACTGGCGAGAGGCTGCGCCCCTGCTATACTGCTCCCCGCGCTGCCGCCTGGAGGCTGCCCCCGCTGCTCCCCACGCCCCTGCTGCTGCTCCACGAGCCTCCGCCGGGAGGCCGCCCCCTCTGCTCCCCGCGCTGCTTCCGGGAGACCGCTCCCCTGCCCCTGCTGCTTCCCGCGCCATCTCCGTGAGGCTAGGGCCCTTCTGCTCGTCGCGCCGTCCGATGCTACCGTCGCGTTCAAGGGCGGGCACCGCGACGGCTCGTCTTTCTCATTCCTGCACGCGCGCAGCGGTTTCGTGGCACTGGAGACGACGCCCAATTTCGGGTCTTTCAACCCGCCCGCGGCCGCCGAGCAGCAGGAGGCCCTCGTCCTGAAGCCTGCACCATTCGCCGCGGAAGATTCACGGAAAGCCGAGGTGGAGGAGGACGCGGCGTCGCCGGATCGCAAAGATGGCAATTCACAGTTAGTGGCGGAAGCGAGCGATCAGGAGGAACCGGACCGGACAGAGAAAATGGATCGGACTGAGGACTCCTAGATTTGCTCTGCTTCTCGTCTGCTACTAGGCTACAACCTGCTGCTGTGCTGTGCATAAGAGGGTAGCACTGCTGCTGTTCTCTTCCGTGATCATCATATGTTCTAGCTGCAGTAGTATGTCAACGTTTTCTCTCTCAAGGAATGGAAGTCAACGCTTTTTCCGCATGAAGCTGGCATTCCTCACTGACAACCATGTCTTTTGTATAACCAAACTTGAGTCTCTCGTTCAAGGAATGCACGAACCCATTCTGCCAAGTTGTCTGGAGACTACCACTTATAGAACAGAAAAAGGCAGCATTTTGTTGGATCTTTCAAGAAAAAAATACGCTGAAATTGTTCCAAGGGTCGCTAAATTCAGTATGGTATTCCTTTGTGATATCAAGTTTTCCTATCAACAAATTATAGCGCAACTATTCTCATGCCACTCTGAGACACTGATCAAACCAAATGAGAAGACCTGTATATTGTAACCACAAAACTGCGACCAGATACAGAACCTCACTCGATCAGTCAACAACTGGTGCGACCTCCCACAGCGAGTCTTCTTTGCTAAACGTGGCCGGCGGACCTAGGATTTTACTAATGGGTATGCCGCATTAAAAATTTGATGCCTATATCGATAAATTATATTTACCTATCCAATAAATAATTGTAAATTTTGCATTGTAATACTAGAAGCAATAAATATTGTGTAATTGAAATATAAAGTTGAAAAGTTGCATGCCATACAATGTTTCTAAAAAGACGGAGAAATATTTGAAGCAACAACAACCTTTTTGCTTCCTGTTTCTAAAAGAGGATGCAATATCTCTGGTTTCGCCGCCTTTCTTCATAACTAGGTCGCTCAAAAGAATATATAAGTCCGACGATTGGCAATATTAAATTGTAGTTCAGTCTGAAGATACAAAGCTATAAAAAATAAATACAATCAATCATATAATATATATACACAATTCATTTGTATTTAACTATCCAGCCCTAATTAGTGATAGTATTTGATTTTAGAATTAAAATACTTCCTCCGATCTAAATTAGTAGACTTGGTTTTGTCTAGATTCGAAGGTATCTAGTCTAAAACAAGTCTAGATACATTCAAATCTAGACAAATCCGAGTCAACTAATTTGAATCGGAGGAAGTAGAAAAAGACTACCTGGATCATTAAATTTCGGCATCGTACGGTGAGTACACGGCGTGGCAGCGTCGATCATCGGCGTACTAGATCACCGAGGACGCGTAGTCCTGGCGGCCGGCGAAGGACGAGCTGGGCTCGACCTTGAGGCGTTGCGTCGTCCGGTCTTCCACGTCCCAACCTTGACTCGCGTGACAGCATCCAGATCCGCAGATTGGATACCTGGACTACAGATCAAATCCAAAGCAATTTTGCACCGACACCGCTCTTTTTATCCCTACTACGCAATACGAGTACGTAGAACGGAACGGCCGCAGGGTATGGCGCGGCATACCGGGTATACCCTGTAGGTCCGCCACTGAACGTGGCGTTCGACGAGATTGGTTCCATGTACCACTCGTTCTCCTCGCGAGTCAGAAAGCAAGCCTCTGCAGTGCAAGACATGGATGATTCAAAATGAGTACAACATTGGTTCCAGATTTTGAAATGCTCCTTTTGTCTATTCAGATATCAGCAGTCCGGTTTTGTCATGTGTTCAGCAATTCAGTTAAGCATTTTCACTGTGTATAGATGATGGACAGAGATAGTATGAAATGCAACAGGCAGCATACCTGACACAAAAACATCCTTGTTGTCGTCATCGTCATAATGGCTAGAAATCATGAAGTGTATTGCTCGGCATTATAAAATTCATTACTTATATCTTGTCATCGGAAAATACGGGGATTATAGATAGTCGCCTCTACCAATACAAAATAATTTGGGTTGACACACAGGAGGAATCACGGCATCAAAAAATGTTCCAGACTTATGATTGTTTCAAATAGCTAATTCATTAATGCATATAGCTAGCTAACTGATGCAATTTGTAGTTTCCTATAATCCTATGTCGTAATTGACTCAAAAGCGAGCTACTTTCTCTTTCGGATTTGCTACGGTGCAAATGTGTGGGCGATATAATTAATTTCAGAACTTTGTTTTGTATGGTTGTTTCAGAGAAACACCAAAATATGTTGCGACAGGACCTACGGGCGAGATGGTTGCCTCGCTGTAGAAAGTAGGTTCGGCAGTACAGACAAATTCAGATGAGAAAGTGTAGTTTTGTATATGGCAAAATGCAGTATTTCAGAATATGTGAAGTTCACATTGTCGTGTTTCTTATATGTAAGTTCATGCATTGCCTCCGAACAGTTCAGACGGTGCATCCGAGCAGTTCAGGTAGTGACTCCAGACAACATAAGCATTGTCTTCGGGGAGTCTATCATTGCATCCGACCAATTCAGGTATCGCGAGTTAGCTGTGCTCGTGGGAAAGTTCAGGTGCGTTATCGTGGCAGTTCAGAAAGTCCGTGATAAAAAGTTCAGGTGCAACATCACAGAAAGTTCAGTAAAATGCATGAACATTTCAGGTGCGCTCGCAGGAAAAGTTTAGGTGCGCTATCGTGGACAGTGCAGGTAGTCCGTGATAAGTTCAGGTGTGCTTCGCCGAAAGTTCAAACAATCACATGCATTTCAACTATGCTCGCGGGGAAAGTTCAGGTGCGACATCACGAGCAGTTCAGGAAGTCCGTGATAAAAATTTCAGGTGCAATATCATAGAAAAATCAGTAAAAATGTATGGATATTTCAGGTGCGCTCGCGAGGAAAATTCAGGTGCGCTATTACGGACAGTTCAGTCAGGCCGTAATAAATAGTTCATGTGCGTTTCATAGGAAGTTCAAACAATTATATCCATTTCAACTATGGTAGGCTCCCGGACCACCCTAGTTTCCTCGCCGCCGGCAGGCCACCGCGGCCGCCATGGAGTCCTCGCAGCCGGCTCTACCAAGAACCACAGTCGCCACCTCCCCAGCAAGCAGCACCGCTGCCTCTCTCGGCAACCGCCGTGGCCACCTCCCCTGCAACCACCGCGGCCGTGGCCGGGACCTGATGCGCACACCCTTGCGGGGCTCTGGTTTTGCATGTTGCTGCCCGGATACGGTGTTGCTCACCACCGTCGTGCACTGATGCCTGTGCCCGCCGCCAGAGATTGAAATAGATAGTGCGCCATCACACCTGCCTCCTTCCTCTCACACCCATACATGCAGGTAACGAACCAGGTCAGGCCGCCTCTCCTCTCGAAATCAAATCAAATCAGCAAGAACTTGATACATCAGGACGACAACGCTGGAAGACCATCGTGTGGGAAGACCATTGTGGAGGTCCTCCCGATGACAACTGCTTTTGTAGTCGATGATAATATAGCCTCACTCTTTTTTTTGAAATGAGGCAAAAAGCTTTGCCTTTTATATTGATATAGTAGGAGCAAACATAGGTGGCCTAAGCCAAAAGAAAAAACCCCATTACGGGAAAGCCAACCTAACTTGTAATCTCCTGAAGATGTTTTGCACGATCCAAAATCCAGCTATTGCTCTCGTCCTTTATCTTCTGGATGATAGTCACTGGCATTGCGAACTTGTCGTTGAAGACTCTGGCATTTCTCTCCTTCCAGATCTCCTAGGTAATAAGAGTAACCGCAGATTTCAGGCCCTGAGGGCAAGTAGAGGGAGCCAGCGTGGCAGCCTCCAATATTGGAGTACTGTGGGGCGATCCGAACCAATACTCTAGACAAGTGTAGGGCAACCCATCCATGGGGGCCACCGCCCTCTAGATTCTCTTGGAGTACCTGCACTCGAACAGGATATGCCTGGCCGTCTCCACATGGCAGGAACATAGCGGACAGGCTTGCTGGTGTGGCCATCCCCTCTTTGCCAGACGATCAGAGGTCCATAGCCTGTTCTGCACCGCCAACCATGAGAAGAAGCGACACTTGGGCGGCGTCCAGACCTTCCAAACAAGTTTGTCGAAGGAGAAAGGGATGGAACCCAGGAATTGAGCTTTGTAGGCAGAGGCCAAAGTGTAAGTTCCTGAGGCTGTGAGTGTCCAAATGATCGTATCCTCAATGCCAGGCAGCATAACAGTATCCAGAAGTGCCCCCCAAAGGGTGACGTACTATGCCAAAGGCTGAGCGGTGAAGTTCTGGACCGAAATATCAGCGATCCATTGGGAGTTCTACAATGCATCGTGCACCAGCCTTTTCTTCCTTTTTGATGCGGCAAAAATCAGGGGCGCCAGCCCCTTCGGAGAGGTTCCATTCAGCCAAGAAGAGTTCCAAAATGAAGCTTTCTTGCCATCCCCAATGCTAACCTTAGTTGTTGCGTTAAATAACTCTCTATCGATGTTGTCGTTGGGCGTTTCCATGCCTACCCAATGCTTTTCCAGAGCTGTCCACTCAAGCCACAACCATCTTAGCCTTAGTGCTCTAGCAATTTTTTCCAGGTCTAGGATACCCAACCCTCCAGGCTTCTTAGGACGACAAACCTTTGTCCAGCTAA
The DNA here is from genome assembly GCA_023614405.1 of Avena insularis. Taxonomy (NCBI): domain Eukaryota; kingdom Viridiplantae; phylum Streptophyta; class Magnoliopsida; order Poales; family Poaceae; genus Avena; species Avena insularis. The sequence continues at coordinate 274,280,427 of CM042684.1, read as the reverse complement.
CTTTGCATTTTCCACCACTCACTGCAGCCTTACAAGCCCATAGAATTCCCCTCCGAATCTTGTCCAGGGCTTTAATCGTCGCCTTATCAGCTTTTATGGCAGTGAGAAGAAAAATCGGAAGGGCGGTGAGCACCGATTTTACTAGAGCCGCACATCCAGCCACGTTGAGAAATCTCGCTTTCCATGGGTTGAGCCTAGATATAGCCTTGTCAATATAAGGCTGAAGATCAATACGCCGCAACCTCCCCAGCGCTAAGGGCAAGCCAAGGTACTTTATTGGGAACTATGCCAGTGTTGCCGGGAAATCCAGAAGAATGTCGTTAAGGTCAATTCCCTCACAACAAATGGGAACCACCGAGCTTTTGTCCACATTGGTTACCAAACCAGTGACCTCTCCAAAATTTTGAATAATCATAGTCAGGTTTGAGATGTCCTGAGCCAAAGGAGCCAAGAAGATCACAGTGTCATTTATACGCTGCTAACGTATCCATAATTTTTGATGTTCCATGCTTGGTTTTTATCTACTTTCTTATGTTTTGTCTACACTTTGGAGTACTTTTTATACACTTTCTTGGACTAACCTATTAACAAGATGCCACAGTGCCAGTTGCCTATTTTCTGCTGTTTTTGGTTCCAGGAAAGTCAGAAAATGAATATTCTTGGAATTGGACGGGACAAAAGCCAAAGTCAGTTTTTCACCGAGACGGAGAGGGGCCATGGGCCGCCCACACCACCTGGCCGCGTGGCCAGGCCTGGCTTGCGCTAGGGGGTGGTGTGGCCGCCTAGGGCATCCCCTCGGCCTCCCCTTTCGCCTATATATCGCCTCCAATACAGAAACCCTAAGTACCCGATCAAAATTCCACGAAAGAGTCTATAGCCACCGTCATCTCCATCCCTAGATTGGGAGGGATCTGAAGCTCTTTCCGGTACCCTGCTGGAGGGGAGAATTCATCCTGGAAGCCTTCTTCATCACCATGCAAGCCTCCGATGTGATGCGTGAGTATTTCATCCTTGGACTAGGGTACATGTAGTAGCTAGATGGTTGGTTCTTCTTCTTTGTGCTACCATAACTAGATATTATGATCTCCGTTCATGATCAAGATCATCTATTTATAATCCTACATGTTGTGTTTGTGAGGATCCGATGGATATTGAGATGCTATTTCAGATTGATTATTGATTCTATCATGTCTTTGTTATTTGTGATCTTGCATGCTTTCCGTTGCTAGTAGCTATCTTGGCCAACTAGATGCTAGCAACTCCAAGAGTTAGTATTTATGCTCGATAGTGGGTTCATGCCTCTAGTAATCTAGGGAAGTGACAGAAATCTCTAAGGTACTAGATGTGTTGTTGCTACTAGGGAGAAAACAACAATCCTTTTTTCATAGAACAATCCTATTGTTTACTTTACACGCAATGCGTAATACAATTATCTGTTGCTTGCAACTTAATACTGGAGGGGTTCGAATGATAACCTGAAGGTGGATTATTAGTCATAGATGCAGTTGGATTATGGTCTATGTATAATGTTGTAATGCCCAATCAAATCTCAAAGGAGTTAAGATGATTAGTATATGCTTGTATGATTTCTCGATGTTTGTCAATTGCCCCGCTGTAATTTGTTCACCCAACATGTTATCTATCTTAAGGAGAACCACCACTATTAAACTATGGACTCCGGTCCTTTCTTTTACCATCAATCTACTACTGTTTACTGCTTTCTGTTTACTTTCTACAAGCTTTTACTTTCTTCCACACAATACGTTTAATCCTTTGTTTTCAGCAAAACCGGTGAGATTGACAACCTCACTGTAAGTTGGGGGCAAAGTTCTGCGGTTGTGTTGTGCAGGATTCCAAGTTGGCAACAACACCTTGGAGGTGTTTCCTTGCTCCTACTGGTTCGATAACCTTGGTTTCATAACTGAGGGAAACTTACTGCTGTGCTCATCATACCTTCCTCTTGGGGTTCCCCAACGAGCTCGTTAATACGTGAGTCAGCAATTATTTTTCTAGCGCCATTGCCGGGGAGTCTACGACATCTTCATAAGGGGAGTCCCTCATAACCAATCTCTTTACTTTGTTGTTTTTGTTTTGCTTAGTTTACTTTTGCTTTGTTTGCTTGTTTCTTTATCAAAAACACACAAAAAAATAGTTGTACTAGTTTGCTCTCGTTATTAAAAACACAAAAAAATTAAGTCTTTCTATAGTTGTTACCTCTTAGCTCACCATGTTGATCCCTAAATTCACCCTGAAAGACCTTTCAATAGGTAGTGGCTCTATAATTGGAAAAGATAATATTGAAGAATTCTTTAATCATGATAGTAAGCATGAGGATATTGAGGATAGATCCCTTGCAGAACTTGCTCCAAATTATGAAATTGCTGCAGCTTCTTTGGTTCACATGTTGGAAGCTAGGTTTGTTAACCTTAACTCCTTAATGCAAGTAATGTTTCTTAAACTTAAAGAAATTGAGGACCCTGAAAAGAGAGATTTTATTCTAGAAACTTTGCTTAAAGAATTCTATGATGTTGCCAAGGAAGCTAGAAAAGTCTTTAAACATTTGAATATGCTAGACTCATGTGTAGATGTTGTTGGTTCACGAGAAAAGATGAACAAAACCGAACCTAATGGGGAGGAAATTAAGATACCAATACCTTTCAAACTTGTAGCAATGCATGAAGCCATAGAAAGGAATCTTGATTGGATTGTTTCCAAAAACCCGTTTGATGAAAATAGTGAACCCAAGAGCATTGAGAGAGGATCCTCTAGAACTTATTTGGATGAGATACCTTGCCTTGTTGAAGATATTCTTGGTATTGCTCTTAATGTTTCTTCATTTGAGAACACTTGATTCTTTTTCTTGCTTCTCATGCCTAACTTAAAGGCGTTAAAGAAAAGCACTTATTGGGAGATAATCCAAAAGTTTTAGATGAGTCTTGGAAGTTATTGCTTCAGTAATAACCTCTCCTTATTATTTTTATTTTCTTTTTGTGCCAAGAGTAACCTCTAATGAGAGAGAAGTAATGATTGGGAAAGTTGCTGTCCCGAAACTGATTTTTGTGCTTCACCGTAAAAATTCGTGTAAAATCTCTGTACTTCGTTTCGAGGCATGAATTTTTACGCTTCAGCCCCAGGTTGTTATTTAACTTTCGTTAGTTCAACACTTTTTGATTTGAGCAACAGAAGGTCTTCGAAAAAATTGGTTTTTACCTGCTGGTCTGTTTTGACAGATTTCTGCCATTATTTGCATTTCCTTCTTGTTGGTTCCTTTTTGAGTTCTCTTTGGGGAATTGAGATTTTTGAGGGAAGTGCTTCAGTAGCTTGTGTTTAATGGAAGTTTTATTGGTGTTGAAACTGAACCTAAAGACTTATTATCTTGAGTACACTAATGTTGCTAATAAAGATTGTGTGAAGTTTTGTATGAAGGAAAAATTTCAGGTGTATGGAGAGAATGATGTAATGAGATGAAGAATGGACTAAAGCTCAAGCTTGGGGATGCCACCCTGTGTCACCCCAAGAAATATCCAAGAAGTACAAGCGTCAAAGCTTGGGGATGCCCAAGGCATCCCCTTCTTCATCAATAAAAATCCCAGGTTTCTTCCAAACACTTCATTTTTATTGTTTCATGCACAGTTGTGTTGTTCTTGGAGCGTCTTTGTTTTTTGTTTTTTTGGTTTTTGTTTGCTTGGTTTTATTAGTTTACTTGAATAAATTGGTTGGATCCCCTCTTTCATACATTGGTTTTCAAATAGTTTGGTTTGGATTGGAAAAAGAGTAGGAAAGTTCATGCTTAAGTGGTAAAGAGAGCTTGTTTTTGACTGTGGCCCATGCTTTGTCATGCCATGTTTGATATTGTTTTGGCTTTATGCTTAGTGATCTTTGATGTAGCATGACTAGTGAACTATGGACCCTGGTCCTTTCTTTTACCATCAATCTACAACTGTTTACTGCTTTCTGTTTACTTTCTGCAAGCTTTTACTTTCTTCCACACAATATGTTTAATCCTTTGTTTTCAGCAAAACCGGTGAGATTGACAACCTCACTGTAAGTTGGGGGCAAAGTTCTGTGGTTGTGGTGTGCAGGATTCCAAGTTGGCAACAACACCTTGGAGGTGTTTCCTTGCTCCTACTGGTTCGATAACCTTGGTTTCATAACTGAGGGAAACTTACTTATGTGCTCATCATACCTTCCTCTTGGGGTTCCCCAATGAGCTCGTTAATACATGAGTGAGCAGTCATCAACATACAGTGAAATACGGGATTTGAAGAAATCACCAGGAAGTTGTTGCAGAAGACCAGCCTCAATAGCCAACTCCAAGATTCTCTTTAATGGATCAATTGCGATATCGAATAAAAGTGGCGAGAGGGGGTCGCCCTGCCTTAGCCCGTGCCCATGGGAGATATCCTTGCCTGGGTGGCCATTTAGAAGAACCCTAGAAGTGGCAGTTGAGAAGATCATAGCGGCCGATGCATGCCACCTTCGAGGGAATCCCTTCTGCTGCATGAGGTTTAGGATGTAGTCCCAACGCACCGGGGTGCGATTCTTTTGCAAGCGCCACACAACGTTTTTGATGTACATGAAGTTGTCGTGGATGCCATGAGTTTTGATGAAGGCGTGATACATCCAAAACGTATCTACTTTCCCGAACACTTTTGCTATTGTTTTTACTCTAAACTTGTGTGAATTGGATACAACTAACACGGACTGACGCTGTTTTCAGCAGAATTACTTTGGTGTCTAGTTTTTGTGCAGAAAATCAACTATTAGGAAAAATCCCGGAAAATATGCCAAAAATCCTATTTCGCCAGAAGACTCACGGAGCCAGAATACGAGACAGAGTGGGGCTGGGCCCAGGCCACACCACCTGGCCACGCGGGCTAGGCCTGGTCGCGCCAAGGGGTGGTCTGGCCACCCCAGACACCCCCTCGATCTCCCTCTTCGCCTATAAGTTGCCTTCTGACCTAAAAACTCAGGGGGGGGGGTCGACGTTTTTCTAGAAAGAGTTCCGCTCCGCCGCCACCACCAGATTCCACGATTCGGAACCAGAAACTCCGTTCTGGCACCCTGCCGGGATGGGGAATTGGAGGAGATCATCGCCATCATCGTCACCATCGCTTCTCCATCGACCATCCATGTTTCCCCCATCTATGAGTGATTAATCCCCGGATGTAGGCTATGGGGATGGTAGGGATTGTTAGGGCATGGTGCCTAGTATCTACTATTAGTGCTTTTTGACTTTGTTGCGACTTGTTATGCTTAATGCTTGTCACTAGGGCCCGAGTGCCATGATTTCAGATCTGAACATGTTATTGATTCATTATGATAGTATTGTTTATGGTCTTACCTGCAAGTTGTATACACACGTTGTTGTCTGGAACCAAAGGCCCCGAAGTGACAGAAATCGGGATAACCGGAGGGAATGGCTTTGATGTGAGGATCACATGTGTTCACGAAGTGTTAATGCTTTGCTCTGGTGCTCTATTAAAAGGAGCACCTTAATTGATAGTAGTTCCCTTGAGGCCCCGCTGCAAACAGGCTGGCAGGACAAAAGATGTTGTGCAAGTTCTCATTGCGAGCACGTATGACTATATATGGAACACATGCCTATGATTATTTAGTACTTGGATGCTTTATCTTATTTATCTGCAAATGCCCTATGTTCTGATTGCCATGTGAATTGTCTTGTCCATGCAACGCCCGTCCATCCATCCATGTGCCTACCGCGCTTCAATCGTACTGTTTACTACAATTGTTACTATCGTCTTTACTTTTACTACTTCTATTACTTTACTATTCCTACTACAAAACTGTTGCTACTGATAAGCTGCTATGAGCAAGATTGTTTCCAGGTGCAGCTAAATTAACAACTCAGTTGTTAAGGCTTATAAATATTCTTTGGCTCCCCTTGTGTCGAATCAATAAATTGGGTTTCACTTCCCTCGAAAATACTGCGATACACCTCTATACTTGTGGGTCATCAAGACTATTTTCTGGCACCGTTGCCAGGGAGCATAGCTTTATTTATCAAGTTCACTTGGAATCATTATTGTTCGCTGCCATCCATCCATCATGGGTAAGTCATGTGATGGCAAGGTTCCTATTTTACCATCCACTACAAGAATAGGTACGGTTCTGAACACCTCTGTTGCTGTTGATTCACCATCTATTATGAGTAAGTTCCTTACACCACCACATACACATGCTACACACACTGCTACTACTGCTGAATCTGAAACTTCTGATACTTATGATGCTGCTTCTACTGTGCTTGATAAGAGTGGTTCATTAGGTACTTTCCTAGATGCTATGATTGCTAGAACTATAGCTGGAAATACTGAAACTCCTAATGAAGACACTACTACACCTGTTAGTTCACCTGAGTCTAGAGAGAGCTATGATATTGAAGACGGTTATATTGAGATGACTGATGAATTTATTAAAGAATGTCAAAACACCCATGATAGGAGTGCTGCTAAGAGTCTCCTTGAGAGGCGTACTATTAAACCCAAATTGTCTCCTAATGCTAAGTTTGCTGCATCTCCCATAAACATTAAAGATAAAGATTATGATTTCTGTCTTGATCTATCCTATATACTCCCTCCGATCCATATTACTTGTCATGGAAATGGATGTATCTAACACTAAAACATGTCTAGATACATCCATTTTAGTGACACGTATTATGGATCGGAGGGAGTAGCTATTATTGAGAAAGAACCTTTTTGTGGGACTAAGAATGAAAGTGCGGTAGCACATATGACTGAGCTTTCTACCATGAGTGGCCTGTTTTCTGATGATATTAAGATGCGCACCTACTTTGTTGCTAAAATTTTCCCCTTTTCCCTAAAAGGAGAAGCTAAAACTTGGTTTAGTAATTTACCTCCTGGATCTATTGATAGCCCTGATTGCTTGATTAGTACTTTCCTGCAGAAATATTTTCCTCCTAGTGCTAGACATGCTATTTTGCAGGAACTTTTTGATTTCAAACAAGGAGAAAAAGAGATATTGCCTGAATCATGGGCAAGGTTTTGTGCTTTGATTCATGCATAGGCTGGATGTCCATTACCTAAGAATGAGCTTCTTGATATATTTTATAATGGACTAACTGAAGAATCTAGGAAATACCTAGATAGTTGTGCTGATTGTGTTTTCAGGAATAGGACTCCCAAGGAAGCTGAGGAACTAATGGCTAAAATAAGCAAGAATTATGAAGATTGGACTCCTCCTAAACCAGCTATACCTGAAACAATTACACCTGAACCAGCTATACCGGCGCCTATACCATCATCTAAGAAGAGGGGAGTTATTGAACTAAATGATGAAGTGATGAAGGAAACTAAGAAATGTCTTAAGGAGAAGGGAATTAAAGCTGCATATGTAAAGAATTTACCTCCTATAGAAGAATTATGTAAGCCAATTCCCCACTCATCCACTATTGAGGTACACTCTGTCCAACACTTTGATGAAGGTGATATCCCTTACTCTAAACTGCCTGATCAATGCTTAGAAGAATTCGATATTTTTATTGTTAAGCAAGATAATTTTAGTAAAAGGGTGCAAAACCATCTAATGGAAAACACTAAAGCTATTGTTGAGTTAAAAGATATTGTGGAAAGAACCTCTAATGATGTTAAAATGCTTGTTAAACATTTTTCAAATGGTTCAAACTCAAATAGATCAACTTATTAAAGTGCAAAAAGACTTGCTAGTTAATGCTGCCAAAGAAAAACATGCTTATGAAATTAGAACTAGAAGTGGTGCTGCTACCTAGGATCCTCTATATCCTGAGGGGCATCCCAAAAGAATTGAGCAGGATTCTCAACAAGCTGAAAATAGTGGTACTACTCATAAGAAAAGAAAAAAGAAACATAAAACTATTGTAGAACCCTCCGAACCTGCTAAAGATCCTAATAGTATATCTGTCTCTGATGCTAAAACTGAAAGCAGTAATGAAGAAAATGATGTTCCTAATAAAGAAAGAGTTGAAGAAGAATCTGAAAAGCACACTAAGAATACTAAATACACTAAAGAAGATTTTGTTGCTAAGAAACATGGTAGTGAAAGAGAGCCTTGGGTCCAAAAACCTATGCCTTTCCCTGATAAGAAACACAAGTCAAAGGAAGATGAATACTATAATAAGTTTTGTGAGTGGATGAAACCTTTATTCCTGCAAATTCCTTTGACTGATGCTATTAAATTTCCTCCTTACTCAATGTATATGAAGGATATTGTCTCGAATAAAAGGAAGATCCCTAATGAAGAAATCTCTACTTTGCTTGCTAATTATTCCTTTAATGGTAAGGTTCCAAAGAAACTTGGAGACCCAGGGATTCCAACTACTCCTTGCTCTATTAAAAATAGTTATGTTAGAACTGCTTTGTGTGATTTGGGAGCAGGAGTTAGTGTTATGCCTTTTTCTCTCTACAAGAGACTTCAACTGGAAAAACTAATACCAACTGATATATCTTTGCAAATGGCTGATAAATCTACCACTATTCCTATTGGTATATGTGAGGATGTACCTGTTCAAGTGGCTCATAATTGCTTGATATTAACTGATTTTGTTGTGCTTGAAATGCCTGAAGATGATAATATGTCTATTATTCTTGGGAGACCTTTTCTTAATACTGCAGGAGCTGTTATTAATTGTAATCAAGGAAAGATGACCTTTAATGTTAATGAAAAGGAGCATACTGTCTATTTCCCCAAGAAGATTGATAGGAATTATGGTTTAAATTCAATTGAACATGTTGAGGGCATTCAAGTTGGAGAGATATATTGTCCCATACCAAGAGAAAAATTTGAAACTATTATGATTGGGACCATTGCTATCAAAGTTGAGGTAACATAATCATTAGTGGAATACAAAGTTTTGTTTCATATAAAATTGTTTTGGTAACAAGACCGGATCAACCTTGTTAACAAAAGGATTTCATTAAGCAAAACAATGTTTTCACCATGATTATCTCCGCTTACTTCTATTCTATCCATTTAGTTTTTGCTTTCATTTAGTTTTCTTTTCTGTTGTTAGTTGCTTGCATGTTAGAGTGTCTTAGAACTTCTAAAGTTCTAGCCTTGTTTTGTCTTTGCATCATTCCAAAAACCTCTTTCTATCAGAAAATCATTCATCTATACCTGAAAATTGCTCAAAAATAAAGTGTCTCGAAAAATTCCAGAAAATTCATATTAAATTTTTACGTGAAAAAAGGGGCAAAGGAGTGCCTGGAAGGTACCAGGGGGTCCCACCAGGCAGGCACACCACCTGGTGGCGCGGCCAGCCCAGGGGCGCGCCTGGCCATGGTGTGGGCCACCCTAGCCCTCCACTCACTCTCTCACTTTCCACTTTCTTCTCTCTCCCGAGAAAACACCAGTTCATTACTCGAAATCGCGTTCTTGCTGTTCTTGCCCTTGATTTTTCGATCTCCTTGCTCAGCCCATCTTTGCTGCTGAAATTTGTAGCATTTGTTCTCCGATATGTGACGCCTCTGCTTGTCCAAGTAGATTTGTGTTTAGTGGTTTATATCTTTAGTATTTTGCTGCTGTAGGTGATGAGGGTTTAACTCATGAATGCCCATTGTTATGGACTTGGGTTTTGGAGAAGGAGGGAGCGCTGGAAGCATCTATCAGCTAGCAAACAAGCACACAGGGGACTCAAAGATTTACCCAGGTTCAGGCCTTATAGAGGTCCCTACTCCTGCTTGTCTGCTCATGGAATTATCAAAGGAATCGAGGATTACAATGGTGCGCAGATGCAATCTGGCAAGGGTTGTGGAAACTAGGGTTGCGTGTGTCCTTCTCGCTGCCCCCTCCTAGCCTTTATATAGATAGGCTAGGTCTCGGGTAGCAGGTCGAGTCGATTCTGAGTTAGGTTTCCCCTTTGAACTTTCTATCTTTAGCTTCTTCTTGTTCCTCAAGCAATCGAGAGTCCATAGGTTACTCGAGTTCTCTATTTAGGCCTTGGCGACACCATGGGCTTCCGCTGTATTCAGGTCGTATATACCAAGATCGAGTACCTGTAGGGTATACCCATGTCAGTAGCCCCCGAGTGTCTAGTGGAATCGTAGATTCGACAGGGGACTTTATGAAGCCTTTCGAGTGCATGAATGAGTATACTTTCGACTGCTCTATTTGTTTCATAGGGATTATTGATGTGCGTGCTTGATTTAACCGATGTATCGGTATCAGTTAACTACCTTAGGGTAAAACAACGCAATCTACTCGAACTCGAGTCCTCGGACTCGAATCCAGAAAAGTGTTGGTGTAATTCGACTCAAGCCGTGGAGGTCTTACAGGAGTCGAATTCCAGTATATGGGTGTGAGCACTCGACGCGTCCGTTGAGGCGTGTTCATCGTGCCTGTAGGCACGGATATATTTCTGGTAGTGCGTAGTGAATGCGTTGCCATGCCTTATTGGGGTCTTATCTTCACGCTGTAAGCGCGACATCCGAATTTTATCATCGCGGAGATGATTCGGGTGACCCAGGAGATGCGATCTCTTTGTAGGGAAGAATTACGAGACAGTGTCGCCATAAGCTTCGAGTGTGGATGTTATCGACACCCAGTACGATGTACAAATAATCATAGGGTGCGTGACCAGTGCTCCCTATGGGAGTAGCCCCCGAGTGCCTGGTTGAGTCGAAGACTCAGGCAGGGACTAAAGAACTTTTGCGACTGCTATCGTCTTTTGTTTGCTTGTTTTAGTCGAATTTATTTCTAGCACTCCCTATGGGAGTAGCCCATGGCCATAGTCGAATCGCGGATTCGAGTGGTTGGGTTTGTTTTGATTGTCCATGTTCCTGCAGAAAAGAAAAGAAAAAATCATAGGGTGCGCGATCAGCGCTCCCTATGTGAGTAGCCCCCGAGTGCTTGGTGGAGTCGAAGACTCGAGCAAGGACTAAAGTTATCCGAAGTCTTCTGCTCCTCAATTTTTGACGACATCAGTGCTGACGATGTGATGAGCTCAGTTGCCTGCGTGAGCGGGTTTGACGGGACGTTACGAGCGATGGGTCCCATTTTCTGACTCTGACTTGACCGGGCGTGCGCAAATCTTTGTTTTAACTGTGCCTCCTCGATTTCCGAGCGTAATGGGGGTAGTGGGAGACGGTTCACGCTTCGGCTCCTCCACATGTCGATCACGATGAACGCCACGTGTCTGATAGGGTTTTCCTAGCCGTTAGATTGCATCTTCCAGGGGGTTAAGTAGTAATGCTGCGACGGTAATTTTCACATCTGCTTCTTTTCTCTGCCTTTGCCTCCATCGACATTACTGCTGCTCCTCTGCTTCTCTGTGTTCCTCTTTTCTCATGGTGCTGGACCAGCTCCGTGTATTCCCCAGTTACTTTCTCCGGTCACACCGTCACCGTAAGATGGGAAAGAAAAAAGGAGGTGCCGCGGCTGATTCCGTTGCCGCCATTGTTGCTGCCAAGAAGAAGGGCGGCTCCGCCACTGCGGGCACCAGCACCGCAGCCGCTGGGAAAAAGAAGGGTGCGGGCACTCACGTCACCAATGACGCGTGGCGTGCATCCGTGATCAAGTATTCCAAACTCCGTCTCCTACGCCAGGACGGAGTTCTATCTTCCGCAGTTGCTGACGCCCGTGTCCCCGGTAGCGAGGTAATCCCTTCTCCTCCTGCTGGTTTTCAGGTGATGTTCCTAGCGTTCATCATCCGCGGTCTCTCGTTGCCCCTGCATCCTTTTTTCAGGGGCCTTCTCTGTTTTTATGGGCTCCAGCTGCATTAGCTGTCCCCCAATTCCATCCTCCATGTAGCTTGCTACATTACTCTTTGTGAGTGCTGGCTCGAAATCGAGCCGCACTTCGGTCTCTTCAAGCGTCTCTTCAAGCTGAAGCGCCAATCGGCGTCTGGCTCCATAGTCTATGATGTAGGCGGCTGCGGTATCCACGTCGACTCCTCCGCCACATACTTCGACATTAAACTCACTGCATCCGTCCAAGGGTGGAGGAACACGTGGTTCTACATCTGCGACCTGAAGGCTGACGGAGACCACTTCGGACTCACGCCTTTTGATCCCATGATGCCGTGCAAGAGGAGGCGCTCCTGGAAGAACGTAGTGATGCCCGGCGAGTCCGCGGAGACAGATGTGCTATACGAGCGCATCTGTGACCTCGAGAATCGCATGGGTAAAGAGGAGGGAGGTTGCGCCCTCATTCACACATGGTTGCGCCGTCGCGTCTAGCCCCTGCAGGCCAGAGTTCACCCTATGTTCTAGTGGGCTGGCACAAACGATGTCACTCGCGTATCTGCCGATGGCATTTCCGCGAGTGAGGTAGATAAAAGGGTGCGACTGGTCACCAAGTACACCGCCAAGGATGTGCTCCCCAATGATCCAGACATACCTCCATTCGATTCTGCTAACCCTACTCCTGAGGTACAATTGTGCTACGTAGTAGCTTTGTTTATCGACTGCTTTGTTGCTGTTTTTTCTTGAATTTGCGCTAAATTGTTTACTGTATGCAGGATTAGGGGGTGTCGCCCTGTATGCCCCTCTTCCTGAGGGGGTTATCCCTTGTGAAGCCCTGGAAGAGGACGAGTCGGAGTCGACCGTCCCATCTAATGTAGAGGAGGAAGCCCCCCGAGTCGAGTGGTCCAGATACTCGCAAGCATTCGCGCAGCAAGGATTCAGATGCATCGTCTCCTTCGACTCCGATACCTGCTATTCCTGTGAGTGCTGTGGCGCCATCTTCTCACAAGAAGATGCGACTACCGAAGGAGTCGTCGTCAGAGTCGGGGGATCAAACCTTCGATTTTGACAAGTTTGATTGGTAAGTGTGCGAGTCTTCCTTCTAGTTGTTCTCTGAAGTTGCCTTTTCTTGATGTTGGTTTTGTTTTGCAGTCAGCAAGCATCGTCATCTTCTGGCGACGTACAATTTTTGAAAGAATCTGGAGTCACGACTGATACATTGCAAATGTATCTATAATTTTTGATGTTCCATGCTTGGTTTTATCTACTTTCTTGTGTTTTGTTCCAACTTTGGAGTACTTTTCATATGATTTCTTGACTAACCTATTAACAAGAGCCATAGTGCCGCTTGCCTGCTTTTCGCTATTTTGGTTCCGAAAGTCGAAAATGAATATTCTCGAAATTGACGGACAAAAGACAATATGCCTATTTTTCCCGGAGACTCACGAGCCGAGATTTGAGAGGGGCCAGGGTGGCCACACCATCCTAGGCGCTGGGTCCCTTTGGCCGCCAGGCATGGTGTGGGCCCCCTGGCCGGCCATCGACCTTGCCTCCTTCGCCTATAAGAGCCTCCTGATACCAAAACCCTAGATCGTCAATCAGAAATCCACGAAAAGTTCCGCAGCGCCGCCGCCACCGAAGGGAGATTCGGGGGACAGAAAGTCTGTTCCAAAGACCTCGCCAGACGGAAGTGCCCCCGGAGCCATCTCCATCGATCTCCACCACCATCTCCATCGCCATTGCTGATTCCCATGATAAGGAGGGAGTAGTTCTCTCTCGAGGCTAAGGGTTCTACCGGTAGCTATGTGTTCATCTCTCTCTATGCGTGATCATATTGTGATCATGAGCTTTGTAATCAAGTAGATCTACCTTGCTACTCAAGTGCTTTAATAGATCTCTGCTCTCCCCATGTGTGTGAACGTGACAGCGTGCACACCATGGTGGCACTTAGGCTAGAGATTTCAAATACTTGTTATGAGTTATATCTGGAGTTGGATGTGTTTATGAAATTGTGGTGTTTGTTTGAACCATCTAGTGCTCAAGGTGACAGTGTGGGGATTATCTAGATGGGAAAGGCTTACTTTAAGGTGTGCTGTTATAGCCCTACCATGGATTAGAGTGTCCAATCGGAGAGTAGTTAAGACTAGTATCATAAAGAGAAGATATTTATATGAGAGTGTTCACTAGTGAAAGTATGATCCCTAGGCCTTGTTTCTAAGCACTGAAACACCGTTTGCAACTAGATCTGTTACATGTTTGCTTGCTTCCATCTTTATTTCAGTTTTACTTTAGTCTTTTCCACGCCATCAAGCTATTTTCTATCATCGTTACCACTTATAATTATCCATACCACTTGTATTTCTCTATCTCTTCGCTAAACTAGTGCACCTATACACCTGACAAGTGTATTGGGTGTGTTGGGGACACAAGAGACTTCTTGTATCTTGATTGCAGGATTGCTTGAGAGGGAACACCTTTGACCACTTCCTCCCTGAGTTCGATAAACCTTGGGTGATCCACTTAAGGGAAAACTTGCTGCTGTTCTACAAACCTCTGCACTTGGAGGCCCAACAACTGTCTACAAGAACAGAAGTGCGTAGACATCAAGCTATTTTCTGGCGCCATTGCCGGGGAGGTAAGGTAAAAGGTACTTACATCCTCCGGTGTGAGTTCTCGAAGTTATTTCCTTTAGATTCTGCAATTTTGTCTTTTTGTTTCTTGTTTTCACTAGTTAGGCTTAACGGAAAACAACAAAAAAATTAGAGAGCTTTATAGTATTTATCTTGAGTTAGGACATGAAGTGTTTAAAGAGAAAATTAAAAAACCAATGGAACTTTATTTGCATGCTAATAGCAATGTTGTTAGTATGAATTCTTTGGACACCATTATTGCTAATGCTATGGAAAAGTCTAAGCTTGGGGAAGCTAGTTTTTATGAAAATGATCTTTTTAGTTCCCCAGCTTTGGAAGATAGCTATTCTATTGCTTATGATGATACTTTGCCTCCAATATATGATGATTACAATGATGAATATGATATTTTCAGTCCACCTACTATTGAGAAGAAAATTAATTATGATTACAATATGCCTCCTATATTTGATGATTATGGTGATGAAAATAATAATGATAGCTATTTTGTTGAATTTTCTCCCACTACAATTAATAAGAATGACTATGTTTATGTGGGGAGTATTAATTCTTTTATGCATGTGGCTCATGATAAGAATGTTTTATGTGATAGTTATATTGTTAATTTTATTCATGATGCTACTGAAAGTTATTATGAGAGAGGGAAACATGGTTTTATGCATCTCAATAATATTAAGTTTCCCCTCTTTATGTTGAAAGTCTTGAAGTTGCACTTGTTTTGCTTAACTATGCTTGTTGCTTTGTGCTTTCATGACTTGTTTATTTACAAGATTCCTATGCATAGGAAGTGGGTTAGACTTAAATGTGTTTTGAATTTGCTTCTTGATGCTCTCTTTTACTTCAATTCATATTTCCTATGTGAGCATCTTCTCAAATTATCATGCCTAACTTAAAGGCGTTAAAGAAAAGTACTTATTGGGAGATAACCCAAAAGTTTTAGTGGAGTCTTGGAAGTTATTACTTCTGTAATAACCACTCCTTATCCTTTTTATTTGCTTTTTGTGCCAAGAGTAACCTCTTATGAGAGAGAAGTAATGATTGAGAAAGTTGCTGTCCCGAAACAGATTTCCGTGCTTCACCGTAAAAATTCGTGTAAAATCTCCAAACGTATTTTTGAGGCGTGAATTTTTGTGCTTCTGCCCAAAGGCTGTTATCTAACTTTCGTTAGTTCAACACTTTCTGATTTGAGCAACACAAGTTCTTCTAAAAAATTCGTCTTTACCTTCTGGTCTGTTTGGACAGATTTCCGTCATTTTCTGCATTTGCTTCTTGTTGGTTCCTTTTTGAGTTCTTTTGGGGAATTGAGCTTTTTGAGGGAAGTGCTACAGTATCTTGTGTTTTAATGGAAGTTTTGTGTTAGAACTGAACCTAAAGACTTATTATCTTGAGTGCACTAATGTTGCTAATAAAGATTGTGTGAAGTTTTGTATGAAGGAAAAACTTCAGGTGTATGGAAGAAATGAGTAATGAGATGAAGGATGGACTAAAGCTCAAGCTTGGGGATGCCACATGTGTCACCCCAAGAAATATCCAAGAAGTACAAGCGTCAAAGCTTGAGGATGCCCAAGGCATCCCCTTCTTCATCAATAAAAATCCCAGGTTTCTTCCAAACACTTCATTTTTATTGTTTCATGCACAGTTGTGTTGTTCTTGGAGCGTCTTCTTTTTCGTTTTTGTTTTGGTTTTTCGTTTTCTTGGTTTTCTTAGTTTGCTGAATAAATTGGTTGGACCCCCTATTTCATACATTGGTTTTCAAATAGTTTGGTTTGGTTTGGAAAAGAGTAGGAAAGTTCATGCTTAAGTGTTAAAGAGAGCTTGTTTTTGACTATGGCCTATGCTTTGTCATGCCATGCTTGATATTGTTTTGGCTTTATGCTTACTATTCTTTGCTGTAGCATGACTTGTTATAAACAATTGAGATTGCTTAATGTGCCTTGGATGAATCATGCATTGTTTTAGCATATTAAAGCATAATATAGTGGTATTCTCCTTTGATGCTTTATTTGGGTTGACTTGGCGCATGCTCACACCATGTTATGACTATCTCAAGTCACCTAAGCCTTTATGATCCCTTAGTTTTCAACTTGTAGTATCACTTTATGCTTTGATCAATGATGTTTTGTCGCTCTGCATGATTATGGCCATTATTGCTCTCTTAGTTTGTCGCTCCCAGTCTTTTGCTAGCCTCATGACCAAGTATGAGTTCCACTCATGCATCCAACTCCCTAAACCAAGTTATTCCAAAGAGTCCACCATACCTACCTACTAGCATATGCTATTCCAAGTATATTCATGTTTTTGTTTACCTTCCGAATTAAACTTGTTATGAGAAAACTAGTGATTAAAGCTCTCACGAACTTGATGGCACACTTTACTTTTCTTGCCCTTAATAAACTTGAACCATTGTGTCGTCTATGTTGTATATGCTTGCAGTTATTTGTTGGGAATTAGCAGAACCATGCTGTCATGGGGAACGCTTTACTTGTACCTAGTTGATATCATGCTCTTTTGTATATGGATGTTGTCGGTGTGAAATGAAAGGGGAGCTTGTAAGTCCATGGAGTTATGTATATGTGTTAGAGAAACGCCTGGGCCGCTGGTCTAATCCATGCTGACATGGTGGAAACCTGCATCGTAACCATAATGAGCTATCTATGAAGCATTCTTATAAAAAAAGAGTCCTATATTGAGAAAAAAAGAGAAAAAGAAAAAAAAGAGATTATGAAAAGAGGAAAGAGAGAAAAAAGCACCATATTCCCATGTTAAATAAGAAGATTGCTGAGATGCTCGTTGTCTGCTTGCCTTGTCATTTTGATATGGGGATTCTTCCGTATCATCGGGCAAGGGGTACCTCGTTGGCGGTTCTCTATGATACACATGTACTTACGATGACAAGAACATACCGGTAACTAAACTTGAGTAGCATGAGGAGCGGCCCTCGTATTCAAGGGACATGAAATTTCTGACTTATACTTTGTCAAGCATGTACACCATAGTTTGTTCACTTTAACCTTAATCACTTCAAGATGCTTATGATAGGGGCAATGAGAGCTGAAAGCTATTAAGTACCATAATTTTTGGAAGCTCTTTATGAGACTTGAATCCCTGCTTCCTTTTATGAAGGCCTTTCTTCCACCATTATATTGAGTCTCCACCTTCTACCTTTATGCACCTACTTTGAGAGAATAGTGACCATTCTTATTCTATGTGCATTATCCCAAGACTAGTTGATTGATGCATAACTTGATATTGCTTGTTTTAAACAATTTGTATCTAGTCACTCTTATGAACTTTGAAGGTGTCCTATGCATTTATATTTGCTACTCTATGAGGGACAAGCCGAATACTATTATGCTATGTTTTCTTTATGTGAAACAAACAAACGTCTTACAAAGCATTGTTATTCATGAATCTTTTGTTTGTGCCTTTTTATGTTGCATCATAGTTTCTTTGTCTTATTGCTAGAACTTTGTCTTTCATGTTATGATTGAAGTACTATGATCCCAGCTATCAATGTTTTACAAATACTTTAATCAAGTTTATGATGGTGCATGTCACCTCAAAAATTATTCTTTCTTTTATCACTTACCTACTCGAGGACGAGCAGGAGTTAATCTTGGGGATGTTGATACATTGCAAATGTATCTATAATTTTTGATGTTCCATGCTTGGTTTTATCTACTTTCTTGTGTTTTGTTTTAACTTTGGAGTACTTTTCATATGATTTCTTGGACTAACCTATTAACAAGAGCCACAGTGACAGTTGCCTGTTTTCTGCTGTTTTTGTTTCCAGAAAGTCAGAAAATGAATATTCTTGGAATTGGACGGGACAAAAGCCAATATGCCTATTTTCCCCGGAGACTCACGAAGCCAGAATACGAGACGGAGAGGAGCCACAGGGTGGCCACACCACCCCTAGGCGCAGGTCCCCTTTGGCCGCGCCAGGGCATGGTGTGGGCCCCCTGGACAGCCACCGACCTTGCCTCCTTCGCCTATAAGAGCCTCACGTTACCAAAACCCTAGATCGTCAATCAGAAATCCACGAAAAGTTTCGCAGCGCCGCCGCCACCGAAGGGGAGATTCGGGGGATAGAAAGTCTCTGTTCTGGCACCCTGCCAGGACGGGGAAGTGCCCCCGGAGCCATCTCCATCGATCTCCACCACCATCTCCATCGCCATTACTGATTCCCATGATGAGGAGGGAGTAGTTCTCTCTCGAGGCTAAGGGTTCTACCGGTAGCTATGTGTTCATCTCTCTCTCTATGCGTGATCATATTGTGATCATGAGCTTTGTAATCAAGTAGATCTACCTTGCTACTCAAGTGCTTTAATAGATCTTTGCTCTCCCCATGTGTGTGAAAGTGACAGCTTGCACACCATGGTGGCACTTAGGCTAGAGATTTCAAATACTTGTTATGAGTTATATTTGGAGTTGGATGTCTTTATGAAATTGTGGTGTTTGTTTGAACCATCTAGTGCTCAAGGTGACAGTGTGGGGGTTATCTAGATGGGAAAGGCTTACTTTGAGGTGTGCTGTTATAGCCCTACCATGGATTAGAGTGTCCAACCGGAGAGTAGTTAAGAGTAGTATCATAAAGAGAAGATATTTATATGAGAGTGTTCACTAGTGAAAGTATGATCCCTAGGCCTTGTTTCTAAGAACTAAAACACCATTTGCAACTAGATCTGTTACATGTTTGCTTGCTTCCATCTTTATTTCAGTTTTACTTTAGTCTTTTCCACACCATCAAGCTATTTTATATCACCGTTACCACTTATAATTATCCATACCACTTGTATTTCACTATTTCTTCGCTGAACTAGTGCACCTATACAGCTGACAAGTGTATTGGGTCTGTTGGGGACACAAGAGACTTCTTGTATCTTGATTGCAGGATTGCTTGAGAGGGAACACCTTTGACCACTTCCTCCCTGAGTTCGATAAACCTTGGGTGATCCACTTAAGGGAAAACTTGCTGCTCTTCTACAAACCTCTGCACTTGGAGGCTCAACAACTGTCTACAAGAAAAGAAGTGCGTAGACATCAGCAATCTCAAAAGCCAAGAAAATGGCTGAGCACGCCCCTTCTCCTCCATTGGCGGCCCACTCCGGGCATAATTCGTCAAGTTCTCCTCACAATGTGGAGCACCAGATGGTTATCCGGACGTCTTGTACTATGTCTTTTGTCGCAGCTCATTGTGAAGGAAACCGCTCGCCTTGCGGAGCAGGTGCTTGCGATGGGTCGTCATCATGCAACGCTGGACAATCGCCATCGCGCGGTTGAAAGTGAGTGTTCTTTACTTTTCCTCTGCATCCTTGTGATATATTCAACTAACGGTTTATCTTCGTTTGTGTCATAGCTGAGCATAATGCACTCCTCCGTAGCACTGCTTCCCTCGAGAAAACGTTCGCCGCGGCGGTAAAGAGTCGCGATGAGGCAGTCGCAGCATGTGCCGAGTCACGGAAACGCGAGGAGGATCTGCGCGCCTCCATCGTGGCTAGGGAGAAGTTGTTCAAGGAACAACTTTTTTTGATTGCCAAGGCTCTCTCATGTATTCCTTTGTATGAATTTTCGCTGTTTTCTCTTCTTTCGAATTTGCTGTTGGTACTGACTTTTGTGCCCATGCTTGGGTTTTGTGTAGATGCCAGCGGTCTAAGCTTCGATCCCAAGGCACTCCATCGTGATGATGCCCTAGCGGGTGCCATTTCGGCAGTCGAAGATTGCAGCGCTGCCGTTCAGGGGACGCTCACCAAGGCAAGGGTGTGCTCAATCGCCTCCGGGGAGAGCTGGCGCCCAAGGCTGAGTTGATTGAGAATATGGATGAGCTGGTGGAGTCCCTTGCCGGAGGCATTCCTTCGAGCTTCAAGAACTCACTCCGTGCGGCTGGCGCTTTAATGTCACTCGCAATGATTCAAGCCCATGGAGTCGAAGTTGATCCTGTAGCGGTCTCCAAGGCGATGCCTGTCAGCGCGGATGGCCAGCAGGTAGTCTTTGCTCCCTTCGCAGCTGCTTGTGGCAAGTACGGGCCACAATTTATCAACACAGTCACGAAGTACTCTGAGGAGCTGCAGCGAGCCAAGAAAGCGGCGAAGGCTGGGATGTCAGGGGCCAGCGGAAAGTCTATGGCGTCTGATACCGCCACGGACTCGATGAGGCTCCCAAAACCGAAGTCCAAGTCGAAGAAGACAACTGCTCCTCAGTAGTTGCGTCTGTAATAGTTAGATAGCCTATTTCTTTTGTTTGGACCATGCCTTTTGGCGAGTGTATCTGCTGATACTTTTATTATGCTTGAATGCATTCGAGTCTTTTGTCTATGCCTTGCCTTAGTCCTCTTATTGTCTCTTGCTTGGCTTGTGATAGGGCACATCGAGTGATCCTTTGAGGGAACCTCGGGATACGCCACCCCCTGATGACTCCTTGGCACCGCCGCTCTCAAGGGTGGATGAGCTATCTCTGCTCTCGCGGCTCCGTGATCGCGTGAAGCAGTTGGAGCGTGAATTGCCCGTGCTCCGTGCTAACGCAGATGTATGGAAATCAAGGGCGGAGAAGGCCGCCGCCCAAGAACAATCTCTTCTAGGGGAGGTGACGCAGTTGGGTGACCAATTCAAATGTTAGTTTTCTTCTTCCTTATCTTTTCCTTGTAGTCACTCGCAGTAGTTCGTTGTCTTCATACTTCTGCCTTTACTTGGTATAGTTGTCAGTGCGCGCCATCCGCAGGATGAGAAGGATAGGATTTCCATTCACATGAATGACCTAACCCAAGAGCAGCTTCAGGCGAGTGGATACTTCTGGGTGGATCATGATCGCGCAATCGCACTGGCGACCCTGCAAGATCGTGTGTCACGAGTACTTCACTTCATGAAGAAGTCGCAATCGTGCTTGAAGAATATTTATTAGACGATGTTCCCGCTGGACATCGTTCCATCAAGCCTGCTGGCCCTTCTTGCCAAATTCCAAGACTTGAATGCGGTTCGCGAGTGTGTACGACAACAGCTAGTGGCTGGTGCCAAGGCTGCTCTATCATTAGTGCGACTGCACAGGCCTGATGTGGATGTTGCAGCAATTGCAGCCGGCCTGCCAGCGCTGCCAGCAGGTTCGACTTGGAACATGATTCCTCACTACCAGGCGGTGGATCGTCTAGCGGAGGAAATCGTCGACTTCTTCGAGGAGCAGACCAATGTTCCTTTGCTTCAATAGTAGTTTAGTTTGTATCCTGCACATAGTTATACCAGTGTTATAAAGTTCATATATATGTTATGTATAATTGATTAATATTGATGTATACATAAAGAGCTTGTTTAGCGTGTAGGTTTTGCGAGTGTGTTGCACTGTGCGATTCCTTTTCGTTAGCCTGACTTGCGTTTATCTCAGTCCCTTGCCAACCTGTAAGGTGCGTTGCAACTGGGTTGGTGTTTGTCAAGGGTTTCGATTGGTGTGCCAGCTACTCAGGATATCGCGTTAGTTCGAAGAACATGTGTGTATAGGGTGGCGCAGCCCCCGAGTGGATATTTTTGCAAAAGTAAAAAGGGACACAAAGTTTTGGGGCACTTAGCTTTATTCATTTGCGGGATAGTACGAGGTACAATGTGTGGCTAAGTAGCCTTGGATGAGTAGCCTTATTTGCAATGTAAAAAAGAAAAGACGGCTAAGGATATAAGCGTCGCAGCTGCGTGACGTTCCAGGGGTTGGAGTACACGACTCCTATTTCGAAATCTTTGAGGCGATAGCCAACACCTGGGATTACTTCTGTAATCACGTATGGTCCCTCCCAGGGGGACTCAGGCTTGAGGTGTCCTTGCTGTTTCAGTCGCAAGACCAGGTCTCCTTCGATGAAGGACCTGGGGCGTAGCCTTCTGCTGTGATAGTTGCGCAGGTTCTGCTGGTAGATCATTGATCTTTCCGCTGCGATTTCCCGTGCCTCGTCAAGGAGGTCGATGGAGTCTTCGAGTGCGAGAGTTGACTCATGCTTGCTGTAGGCTACCACTCGCGGTGCTTTGTATCGTACCTCGGCGGGTAGCACCGCTTCAGCACCGTGCACCATGAAGAACGGGGTGTACCCCATGGCGTTGTTTGGGGTTGTGCATAGGCTCCAAAGTACCAATTGCAGTTCGTCTGGCCAGCAGCCCGCATCCTGTTCGAGTGGCCTGAGGAGTCGCTTCTTGATGCCGCCGCAAACGAGCCCGTTAGCCTTTTCGACCTGACCGTTGGTCTGTGGATGTGCTACGGAGGCATAGCTGACGTTGATTCCCAGATTCTCGCAGAATTCTTGGAATTCCTTGGATGTGAAGTTCGTCCCATTGTCCGTAATGATGCTGTGTGGTACTCCGAAGCGGTAGACGATGGACTCGAAGAATTTGACTGCACTGTATCCTGACTGATTAGTCACTCGCATGGCCTCTATCCACTTGGTGAATTTGTCGACTGCGACCAGGAGGTAGACATAGCCTCCTCGTGAGGACTTTGGGAGCTTGTCGACCATGTCGAGTCCCCATTGCACGAAGGGCCAGCCTAATGGAATTGGCCGGAGTTCTGCGCCAGGTGCGTGTGGCTTGTCCGCGAATCGCTGGCAAGCGTTGCATTTCTGGAGGAAGTCCTTGGCGTCATGCATGGCCGTAGGCCAGTAGAATCCAGCTCGTAGAGCTTTGGCGATGAGGGCGCGACTGCCGGCGTGATGCCCGCAAGTCCTCTCATGGATGTCGAGTAGAACAACTCTTCCATCAGCCGCGGAGCCGCATCGTTGGAGTACTCCTGTGATGCTGTGCTTGTATAGTTCGCCGTTGATAACAACGAATGCCTTGGATCGTCGCGCGATGTGCCGTGCGTCAGTCGGATCGTCCGGTAGCCTCTTGCTGAGAAGGTACGAGATGTACGGTTGAGTCCAGGATGGCTCGATCATCATGGCGCTCATTGGTCCTTCGAGTCCTATGTCCAGCTCCAAGCCGTCGAGTGCCATTGGCTCATTGGGCAGCGTAGCCCCTGAGTCCGTTGATGCGCTTGTTTTCTTCTCTGCGGCCTTTGGCTTGATGGAGCGTTCGCAGATGCGCTCGAGAAATACCCCAGGTGGTATGGGGGCGCAGGTGGAGCCTATGTTGGCGAGTGCGTCCGCCTCTTCATTGCTTTCGCGGCCTATGTGCCGCAGCTCGCAACCGTCGAAGTCTCCTTTGAGTGTGTCGTAGAGGTCACGGTAGGCGATCATGTTGTCGTTCAGTGCGTCGCACTCGTGCATTGTCTGGTTGACGACCAGCTTGGATTCGCCGTATATTATGAGCCTCTTGGCGCCGCAGGATTTTGCCATCCTCATCCCGTGCAGTAGGGCCTCGTATTTAGCTTCATTGTTGGAGGCGATGAACTGCATTTGCAGGATATATTTCAGCTTGTCTCCCTGGGGCGATGTCAGTATGACACCTGCGCCTGCCCCATCCTTTCGCTTTGAACCATTGACGTGCATTGTCCAAAGGTAGGACATATCTGGTTTTTCTGGGAGCTGGTTCTCCATCCAGTGCACGAGGAAGTCTGGGAGGACTTGCGACTTGATTGCGTCGTGTTTTTCATATGTAATGTCTCGTGGAGACAGTTCGATTCCCTAAAGCGCGACTCGTCCAGTGGCGTCGGGATTGTTGAGGATATGCCCAAGCAGGGCGTCGTTGACTACCACGATTGGCTGTTCCTGGAAGTAGTGGCGTAGTCACCGGGCTGTCATAAAGACGTCGTACGCCAGTTTCTGGTAGTGTGGGTACCACTGTTTGGTTGGCGTAAGTACCTCGCTGAGGTAGTAGACTGGGCGTTGTACCCCATGGACCTTGCTTTCCTCGGCTCGTTATACCACGAGCACCATGCCGACCACTTGGTTGGTGGCAGAGATGTATAGCAACAGTGGTTCCCTTTCGCGTGGGGTCACTAGTACTGACGAGGTGGACAGTAGACGCTTGAGGTCTGCGAATGCTTCCTGTGCCTCATTGGTCCACTCGAATTTGTTAGCCTTGTGGAGGAGTTGGTAGAAAGGCACTGCTTTTTCGCCCATTCGACTGATGAATCAACTGAGCGCCGCGATTCGCCTAGCCAGCTGCTAGACACCTCTTATGTTCTTCGACTTCTCCATGGCCAGTATGGCTTTTATTTTCTTCGGGTTCGCCTCGATTCCTCTTGCGGAGATAAGATACCCGAGTAGTTGTCCAGATGGTACGCCGAAGGCGCACTTGTCCGGATTGAGCTTGATCCGGTAGCGGTCGAGGTTGGCGAAGGTTTCGCATAAATCGTCGATTAGTGAGGCTTCCTCCTTGGTCTTAATTACTATGTCGCCAACATAGACTTGGATATTGCAACCAAGTTGGTTCTTGAGGTAAGCCTGCATGCATCGCTGGTAAGTGGCTCCTGCGTTTTTAGCCCGAAGGGCATTGTGTTGTAGCAGAACACGCCAAAAGGCGTTGTAAACGCCGTTTTTTCTTGATCTTCCTCCTTCATTCGAATTTGGTTGTAGTCTGAGTAGGCGTCAAGGAAGCAGAGGCGCTCGCATCCCGCGGTGGAGTCGATGATCTGGTCGATTCACGGTAGCGGAAAGTGGTCCTTCGGGCAGTGCTTGTTCAGAGAGGTGAAGTCCACGCACATCCGCATGATATCTGTGTCCTTTTTTGGTACTAGCACTGTGTTGGCGAGCCAAGTACTTTCCTTGATCTCGCGTATGAATTTGGCGTCGAGGAGTCTGTTTATCTCCATTCCGAATGCCTTTGCTCTTGGTTCAAACAGTCGCCGAATTGTTTGTTTGACTAGCCTTGCGTCTGGGTTGACATTGAGTGCGTGCTCGGCGAATTCCCAAGGAACTCCTGGCATGTCCGCTGGACACCGGGCAAAGATTTCCCAGTGCTCCCGTAGGAATTCGACGAGCGCGAGTTCCTATGCGGGACTCAAGTTGTTGGCGATGAGGGCCATCTTGGCGGGATCCGATGGATGGACCTGAACTTTCTTCGTGTGGACCGATGAGTCGAAGGACAGGTCGGGTGAGCTTGGCCGGCTTAGGGGAGGCAAACTGTTTTCTATTGATTCCTTCAATCTTGCGAGTTCCTCTTGCATTCCGAAGGACTAGGAGATTCTATTGAATTCCCTGTCACAACTGTCGGACCTCTCGAAGCTCCCATTGATTGTGATGATGCCATTAGGGCCTGGCATTTTCATCTGCAGATAGGCGTAGTGCAGCACTGCCATGAACCTAGCAAACGCGAGATGTCCGAGGATGCAGTGGTACTATGAGGGCCAGTCGACGACTTCGAAGTCGATGCGCTCGCGCCGAAAGTTTTTTGGTGTGCCGAAGATGACGTTGAGGTTGATCTTGCCAAGGGGATATACGCCCTTGCCTGGGATGATGCCGTGGAATGTTGTGTCTGAGGCCTCTAGGCAGGTTAGGGGAATCCTCATTGGTCGCAAGGTACTCGCGAACATAAGGTTGATGCCGCTTCCGCCGTCCATGAAGACGTGACTCATGTCGAAGCCTCCAATTTGTGCCTCGAGGACGAGGGGACAATGGCCTAGATGAGGTACTTGGCGCGGGTGGTCGCGCTTGTCAAAGGTAATGCAGGAGTCGCTTCCACTGAGGTACTCAGTGGTGGATGGTGGTGAGTTTGTTGCCAAGTTGACTTGGCGAGTGATGGCCTTCTGCACCCGATTCGAGGGTCGTCCCTTTTGGATCATCATGTTACCCATGGCCCATGGGTATGGTTCGCCTCCGTGGTGCTGGTCCGGAACAGCTGCATTTGGGGGTAGTCCAGGTGGTGGTGGCGGAGCTCCATGTGCCACAGCTCCTGGGGCGGCTCCTTAGCCCCTGTTTACAGCATCGCAATTCATCCGAGCTAGACCCTTGTGAATCTTGAGGAACTCGTGATAGTCCTTGAGGAGGTGGCTGGACTTCTTTTTGCCGTCGTGCTTGTCGATGTAAAAGTGCACAGTGCATGGCCCAAACAACTTGTCTTCGATGGATGTTGCGCTGCCATACTTGTGTGGTTTTCCCGGAGTCGTGGTATCCGCTGTTGTGGTAGCCGCTATTGCGGTTGTCGTCGCGTCTGTCGGCGTAGCCGGCTGCGACCATGTTGATGTCGCCGTAGTCATCGTAGATGTGCATGCGACGTTTACTTTGGCGGTCGCGTCTGCATTCGAGTTCTGCTTCATCGTCGGAATGAACACGATTCTTCATCGAATCTTCTCCATCTGCCCATCGATTCGCGATTTCCATCAGGTGGTCGATGGTTTTGGGTTTCGAGCGGCCCAATTCCCCCCTAAGCTCTATGCGGCGTACACCGCCGTTGAATGCGTCAATCGCGCGATCCTCCGAGATATTTTCTGCGGAGTTTTTGATGATGGACCACCTCTAGATGTATGAGCGTAGTGACTCGCCCGATCTTTGCTGGCAGCATCTCAGTTCTTCGAATGATGCGGGCCTCTTGTAGGTGCCCTTGAAGTTGCACACAAAGCTATAGACCAGCTCTTCCCAACTGCGAATGGATCCGCGTGGGAGGTTGTTGAGCCATGCTCGGGCGGCGCCCTACAGCTGTAGCTGCAGGCATTGCATAGCCGTGCTTCGACTCCCGCTGTGGAGCCTAATGGAGGAGATATGGTCCTCTAGCCAGATTTTCGGGTCC
The DNA here is from genome assembly GCA_023614405.1 of Avena insularis. Classification (NCBI taxonomy): domain Eukaryota; kingdom Viridiplantae; phylum Streptophyta; class Magnoliopsida; order Poales; family Poaceae; genus Avena; species Avena insularis. The sequence continues at coordinate 274,253,451 of CM042684.1, read as the reverse complement.
TGCAGACCATCGAACTTCGGGTTTTCTGATGGGAGATTAAAACCCTTGGGCATTCGCTTTTGCCTAATGGCCCTGCTAAAGCATCTAGCGCCACAGAGCTCCACATCTTCGTCTTCTGAGTCAGTCGACCGGGCACGTCGCGAGTAGTCGTGGTCTTGTCGCCGTGAGCGGCAGCGTCGAGACAGGTCGTGACTGTCGTCACTGGATGAGGGTGAGGAATAGCGTTTTTCCAGGGTCTTGCCTTTCTTCGGCTCCGGCGCTGGTTCTTTGTCGAGAGCAGCCTCGATTAATCCCAAGCCTACGATCGTAGATCGGTGCATAGCAGCTCGGGGATCTCCAACTGGTGGCTGATTGTTGAGCAGGTACATGGTGGCAACTGTCACCACTGCCTGCAGCGTCTTTGGGACCATGTTGCCTCGGGTGTCGACTGCCATAGAGCTGAAGTCGAGGACTTTTGCAGCTTCTATGCATTCCTGGTCGGTGAGATGGGCCATTCGGGATCGTCTCTTGTTAGCCACGTTCTCGTTGCCCTTGGAGGAGGATCCTCCGTGGGAGGAGAGCCCGGCCCGTCGAAGGCTCGACTCATCTGCCGCCTTTTTATGCGCTTCGAGTTGCACGATTGTTTGAAGCTGGCGTCTGTATTCTTCCTTTAGTAGCCAATGGTAGCCCATTAGCATCTCTTGCGACGTGCCTGGAGGTAGTGGATTGCCTCGCAGAGCTTCTTGGCAATGGGCCCACTCGAGATCATTGAGCCTAATCACAACACACTCACCGGTGTGCTTGTTCACCATGGTGGGGGGTTCGGCCGCCCCTCCGTTATTGACGGGGGCGCCGTTGGTAGGGCCGCTGTTGGGTGGTTCACCATTGGGTATGCCGCCGTTTGGCGGGTCGGCTTCATGGCCACCATTGCCCGTGTTGTCGCGATTGGCGGAGGAGTCGCCCGTGTTGATGACGGCGCACATGAAGTGGTTGGGGAAGCTGCTGCTCCCACAACTTTCAGATCTGGAGCCGTAGGCTTCATCTTTAGTTGCTAGATCGCCTAGATCGGATTCGCGACTGCTGTCGCTGACCGTATTCTCAACTGTTGTCGAGGCATTGAGCTTACTGAGGGTGCCGATCGGCGGAGGGAACCATGATGCTGGAGCAATCGATGGTGTCGTCGGCTGGTCAGGCATGCGAAGCGTGCCCATCTGACCAACTTGGAAGCGGAAGCTCCTGATCACCAAGCTGATTCCATCGCCTACGGATTCGAAAGCTGGGCGAGTGTCCGGTGTATGGACGGTGAAGTCGAACGCGCCCAAAAGCTGGGGAATCTCCACTGTTGTGGAGTTGTAGATCATAGTCGATGGGGCCGAAGAAGCCGCAACATCAGCACTCCCAATTCCCACAGACGGCACCAATTGACGAGGGTTTAACTCATCAATGCCCATTGTTATGGACTTGGGTTTTGGAGAAGGAGGGAGCGCTAGAAGCATCTATCGGCTATCAAACAAGCACACAGGGGACTCGAAGATTTACCTAGGTTCAGGCCTCGTAGAGGTCCCTACTCCTGCTTGTCTACTCGTGGAATTATCAAAGGAATCGAGGATTACAATGGTGCGTAGATGCAATCTAGCGAGGGTTGTGGAAACTAGGGTTGCGTGTGTCCTTCTCGCCACCCCTCCTAGCCTTTATATAGATAGGCTAGGTCTCAGGTAGCAGGTCGAGTCGGTTATAGGTTAGGGTTTTCCCCTTTGAACTTTCTATCTTTAGCGTCTTCTTGTTCTTCAAGCAATCGAGTGTCCGTAGGTTACTCGAGTTCTCTATTTGGGCCTTGGCGACACCGTGGGCTTCTGCTGTATTCATGCCGTATATACCAAGCTCGAGTACCTGTAGGGTATACCCATGTTAGTAGGTGACAGGTTATGAGAGCTTGTAAGCTTGTTCAATGCTTAGAGATATAGTTTTGATGCATGTTTAGGCCTCTACAAGTCCCTATGAGTAGTGCCCTTCATTATATATTCACTTTGCAATCACTTGTTTAATACATGTTTAAATTTCAGAATATCAAAAATGAACAACCACACATTCGAAGAAATATTTGAGAGGGATACACCTAGGAGGTCAAGACCCTCAAGATCAGCCTCTCAGTTTAGGCCATCATACAACAAAGATATCATTGCACCTCACATTGGTAATGAAGGAGATGATAGGGATGCTCACCCATCTACTTTTCCTTGTTTTACTTTCTTACAAGCTGCAGGAAATTCTTGATGATTTCTTGCTACTAATTCAGAGGGTTGGTTTGACCTCATACATGCAAGATGAGAGTGAGCAATACGCTATGCTCACCAAAACTTTTGTTGAGAGTTTTGTTTTTGCTAACACCCCTATCACCAACCTGTCTCTTCGAATTTATAATCTGCCCTTTACCATGCCATTGGAAAGATTTTGCAGTATTATAGGTGTAGGCATGACAGGGACCGTGAAGAAGATTCAAGGGCGACCCGCTGATTTGCTGGAGCTCTATCGGGAAGTGACCAATGACGTCGACCGCGTAGCTCAGCGCGGGAAGATAAGAAACATCCAACTCCCTGCTCTTAGATACTTTGCCTATTATCTTGCTACTAGCATTCTTGGTAGGGAGAATACGAGTAATATCTCCAATTATCATTTGGCCTTTTTCGCTGCTGTGCTTAACAATGATACTAGGTACAATCTTGGCTCTCTTATTGCTCGCCGCCTAGCTGCTAGGGGGCCTATTTATGGAGAATATCATTTTGCGGCCTGAAAGTTGGGGTGGCCAGGCAACGCGGTACCCAAGTTGATTTTTATCACCGCGATTCGAAAAGTTGGGGCGCCAATTGCTGAGAGGGGTCTTTCGAGTGAATGATGGCCAAACCCAATATTTTCAAATCGCGCCCTTTAAGTCAGGATATTCCATTACACTAGTTCCTGCTGTGCCCCTCCTTTGCCGGTCACTCTTCTTAGCCACCCTGCACGTGTCGTAGGGGAAAATCCATTACTGTACTTTCCTAATTCTCGACACTGAATCTTGCTGCGGCGGCGGCAGTCCCTTTTCTTCCCTTCCCCGACCCTAAATCTATCGGCAGCGGAGGACCTTTTTTCTCCCTCCCTCGACACTGAATCCGGTGGCGGCGGCCCAGCATGTCTTGCAAGGTGAAGGTTGTAGCTACGTCGCCGACTGAAAAGGGTCCATCGGGGCCCAAGTCTGGGGATCAACGCGTAGCAGCGGTGAGGTCTTTAGCCCCGGTTAGCGAGGAGGCCAGCAAGGATTTGCTCCCAAGGTACCTACGAGCAGCGGGTTGAAGAGAAAAGCAAGGTCGGCGGTGGATTGTTCGGGTCCGGTGGGTGGATGCAGCACTCAGATCTCGAAGAGAAAAACCCGGGAGAACAGCGAGAGGTGATTTTTTCTTATCTGTGCCTTATCTTGCAAGTAGATTAGTTACGTCATAATAGAATCGAATGAACTGAAATGTTCCCCTTTTTAATCAAATTAGGCATAGCTTTGATACAAGGGACCTATATGAGTTCACAGTTCATGTTCGGCAGTACACTACAAAGCTTGATTTTGGTTGCGAGAGGGTTGTGTTCGGGCAAGATGTGCATCTGCTTGTGAATTGCAAAGAGGTTGTGTCTGTTTCGCAGCTGGTAGATATGCTTGCTGCTAGAATTCCCTGGGGTTCTAGACAGAGGACAAAATTGGTGTGGCGCAACATGAATGATACCTATCAGCAAATTGAGCACTCCCATGAGCTTCAGATGGTTTGAGAGTGTTGTGCAGCTGATCGTAAGGTGAAAGTTGAAGCGATGATTGATGATATGTATGCAGATCTTTGGAGATCTTGCTGCGAGCTTCGCTCCTAGAGAATACGGACCAATAGATGCTGATCTAGATAAGTTCAGTATACGCATAGAGGTGGATTCATACATGGCAAAACTTGATGAGGGAGTTAATAAGCCAGTTTCGTCATGTACTATGGAGATCACTGTCGATTCCAAAAACATAACTCTTGATGAAATGAGAGAGATGATCGGTAAGGAAATCGGTATTGGCCCTAAGCAGATGGCAAAAATCCGGTGGTGGCATCATAAGAAGTAGCAATTCATAGATGTTTTGGATACTGAAGATCTTATGCAGATTATGCGGCGAAAGAAGCGAACCAGGAAGGTCTTCTTCCTTGGTACCATTTCTGATGTTGTTGAACAGGTTATAGTGGATGTAGATGCCCTTGTAGTGGCTGAACAGAATGAGGTGATCGACATTGATGAGATCTGATGAGAGCTGCTAACCTGGGCTTGTCATATGGACCGCGGGGTTCCCCTGCCTATATTTGTAATATTGACTGCTATTGCATTTAGAGCGTGCTTCTGTGATTATGTTTGTTGAGAGATTGCGATATAATGTTGTGCGAGCTGTTGAGATTTTCGGACATGTCACTCACTGAAACCATCGTTGTTGTAATAAGACATAAGTACATTGTAGTTGACATGATTATGTTTCTTAAGATGATGTACCATACTTGTTTCTATTATTATGTTTGTTGGGATATTGTAATGTAATGTTTTGTGAAACCATGACTGGACTAGTGATGCATAAATACATTGCAGTTGACATGATTATGTTTCTTGAGATGATGTACTGTATTTGTTTCTGTTATTTTGTTTGTTGAGAGACTATAATGTAATGTTTTGCGAAACCATGACAAGACGAGTGATGTGTAAGTACCTTGTAGTCGACATGATTTTGTTTCTTGAGTTGATGTAATATACTTGTTTCTGTGATTACGTTTGTTGAGAGATTGTAATGTGATGTTTTGTGAAACCATGTTGTGGTTATGTTTGTTGAGAGATTATAATGTAATGTTTTGTGAAACCATGACTGAAGAAGTGATGCATAAGTACCTTGTAGTTGACATGATTTTGTTTCTTTGGATGATGTAATATACTTGTATGTTTTCGTTAGGCAATGGAATTGGGATGGAGGGAGTGCAGGTTTAATATTTGAAATGAGAATGTGTGAAGAGAATCTATATCAGGAAGGAGACATTAATCCAGGGAAAGGGCATGGTATCCATTAAACTATTGTAACATGCCAATTTAGTCATTGTTGCATCGGTAGAAGGGCTTCTCTCTCTCTCTCTCTCTCTCTCTCTCTCTCTCTCTCTCTCTCTCTCTCGCCATCGCTGTCGCATGCGACGACGCATTCGCCATGCTGTCCTTGAACGGCGAGGAGGACCAGTCGAGCAGCGACATCCTTCTCTCCGACATCGAGTATTCCTTCCACGATGTGAGTTCCTCTGTTTTCTCGGGCTAGGGTTAGGCAATGGTAAATCTCTCGATCTGAGCTCCATATGTGCATGCAATCATGTTCGATTTCAGCTTTGTGTTTACCTATAGGTACCAAGGACGATCTACGACTCCGAATGGGAGGGCCTAGATCTCGATGGAGAAGTGCCATGTGACCATGGGCTAAAACTTAGGAGATATGTTGCATTCAAGGCGTAATCGGAGAAGGTTTTTGGCTGTACAAATCAGGTTTGTTTACATTATGTGCAACCGTGACATGATGTAAAATGTATCGCATGTTCATAACACTATAGTGTGTGTGTTTTAGGTTGGCCCTGTAAAGCAGTAGAGTGGGTGGATCTTGAGTGGCCAGATGCACTTAAGAAATGTTTGGCACAGTTATGGTAGATGTATGAGTTGGAAAGGTCGGGGAGATTTACTGATGTAAGTGATGCAGCTGAAAAAAATTACAAGCTGTCGGTACGAAATAAGGAGCTGGAACAAGAAATCGAGAATTTGCAGTCAGAGCTAACTGACAGAATCGATGGGAGCTTGGTTGTTGGAACTGCAAAGAAGCTTCATGATAGTCACAGGTTGCTGATTCATAATGCAGAAAAGGATATGGATCATCTCAGGGAAGACAAGAAGAAGCTAGAGTACTACATTGCGGATCTGTTGAAGGAACTGAAGAAGGCGCGCGAGGGTGAACAAGGAGAGACTATAGATGATAAAGGAAATTCGAGATGAATAATTTATGTTGTACCAATGCCTAAAACTAGTTAATTGTAACACTTGCAGTTGCGCTTTCCGAACTAAGCCAAACTCAATCCTCGAGCAAACTAATTTCAGACGAACACACATATCGTGCATAGAGTTAAGTTCACGCTTACAAAATCACCACTGCAGAGGATAAACTAGGCAGTTTAGTAATAAATAGACATATGTTGTGTTCAAGCGAGCCTGGCCTGGAGCTGCCTGTTTTCCTCCCTAAGACTGGCCAGCTCCTTCAGTACTATGTCGTGCTTCAGTTGTAGGTTCTAGCGCTCCATCACGGATTGGAGAATTTTGTCCGTAGCCATACGATTTTCCTTCAAGATCCCTTTCATGATCTCTGTCTGCTTCCTAGCCGAGGCACGACCTTCACTGTGTAGCTTCGCCCAGTCGGTGTTTAACTCCTTCAGTTTCTGGCACTTGTCAGAAAGGACCGCGACTTCAGCCTTGATTGGTCAAAGGCCGCTTTAAGAATTCCGCTTCTCCCTTTGGATTGTTATCTTGTCATTTAGCCAGGTCGCCAGGTCCTGATCGATCTTTCGCCTCTTTCCCTGCAACAGAAATACATAGTATGGTTTGTTCAGTTCACCAGGACAAGCTAGTTAGTTTCCATATTAACTGAATCGACTAGTGGCACTATCATAATTTCAAGGAAGAAGCAATCTAGGACTAATCAACATTTTATGAATCGACTAGTGGCACTGTCATAATTTCAATTTCAAAGACAAATAAGATTTATCAGAAGTTTAGTGTGCTGTAGGTTTTTCCCAATATCACCAAATATTAGTGGGAGAGTGGCAAACTCATAATGCAGAAACCCATGTCCAGATACATAATGGAAAGAGAACATGGTGTCCATTCATGAACATGAACACCAACACATGTCCAGATAGATAAGGAGTTGCCCTAGGATTCTTATTGCACCCTATAATGGGAAGCAGACATGGGCATTGCTCCCTAAACCCTAAACATTACAAAAGGAGAGGAGGACGAACTGATATTCGTGTCCCCGCTAACAGGAATCAGACTTGGGCATTGCTCCAATACGCCTGCAGACATGCCCTTAGTTCCTCATTCTCTTTCCGAACACCCTCGAGTAAGGTGATCCCTCTGCTCATGTCCGCCTTCATCTCCTTGAATGCATCCAGGCAACGGTTCCTATCATGGTAGGCTCGGATGGTAGCCTTGGTTTCCTCGACGCGTCCTCTGAGTGCCTTGCTGACTTTGTCCTGCAGGAGAATGCACCTTTCCACGAGATTCGTCTTCTCCTCCATGATCTCATTGATTATCTTGATGGCCTGTTCTTGCCTGTTCAAGTTACGGTCGAGCAGTTTCTGCAGCCTAACGACGTCACGCGCAAAATCTAGTGAGATCTCCTTCTGCACAGATAATTGCTTGCGTAGGCTTTCATTAGCTTGGGTGAGGGAGCGTGCAATCTCATGTTGGTTGGCAATCTTGGAACTGATCACGGCCACCTTGTCACGGTACTCGGCCTTCGATCGCTGCATCGTTCATGTTAATTGAAATAGGAATTCTACAATTACACTCCAGGTCCCAAGTGAATACTAATACAGATCAAAAAAATTCCTGTTGAATCTATTGGCCGCAGTGTTAAAAAATGGACCTAGAGATCTATTCATGACCATGATAAACTAATCGTAATCACAAAAAATCCATAGTGAATCTATGAACAACGGTATTAAGGAAAGACCAAGAGATCTAGTCATATTCATGAAAACTAATACAACTCGCAAAAGAAGAAGAAAAACCAATGCGGGGTGGACAGCATCTAAGAAATCCACATCATAACTCGGAGAAATAACAGCGTGGAGATTTGCTACCTCGCTGAGACATGGAACAGGGACGAACGGGTCCTGCAACGCCTCCGTCGTGGTGGATTCGGGCTCCACGGCCGGCCTATAATACGTAGAAGAGGAAGAGCCAGAAGAAGAAGAAACACAAGAAGAAGCTGATTAAGATCATGATGGAGAATAAGTAGAACAAGAAGACCGTACCGGGAGGATCCCTTGCCTGCTAGAACATTCAGCGCCATTGTCGGGGGAGATTGGGCCTTGATGAGAGGGTGGGCTTGAGCGGCTGGTAGAGCAGGAAGTGCCTCGCGGCGATTTCTCTCCCTTTTCTCCGCGAGGATCGTCGACCGGCCTCTCCCCCTCATTAGTGGAGCCATGGCTTGCAGGGTGAGTGGGGGGGGGGCAGCAGGAGGAAGGAGATAGTGATTAGTGTGGGAGAAGAGTCAAAGAGTACAGGCCGTCGTCCAGTAGTACTAGTACTATTATACAAGACTACCGTGTACGGTCTACCTTCTCAAACAAGCCGGGGATGCAGGGGTAGGGAATCAATGGGACTTGTCTTTATTGCGATGGACACTTCAATGGTCTTCGGCGCTGCCCAAAATCCAGTATATAATAAGGGGAATGCGAGTCGGGTGGTCATCACGGGAATCGGCGCGCACATCCCGCATGTGTGCGTCACGTGTTGATGGGGCAATGACGCGCGCAACTGCTGGACGATCACGTCGGCACGTTGAACTCCGTCGAACTCCACGTGACATGCACAAATGGGATATTTATGAGTCTAGAATACGCTGTGCCACTTTTGTTGTGATCAAATTATGTTCAGTACGCGAGATATTACCTTTTTTTGATAATCAACAAATGCATGTGTGGACACGACGCACGAAACCGCTGCTCGTCCTTGATCAGATCGGCACCCCACTCTGTGTACCCGCCATCGACCATTCGGAGCAACTACCTCGAGCACGATGCCCCCTCGCCGTGGCAATGGTAGGTCCAAGCCGTCCACTGACCGTATTGCGTCCCCGGCTCTTCGCTGCATCATCCGTGATCGCGAGTCGCCTGCTAAGGCAGCACGTCATGTCCGACCGCGCCAGGATCCATCGACATCGGCACTCAAGGACACCGCAACGTCGAAGCTCGTACCGGCTGCGCAGGAGGAGCGTGGGGTACCTGCAGCGTCGGACGAGCGCAAAGCAGCAGCCAGGACGGGAGCGCGTGTTGCACCGGCGAGTACGGACAAGAAGAGGAACGAGAAGAAGACCAGGAAGAAGAGAGGAGATAACTATTTGGACGAGTCCGACTCGGCCAACAAGGAGGCGTTCATTGATCAGTTGGAGGCAGAAGCGGAGGAGAGTGACGTGGACCCGTGGGACTACAAAGAGGAGGAGGAGGAGGACTCCGACGAGGAGATAGCGTGCTTATTCAAGGAAGGGGGTGGTGTCGAGTCGTTAGAGGAGGACACCGACGGCAGCGATGGCAGGGACCATGGCGTTGACGAAGACGAGGACGAACCGGAAGACAAAGACGATGGCTTCTTTGAAATATGATCATTTATTTTATTTATTTTAGTTAGATAGATGGATTTTCACTTGTTTATGGAGGTAAAGTATCGGTGGCACGGATAGAGAGGTGGCACGGATTGACGATGCATAAAAAAGTGGAGAAGGGAAGGGTTATCCTACCCGTTGGATCACATGGGATCAACGGTTGGTGGAGACGATCCGCGTGACATCTGTGTCAGCCAATCAGGGCATAGCACCCAGAGTGAGCAGATGTTTGGGATCTCCACACGTTTGGGCTTTTGTGAGATTTGTGACCCAGAGAGAGGGAAAATCTCTTTTCATAATCCGCCTATGGATCCACCAGTACCATTCAAATGTGTGCTCTTTTTACTAGCAACAACCAGAGTCATTCCATGTGTGTTCTCTTCAGAGACCACACATGGATCCACCAGTGCCATTGCATGTGTGTTCTTTTTAGTAACAACAACTAAGTCATTTCATGATTGTTCTTTTCACATACCACATATGGATCCACTAGTGTCATTGAAATGTGTGTTCTCTTTAGAGACCACACATGGATCCACCAGTGTCATTGCGTGTGTGTTCTTTTCACATACCACATATGGATCCACCAGTGTCATTGCATGTGTGTTATTTTTAGTAACAACAACCAGTGACATTGCATGTGTGTTCTTTTCACATACCACATATGGATCCACCAACGTCATTGCATGTGTGCTCTTTTTACTAACAACAACCAGAGTCATTGCATGTGTGTTCTCTTCATAGACCACACATGGATCCACCAGTGTCATTGCATGTGTGTTCTTTTTAGTAACAACAACCAGAGTCATTGCATGTGTGTTCTTTTCACATACCACATATGGATCCACCAGTGTCATTGCATGTGTGCTCTTTTTACTATCAACAACCATAGTCATTGCATGTGTGTTCTCTTCAGAGACCACACATGGATCCACCAGTGTCATTGCATGTGTGTTCTTTTTATTAACAACAACCAGAGTCATTGAAATGTGTGCTCTTTTCACAATCCACCTTTGGATCCACCAGTGTCATTGCATGTGGGTTCTTTTCACAATCCACCTATGGATCCACCAGTGTAATTTTATGTGTGTTCTTTTCACTAACAACAACTGGAGTCATTGCATGTGTGTTCTTTTCACATACCACATATGGATCCACTAGTGTCATTGCATGTGTGCTCTTTTCACAATCCACATATGGATCCACCAGTGTCATTGCATGTGTGTTCGTTTTAGTAACAACAACCAGAGTCATTGAAATGTGTGTTCTTTTTAGAGACCACACATGGATCCACCAGTGTCATTGCATGTGTGTTCTTTTCACTAACAACAACCAGAGTCATTGCATGTGTGTTCTTTTCACATACCACATATGAATCCACCCAGTGTCATTGCATGTGTGTTCTTTTCACAATCCACCTATGGATCCACCAGTGTCATTGCATGTGTGTTCTTTTCACTAACAACAACTGGAGTCATTGCATGCGTGTTCTTTTCACATACCACATATGGATCCACCAGTGTCATTGCATGTGTGCTCTTTTCACAATCCACCTATGGATCCACCAGTGTCATTGCATGTGTGTTCTTTTTAGTAACAACAACCAGAGTCATTGAAATGTGTTTTTTTTTCACATACCACCTATGGATCCACTAGTGTCATTGCATGTGTGTTCTTTTTACTAACAACAACCAGAGTCATTGCATGTGTGTTCTTTTCACATACCACATATGGATCCACCAGTGTCATTGAAATGTGTGTTCTCTTCAGAGACCACACATGGATCCACCAGTGTCATTGCATGTGTGTTCTTTTCACTAACAACAACTGGAGTCATTGCATGTGTGTTCTTTTCATACCACATATGAATCCACAGTGTCATTGCATGTGTGCTCTTTTCACAATCCACCTATGGATCCACCAGTGTCATTGCATGTGTGTTCTTTTTAGTAACAACAACCAGAGTCATTGAAATGTGTGTTCTTCTCACATACCACCTATGGATCTACCAGTGGCATTGCATGTGTGTTCTTTTTAGTAACAACAACCAGAGTCATTCCATGTGTGTTCTTTTCACATACCATATCTGGATCCACCGGTGTCATTGAAATGTGTGTTCTCTTCAGAGACCACACATGGATCCACCAGTGTCATTCCATGTGTGTTCTTTTCACTAACAACAACCAGGGTCATTGCATGTGTGTTATTTCCACAAACCAAATATGGATCCACTAGTGGCATTGCATGTGTGCTTCCACCTATGGATCCACCAGTGTCATTGCATGTGTGTTCTTTTTAGTAACAACAACCAGAGTCATTGAAATGTGTGTTCTTTTCACATACAACCTATGGATCCACTAGTGTCATTGCATGTGTGTTCTTTTTAGTAAAAACAACCAGAGTCATTGCATCTGTGTTCTTTTTAGTAACAACAACCAGAGTCATTGCATGTGTGTTCTTTTCACATACCACATATAGATCCACCAGTGTCATTGCATGTGTGCTCTTTTTACTAACAACAACCAGAGTCATTGCATGTGTGTTCTCTTCAGAGACCACACATGGATCCACTAGTGTCATTGCATGTGTGTTCTCTTTAGAGACCACACATGGATCCACCAGTGTCATTGCATGTGTGTTCTTTTCACTAACAACAACCAGAGTCATTGCATGTGTGTTCTTTTCACATTCCACATATGGATCCACCAGTGTCATTGCATGTGTGTTCTTTTCACAATCCACCTATGGATCCACCAGTGTCATTGCATGTGTGTTCTTTTCACTAACAACAACTGGAGTCATTGCATCTGTCTTCTTTTCACATACCACATATGGATCCACCAGTGTCATTACATGTGTGCTCTTTTCACAATCCACCTATCGATCCACCAGTGTCATTGCATGTGTGTTCTTTTTAGTAACAACAACCAGAGTCATTGAAATGTGTGTTCTTTTCACATACAACCTATGGATCCACTAGTGTCATTGCATGTGTGTTGTTTTTACTAACAACAACCAGAGTCATTGCATGTCTGTTCTTTTCACATACCACATATGGATCCACCAGTGTCATTGAAATGTGTGTTCTCTTCAGAGACCACACATGGATCCTGATGTCATTGCATGTGTGTTCTTTTCACTAACAACAACTAGTGTCATTGCATGTGTGTTCTTTTCACATACCAAATATGGATCCACCAGTGTCATTGCATGTGTGCTCTTTTCACAATCCACCTATGGATCCACCAGTGTCATTGCATGTGTGTTCTTTTTACTAACAACAAGAGTCATTTATGGCTGTTATTCTCACATACCACCTACGGATCCACCAGTGTCGTTGAAATGTGTGTTGTCTTCACAATCCATACATGGATCCACCAGTGTCATTGCATGTGTGCTATTTTTACTAACAACAACCAGAGTCGTTGCATGTGTGTTCTCTTTAGAGACCACACATGGATCCACCAGTGTCATTGCATGTGTGTTCTTTTCACTAACAACAACTGGAGTCGTTGCATCTGTGTTCTTTTCACATACCACATATGGATCCACCAGTGTCATTACATGTGTGCTCTTTTCACAATCCACCTATCGATCCACCAGTGTCATTGCCTGTGTGTTCTTTTTAGTAACAACAACCAGAGTCATTGAAATGTGTGTTCTTTTCACATACAACCTATGGATCCACTAGTGTCATTGCATGTGTGTTCTTTTTACTAACAACAACCAGAGTCATTGCATGTCTGTTCTTTTCACATACCACATATGGATCCACCAGTGTCATTGAAATGTGTGTTCTCTTCAGAGACCACACATGGATCCACCAGTGTCATTGCATGTGTGTTCTTTTCACTAACAATAACTAGTGTCATTGCATGTGTGTTCTTTTCACATACCAAATATGGATCCACCAGTGTCATTGCATATGTGCTCTTTTCACAATCCACCTATGGATCCACCAGTGTCATTGCATGTGTGTTCTTTTTACTAACAACAACTGGAGTCATTTTATGGCTGTTATTCTCACATACCACCTACGGATCCACCAGTGTCGTTGAAATGTGTGTTGTCTTCACAATCCATACATGGATCCACCAGTGTCATTGCATGTGTGCTATTTTTACTAACAACAACCAGAGTCGTTGCATGTGTGTTCTCTTTAGAGACCACACTTGGATCCACTAGTGTCATTGCATGTGTGTTCTTTTTACTAACAACAACCAGAGTCATTGCATGTCTGTTCTTTTCACATACCACATATGGATCCACCAGTGTCATTGAAATGTGTGTTCTCTTCAGAGACCACACATGGATCCACCAGTGTCATTCCATGTGTGTTCTTTTCACTAACAACAACCAGGGTCATTGCATGTGTGTTATTTCCACAAACCAAATATGGATCCACCAGTGGCATTGCATGTGTGCTTCCACCTATGGATCCACCAGTGTCATTGCATGTGTGTTCTTTTTAGTAACAACAACCAGAGTCATTGAAATGTGTGTTCTTTTCACATACAACCTATGGATCCACTAGTGTCATTGCATGTGTGTTCTTTTTAGTAAAAACAACCAGAGTCATTACATGTGTGTTCTTTTTAGTAACAACAACCAGAGTCATTGCATGTGTGTTCTTTTCACATACCACATATAGATCCACTAGTGTCATTGCATGTGTGCTCTTTTTACTAACAACAACCAGAGTCATTGCATGTGTGTTCTCTTCAGAGACCACACATGGATCCACCAGTGTCATTGCATGTGTGTTCTTTTTACTAACAATAACTAGAGTCATTGAAATGTGTGCTCTTTTCACAATCCATCTTTGGATCCACCAGTGTCATTGCATGTGTGTTCTTTTTACTAACAACAACCAAGTCATTGAAATGTGTGTTCTTTTCACATACCACATATGGATCCACTAGTGTCATTGAAATGTGTGTTCTTTTTAGAGACTACACATGGATCCACCAGTGTCATTGCATGTGTGTTCTTTTTAGTAACAATAACCAGAGTCATTGAAATGTGTGTTCTTTTCACATACAACCTATGGATCCACCAGTGTCATTGCATGTGTGTTCTTTTTACTAACAACAACCAGAGTCATTCCATGTCTGTTCTTTTCACATACCACATATGGATCCACCAGTGTTATTGCATGTGTGTTCTTTTCACTAACAACAACCAGAGTCATTGCATGTATGTTCTTTTCACATACCACATATGGATCCACCAGTGTCATTGCATGTGTGTTCTTTTCATAATCCACCTATGGATCCACCAATGTCATTGCATGTGTGTTCTTTTCACTAACAACAAATGGAGTCATCGCATGTGTGTTCTTTTCACATACCACATATGGATCCACCAGTGTCATTGCATGTGTGCTCTTTTCACAATCCACATATGGATCCACCAGTGTCATTGCATGCGTGTTCTTTTTAGTAACAACAACCAGAGTTATTGAAATGTGTGTTTTTTTAGAGACCACACACGGATCCACCAGTGTCATTGCATGTGTGTTCTTTTCACTAACAACAACCAGAGTCATTGCATGTGTGTTCTTTTCACATTCCACATATGGATCCACCAGTGTCATTGCATGTGTGTTCTTTTCACAATCCACCTATGGATCCACCAGTGTCATTGCATGTGTGTTCTTTTCACTAACAACAACTGGAGTCATTGCATCTGTCTTATTTTCACATACCACATATGGATCCACCAGTGTCATTACATGTGTGCTCTTTTCACAATCCACCTATCGATCCACCAGTGTCATTGCATGTGTGTTCTTTTTAGTAACAACAACCAGAGTCATTGAAATGTGTGTTCTTTTCACATACAACCTATGGATCCACTAGTGTCATTGCATGTGTGTTCTTTTTACTAACAACAACCAGAGTCATTGCATGTCTGTTCTTTTCACATACCACATATGGATCCACCAGTGTCATTGAAATGTGTGTTCTCTTCAGAGACCACACATGGATCCACCAGTGTCATTGCATGTGTGTTCTTTTCACTAACAACAACTAGTGTCATTGCATGTGTGTTCTTTTCACATACCAAATATGGATCCACCAGTGTCATTGCATGTGTGCTCTTTTCACAATCCACCTATGGATCCACCAGTGTCATTGCATGTGTGTTCTTTTTACTAACAACAACTGGAGTCATTTTATGGCTGTTATTCTCACATACCACCTATGGATCCACCAGTGTCGTTGAAATGTGTGTTGTCTTCACAATCCATACATGGATCCACCAGTGTCATTGCATGTGTGCTATTTTTACTAACAACAACCAGAGTCGTTGCATGTGTGTTCTCTTTAGAGACCATACATGGATCCACCAGTGTCATTGCATGTGTGTTCTTTTCACTAACAACAACTGGAGTCGTTGCATCTGTGTTCTTTTCACATACCACATATGGATCCACCAGTGTCATTACATGTGTGCTCTTTTCACAATCCACCTATCGATCCACCAGTGTCATTGCATGTGTGTTCTTTTTAGTAACAACAACCAGAGTCATTGAAATGTGTGTTCTTTTCACATACAACCTATGGATCCACTAGTGTCATTGCATGTGTGTTCTTTTTACTAACAACAACCAGAGTCATTGCATGTCTGTTCTTTTCACATACCACATATGGATCCACCAGTGTCATTGAAATGTGTGTTCTCTTCAGAGACCACACATGGATCCACCAGTGTCATTGCATGTATGTTCTTTTCACTAACAACAACTAGTGTCATTGCATGTGTGTTCTTTTCACATACCAAATATGGATCCACCAGTGTCATTGCATGTGTGCTCTTTTCACAATCCACCTATGGATCCACCAGTGTCATTGCATGTGTGTTCTTTTTACTAACAACAACTGGAGTCATTTTATGGCTGTTATTCTCACATACCACCTACGGATCCACCAGTGTCGTTGAAATGTGTGTTGTCTTCACAATCCATACATGGATCCACCAGTGTCATTGCATGTGTGCTATTTTTACTAACAACAACCAGAGTCGTTGCATGTGTGTTCTCTTTAGAGACCACACATGGATCCACCAGTGTCATTGCATGTGTGTTCTTTTCACTAACAACAACTAGTATCATTGCATGTGTGTTCTTTTCACATACCACATATGGATCCGCTAGTGTCATTGCATGTGTGCTCTTTTCACAATCCACCTATGGATCCACCAGTGTCATTGCATGTGTGTTCTTTTTAGTAACAACAACCAGATTCATTGAAATGTGTGTTCTTTTCACATACCACCTATGGATCCACTAGTGGCATTGCATGTGTGTTATTTTTACTAACAACAACCAGAGTCATTGCATGTGTGTTCTTTTCACATACCACATATGGATCCACCAGTGTCATTGAAATGTGTGTTCTCTTCAGAGAGAACACATGGATCCACCAGTGTCATTGCATGTGTGTTCCTTTCACTAACAACAACTAGAGTCATTGCATGTGTGTTCTTTTCACATACCACATATGGATCCACCAGTGTCATTGCATGTGTGCTCTTTTCACAATCCACCTATGGATCCACCAGTGTCATTGCATGTGTGTTCTTTTTAGTAACAACAACCAGAGTCATTGAAATGTGTGTTCTTCTCACATACCACCTATGGATCCACCAGTGTCATTGCATGTGTGTTCTTCTTAGTAACAACAACCAGAGTCAGTGCATGTGTGTTCTTTTCACATACCATATCTAGATCCACCAGTGTCATTGAAATGTGTGTTCTCTTCAGAGACCACACATGGATCCACCAGTGCCATTGCATGTGTGTTCTTTTTAGTAACAACAACTGAGTCATTTCATGATTGTTCTTTTCACATACCACATATGGATCCACTAGTGTCATTGAAATGTGTGTTCTCTTTAGAGACCACACATGGATCCACCAGTGTCATTGCGTGTGTGTTCTTTTCACATACCACATATGGATCCACCAGTGTCATTGCATGTGTGTTATTTTTAGTAACAACAACCAGTGACATTGCATGTGTGTTCTTTTCACATACCACATATGGATCCACCAACGTCATTGCATGTGTGCTCTTTTTACTAACAACAACCAGAGTCATTGCATGTGTGTTCTCTTCATAGACCACACATGGATCCACCAGTGTCATTGCATGTGTGTTCTTTTTAGTAACAACAACCAGAGTCATTGCATGTGTGTTCTTTTCACATACCACATATGGATCCACCAGTGTCATTGCATGTGTGCTCTTTTTACTAACAACAACCATAGTCATTGCATGTGTGTTCTCTTCAGAGACCACACATGGATCCACCAGTGTCATTGCATGTGTGTTCTTTTTATTAACAACAACCAGAGTCATTGAAATGTGTGCTCTTTTCACAATCCACCTTTGGATCCACCAGTGTCATTACATGTGGGTTCTTTTCACAATCCACCTATGGATCCACCAGTGTAATTTTATGTGTGTTCTTTTCACTAACAACAACTGGAGTCATTGCATGTGTGTTCTTTTCACATACCACATATGGATCCACTAGTGTCATTGCATGTGTGCTCTTTTCACAATCCACATATGGATCCACCAGTGTCATTGCATGTGTGTTCTTTTTAGTAACAATAACCAGAGTCATTGAAATGTGTGTTCTTTTCACATACAATGTTGGGGAGGTAACCCCGGATAGGTAAAGACGAGGAAAGATGAAAGGGTGTTCCCCGTCTAGTTTCCGAGTTACACTCTGAGTCGGCCGAATCCTGTAGAGGTCGGCCGAGATAGGAAAGGACAGGACCCTTGTAGTGAGGGCAAGGCATTACCCGGCCGATATACAGCGTAAGTCGGCCGGGCTAGCCCAAGTAATCTTGATGCAGGTGAAGGACAAGCCGAAGTTACGCGGGGCGAATGAAGCTTGCAGGAGAAGGAGAAGCCTAAAGTCAAACTCTAGTAGCAGGCTAGGGAGAATCTGAGGCGAAGCCAAGCACTAGGGACAAAGGTGCAGAGCGACAGAGAGACAGAAGGAGGTCACGGAGGTGACAGTCCTGAAGCCCGAGGCACACAGGAGGGCCCCTCTGGAACTTTGCCGTCATTAGGGGAGCGACAGGGAAAGGGGGGCGTCGAACTACTATATTGGGACAAGCATATTCCTCGAATATGCTTGCCACATCAGCCCTAAAAAGGAACCCAAGGCTCTCCTTTATAAGGGCAGGCTTGGAGCCTGAGGAGGGGATAGACTCATTCTTGGGACCGTTAGGCTGGTAAAGTTCCCTCTTTCTCCTTGTATACAGCTCAAGGAGCACTTGTAACTCAAGGAAGGAGAAATACAGATCTTTGCGTTAGCTTTCTGTGTGTAGAATCCACTACATCTTCCCTCCCCAGATCCCACTAGCATCCATTGGCCCCTAACTTTAGCCTACCCATGGCATCTGCCGTGCCACCACCACGACAGTTGGCGCCCACCGTGGGGCCAGCAGCGATGCTAGCTGGAGTTATGATCCGGACGGGAAACTTCATCAAGACCGGCGAGCGCGTTGTCTCTGGCTTGGTCCAGAGATTTGGTCTCTGTGATTATGTCAGCGACAATGCAGGGAGCTTCAGGGGGAAAGCTCCCCCGCGTAATGGTGTCTTCATTAACCTGGGCGGGCACCAGGTTTACGTCGGCGTCGACATCTCCGGCGTTTATCCTCACCAAGTTGTTGTTGCAGGAGATCCACCTCTTAACGCTGCAGGCCGTCCGCCCGGAGCGCATCCTGCAGGTAGCGTCGAGGTAATGGTCGTGGCCAGGGTGCAAACTGGAGTAGAAGCTGCCGGATCAGGCAGGGAACCCGCCACACCGGTGTCTGCGCACAGCGCACAACACCAATATCCTCCGAGGTAATCCGACCAGCAACCAACCCGACCGAGGTGCACATCACCCCAAAAGCACCAAGAGTAAGAGGGCCACCTGGAAAGGCCAGAATATTCTTGAAGACCATAGAGAGCTTGACTACACCCAGAAGCGCCGATACTTAATCCGGCAAATGCTCGTGAAGAGTTAGAGGAAACCAGCCAAAAGGTGCCGATAGAGGCAAAAAGGTGTCGGCCTTGCGGAGTCCTTCCAGGACCTGCGAGAATATGCCAAAAGCAAATAAGCTTGACGTCGCGCCCGAGCGGGTGGACGAACTAAGATTGAGAGGAAGAACCTCATGGATGACATCAATAAAGAGCATGAAGCTCATAAAGCGTAATCGAGGATTTAGGCTTGCCGGTACGATACCCGGCAAGAAACCTAAGAGCGGCAAATGCCGCAGCATTAGAGTTAGAGGGTTGACGGAGAGGCCCAGCGAAACAACAAGAAAGAGTAAGCGAGCTGGTGCGCATCGCGAACCAGCAAAAGCGAAAATGCTCGAAGCAAACCGGCGAGGCGGGGGCCTCGCGAATGGTTCATTCGGCAGAGCAGCACCAGCCTTGTCTGTGGCAGCAGCATCTTCACCGGAAATAATGCTCAAGAGACAAAGCATAACCTCGGAAAGAGGAACAAGCAGATTGTCCCATATGATCCGGCAATGGCGGAAAAGGCAAATGAAAACAGAGGCAATGCAAGCCGAGGTAAGTGGGGAGAGGAACCACGGCCGTGTGGAGAAAGGCGGCGGAAGCCGAAGGCAACGGAGACCTCGGCGAAGAGAGCCCGAGAGGCAATCATGAGAACAATACCCGGTCGAAGTAAGGAGAGAACTGCCACTCAACCCAAGAAGAGGATGAACCCGGCAGAAAGAGAACCAAGGCCAGCTCGCCACAATCAAATTAATGAGAGATACAATGATGGTTATTCGAAATGGAATATGCAATCCATGGCGGAAACAACCATTATGGAATCTGTGATGAGTTACATGCAGATTTGCCATCAAATGATGCAAGAGTGAAGCTGGACCGGCTATACAGGTCCGAGTTGTTGGAAGAACAGGGTCCACCAGGGCCAGCATGCTTCGGACCACGGATCATGGGCGAACCTCCTGTGCCGAACTTTCAGCTGGCAAGGGGCGCGAAAACATACAATGGAAGTACCAAACCACAAGACTGGTTAATTGACTATGCTACTGCTGTAAAAATAGCGGGTGGGAACCTAAGATGGGTAGTACGGTATGTACCACAAATGCTGGAAGGACCAGCTAGAGTGTGGCTGAATAATCTACCAGCCGGCAGTATCAACTGTTGGCTGGATTTTGAGGAAATGTTTGTCAACAACTTTACCAGTACATACAAGAGGCCAAACAGGCCACAACAGTTAGCCATGTGCAAGCAGAGGCCGAATGAAACAGATAGAGAATTTTTAACTCGGTGGTGCAACCTGAGAAACTCATGTGAAGGAGTCATAGAATCGCAAGCAATAGCGTGGTTCGCGCAAGGATGCCGTTATGGCAGCGTATTATGGCAACGTTTGCAGAGAGATATGCCGACCACACTGGCAGAAACTATCAGAATAGCGGACTCCTACACATTAGGAGACCCAACGCAACCAGAATTAATGTCGGCAGATCATCGCGAGCAACAGGACCATTATGCAAGAGATTTGGCCGGGTCATCCAGGTGCGGTGATTTCAGAGGAAGAAGAAGAGAGGAAAGGCCGGATTATAGATATAATTCGCCCAAGTGGCAGCAATAGGACCCACCGGGTCATGGAGCAACTCAACGGCAGAAGAATGGTCCTCAACGGTGGACACCAAGAAATGAAGGAAAAAGCGGTGGACCCCGAACAAAAGAAAGCGATGGCGGGAGAGGCGAAGTACCGTTGAATCCATGTTAGATCAGCCGCAAATTTCACCACGTCAAACCCATCCGGGCCAGCCAACCATACCACCCGCCAATGTGCGTGGATGAAAAATGCAATGGGAACCCCGAGGGTTCGGGCACCCATCAAGTACATCGGCAAGATCGGCCACATTGATGGAGCAAATGCACAAGAATCGATGTTACCGCCTCCTCCGAGGTACGATAACTTTCGGATCGGAGACGCGGTACATCAAGTGATGAACCAAGTCCAGATGGAAGAACAAATCCGGCGACTATCGGACGCAATGATTACAGAACATCATCGGTCTTATTGCGTGTTCACAACGGAACAGCAAGACAAAGCAGTATGCAACGCCGCATATGGAAGTAAATGCGATTATGCGGCGATACCGAGATATGTGCCTTGGTCTGATCAGGAAGTAACTTGGAGCATGAAGGATCATCCCAAGATAATGCTGAATCCTGGTTCATATGCACTCGTGTTGGATCCGACATTTGTTGGACCAAGCATCAATGTGAAATTCTCAAAGGTACTCATTGACAATGGAAGTAGTATCAACATCATGTACAAAGATACCATGCATAAACTTGGAATATCGCAGAACATGTTGCGATCCACGAGACCACTTTCCATGGGATAGTACAGGCTTTCATGTGAACCCATTGGTAAGGTCGAGTTGATGTGTTATTCGGCACAAGAGATAACTGCAGAGCAGAAAACTTAGAATTTGAGGTGGTGGATCTAGAGAGTTGTTATCACGCTTTACTCGGACGGCCATTGGCCAAATTCATGGGCAGCTGTCATGTAAGTTATCTGAAAATGAAGCTACCCGGACCACAAGGAGTGATAACAGTTGCAGGGGATTACAAGAAGTCAATGGAGTGTGCTTCAGCCGGGTCAAATTTGGTTGAGTCATTGGTTATATCAAGAGAAAAAAGAAGGATTCAGGAGGTAGCAGCCCTCGCTCAGTCGGCGCAGCTGAACATGCCGGCACTAGCCAACCCGCATGGCAGTGTCTCTTTTCAGCCGACTAAAGAAAGCGAAGAAGTTTCGGATAGATGAGCAATACCGGGCGTCACGGTTACTATTGGTGCAGGCCTGGGCGCTAAATAGGAAAGCGAGCTCATCAACTTCCTCCGTGAGAATCGGGACATATTTGCATGGTCAACTCAGATCTGCAAGGTGTTCAGAGGAATTGGTGAGCACTCTTTGAATGTAAGGCCAGGAGCAAGGCCGGTGAAGCAACCTCTCCGCCGCTTCACCAAGACAGGAGAAAAATAATAGGGATGAAATAGCTAGGCTCCTCGCACGGGTTCATCATGAGTCTACCGGATTGGTTGTCGAATCCGGTGCTGGTAGAAAAGAAGAAAGATGATCCCAATGTAGCCGTTGTATGGCGAATGTGTATCGATTACATGAACCTGAACAAGGCGTGTCCAAAAGATCCTTTTCCATTGCCTAGAATAGACCAAGTCATTGATTCGACCGCTGGTTGTGAGTTATTATCATTTGTAGACGCGTACTCTGGTTTCCACGGATCGTTAAATCCGGCCGATCAAATAAAGACTGCATTTATTACCCCGTACGGGGCTTATTGCTATCGCACAATGCCATTCGGCCTGCGGAATGCAGGAGCAACATATCAGAGATGCATGCAAAAATGTCTACACGAGCAAATAGGAAAAAATGTACAAGTATATGTAGATGACGTAGTCATTAAAACCAAGGAAAGCAAAACGTTACTGGAGGATATACGGCAAACCTTCGCGAACTTGAGAAGGTTCCGAATGAAGCTTAATCCGGACAAGTGCACGTTTGGCGTGCCGGCAGGAAAATTACTCGGTTTTCTTGTATCCAGCCGAGGTATAGAGGCCAACCCAACAAAGATTAAGGCAGTAGAAAGAATGGAATTGCCAAGATGCTTAAATGATGTGCAAAAATTCACGGGTTGTCTAGCCTCGCTCAGCCGATTTGTATGTCGGCTGGGAGAGAAGGCGCTACCATTATATCAGCTGATGAAGAAATCAGATAAATTCGTTTGGACTCCACAAGCGGACAGCGCGTTTCATGAGTTGAAAAAAATGTTGGTCACAGCACCTATTTTGGCTTCTCCATTATCAAAAGAGCCTATGTTGCTCTATATAGCGGCTACCAATAGAGTAGTAAGTGCTGTAGTCGTAGTAGAACGACTTGAAGATAATAAGTTGGTACAGAGGCCGGTATATTATTTAAGTGAGGTGTTGTCCACTTCAAAACAGAATTACCCACATTATCAGAAGATGGCTTATGGGGTGTACATGTCGGCAAAAAAGCTTAAACATTACTTCGAAGAGCATCCCATCAGAATAATCTGTGAAGCGCCCATATCCGACATATTGAGCAACAAAGATGCAAGTGGCCGAATAGCTAAATGGGCAATCGAATTGTCACCATACGCTCCACAATTTGACAGAAGAGATGCAATCAAATCTCAAGCAGTCGCCGACTTCTTCGTGGATTGGGCCAAAGTGCAATACGAGCCACCATTACCAGATCCAAATTATTGGACGATGCATTTCAATGGTTCCAAACTAAGAAATGGTTTGGGGGCGGGAATAGTGTTAACCTCGCCCAAAAGAGATCAGCTAAAATATGTGCTACAAATACATTTTGCCACATCCAACAACGTAGCCGAATATGAAGCACTGGTTCATGGATTGAAAGTAGCAAAAGAGATTGGCATACGCCGAATCTTATGCTATGGGGACTCGGACCTAGTAGTACAGCAAGTCTCAGGAAATTGGGATGCATTAGATGCTAATATGGCTTTATACAGATTTCATGTGCAAAAGATCAGTGGATACTTTGAAGGATGTGAATTTAGCCACATACCTCGTGAAAATGATGCATGAATCGTTGTCAAAGCTCGGATCAACCCGGCAGTCAATTCCACCGGGTATTGCCCTGGAACACCTTAGAAAACCATCAATAATCCCTTCACCAGAATCCGAATCTATCTTTATCCCGGCTAGTTCGGCAGCAGACAACGTGCCGATGGAGGTAGACCAGCAATGTAACTCGGAATCCCCCAAGAGAAGGACAGCAGAAGTAAGCACAATTATGGAGAAGGCCGAGGTAGATATGTCGGCAGAAAACATGGAAATAAAGGAGACCACACCAGAAAAAGTCACACCGCTATGGGCGCAACCCATATTCTCTTACCTTAAAGACGCGGTATTACCAAGCAATGAAGTATTAGCAAGACCAACTGTAAGGAGAGCGAAAGCTTATACGATCATAAACAATGAGCTATATAAAAGAAGTGTCACAAGCGTATTGCAAAAATGTGTGAGTTCGGCAGAAGGCCGGGAGATCCTCCTAGATATACATCAAGGAGAGTGTGGACATCATGCCTCATCTCGTGCATTGGTAGCCAAAGCATTCAGGCATGGATTTTATTGGCCGACGGTGTTGAAAGAAGCCAAAGAGTTGGTGGAAAAATGCAATGGTTGCCAGAGATACGCAACCAAAATACATATGCCATCGGCCGAGCTAAAAACAATACCCATCACTTGGCCATTTGCTGTGTGGGGCTTAGATATGGTGGGACCATTTAAGCCGGCCCGAGGGGGAATGACCCACATCTTGGTTATGGTGGACAAGTTCACAAAATGGATTGTAGTGAAACCAATAAAAAGTGCGATGGGCCCACAAAGTAAAATTTCTCAAAGATATTATTTTAAGATATGGGTACCCACACGGTATTATCACGGATAATGGCACAAATTTTGCGAAGGAGCCTTTGCGGATTCGTAGAGAAAAATACATAAGGTTATATATTGCCTCTGTGGCTCACCCAACGTCTAATGGGCAAGTGGAAAGGTCTAATGGACTAGTATTGTCAGGAATAAAACCACGACTTGTTGAACCACTGCAAAGGTCGGCAGGATGTTGGATTGAGGAACTCCCAGCCGTGTTATGGAGCCTCAGAACTACTCCAAATAGGTCAACAGGATACACACCATTCTTTCTAGTGTACGGGGCAGAGGTCGTGCTTCCAGCCGACATAATACATGACTCGCCAAGAGTTACTCAGTATACAACCTCGGAAGTAAACGAAATAGCTCGGCAAGATACTGTAGACCTGCTAGAAGAAGCCAGAGAACTGGCACTATCACGATCAGCTATTTATCAGCAGAACCTGCGATGATATCACAGCAAAAAGGTGAATCCAAGGGTATTCAAAGAAGGAGATTTAGTCCTCAGACTGGTGCAACGCACGGCCGGCATGCACAAGCTGTCACCTCCATGGGAGGGACCATTCATCATGAGCAAGGCATTACATAACGATGCCTATTATTTAATCGATGCTCAATCCCCCGGAAGGGACAAGGCAGACAAAGCTGGCGAAGAAACGAAGCGGCCATGGAACGTAGCCCTGCTTCGTCCATTCTACTCATAGCATAGTATTTCAAGGTCAAGGACCAATGATGTATTAAACCTCGGCATCCAGGAAGCGGTGACTCGGGGCGCCATATGTTATTTCAATTTCATGTTATGTATTAAACCTCGGCATCCAGAGCAGTGACTCGGGGACTGCCATATGTTATTTCAATTTCATGTTATGTATTAAACCTCTACATCCAGAGCAGTGACTCGGGGACTGCCATATGTTATTTCAACTTCATGTTATGTATTAAACCTCGGCATCCAGAGCACTGACCCGGTGACTGCTATAGATATTTGAAGTTTCAATTTATGTACTAAACCTCGGCATCCAGAGCAGTGACTCGGGGACTGCCATATGTTATTTCAATTTCATGTTAGGTATTAAACCTCGGCATCCAGAGCAGTGACTCGGGGACTGCTATAGATATTTGAAGTTTCAATTTATGTACTAAACCTCGGCAGTCAAAGCAGCAACTAGAAAACTACCATATACCGCCCCAGAGCTATGTTGAGCACCAAACCTTGACGCCCTGGGCAGCGCCTCGGCGGTGGTCTTATATTGTTCCTGAGATTTAGTTTACACACTAGACTTCAGCAGAACAGGCAATCACTCGGGGACTGCCATGTATTGTTCCAAAGTGGCAGTCAATCTTTGATACGCAAAGGGTATCGCACTTCGGCACTCAGGATAAGAACAGATCAACCCCGTATGATGTTCGAAGCTCACACACAGATTACTCGACTAAAACACGAGAAAACAAAGACAAAGATACATCCTAACACCAAAATATGCAGGATACCAAAGCAAGAATTCGGATGGGAACCCACTTAAGCAAAGTTATAATAACTGCAAACTTATATGTCGCAGCAATGTACGGCAAAAGGAGATTCAGGTCATACAGTAAATTAACAAGTATTCCACGGACATCATACGCCCGGCATACCAGGGATAGGAAATGACTTAAACGTTTTTCACTGGAGAGGCGGCAACCTGGTCAGGGACTGGGGACTCCGAGGTAGGAGGAACTTTGGCCGATGTTACCTCGCCCTCCGCAGACCTAGGTGCAACCTCGGGCTTTGAGGCTGCCGAGGAGCATCAATTTGCGATGGAATGCCGGTACCCTTGGAGGAGGATCGCGTGTCGCCGTTGTCATCCGAGCTCGAACTGGAGTCACCAGAAGTGGCCGAGTCATCTTCGTCTCCCCCTTGCTCAGCTGAATCATCTGATGCATCCTCGACTACGACCTCCTCGTCCGGGTTTGAAAGGAAACTCGGCCCTTCATTCCAGGTGTGCACGTCGACATACTCGACGAGTTGAAAGGCGCGAGCTTGCCGAAGAGCAACAAAAGTGGGATCCTCAACCCAACGAGAACCGGTGCGAAAATTCCTCAGGATATCAAGAGAAATGTCTTCGTACCATGACATGATAACGGTGAGGGCCATATTAGCACCAGCTCGCCCAGCAGATTCCCTCCAAAGACTTAGTTGTTTTTCAGAGGCATTCAATCTAGTCACCAGCAATTCGATCTCGCTGATGTTAGGAGTCCCAGAAGTATTCGGCCAGAGAGCACGGTGGGCTGCCAGTACCAAGTCCCTGCCCATGATTTTCATCGGACCAAGGGCAGCGCCGACAGAAACCAAGAAATCTTCTATTGAATATTCAAAATTCATGTCAACAGGGAGACCTCGGCGCGCACGAGCAGCAAGGACCGCTTTAGAGCTCACGGGCTTAGCTTCAGGAAAATGACCTGCGCAATTCAGGAGGCGTCAGAAGGCAGCAGAAGGAAGAAAGATAATCCGGCTATGTTAAGATGCTTACGATGAATGTAACTCATCATCAGCTAGAGGTCCTTCGCCCAGTCAATCTTGTTCTTCTCAAAGCGAGCAATTTCCTCGCTCATTCCTCGAGTTTTCAGCTCGGCAGCCTCAAAGAGCTCTTTATTCTTTTGTAATTCCAAAGCCAGCCGATTCTTCTCCTCGGAGAACTCCTGATCGACCTTTTCTAGCTCGGATTTCTGAGAAAGCTTAAGAGCCTCCACCTCGGCGCTTAGGCGAGCTATCTCGTCATCTTTTTCTTTTAGCTGCGCCGAATGAGTGGCGCCTTGTTCTAAAAAATGCAGCAGGCATGGGCGTACAATCTTGGTAAGATGATGCAAAGGTTCGTATCTCGGCTTTACCAAAGCCAAACAAAGTAAAAGAAACTTAGTGCACGTCTTAGAAAGGGAAAAGTACGAGGTAGATGGAAAACTAACCTTCCAAGCTCTTGACTTTCTTCTCAATACGAATATTGAGATTATTGATGTTACCTGTTAACCCACAAAGTAAGCCGGCATCCCACAGACAAAACAATGGCAATATTAGAGATGACAAGGAAAATGATCGGCATATCTGCTTTTTTCACCACAGGTATAACTTTTTCATATTTTTCTTGCAACTTCTTGTGCGAGAAAAGCAGTCTTTGAAATTCAGCAGTTCGCCGGTCATGTGCAACCTGAGCAATAGAACAAACAATGAATGGATATTCAAAGCCAAAATAGATCCGAGTTAAGCGAAAACTTAACTCAGATCTAGGTGGCTGGATATTCAAAGCCAAAACAGATCCGAGCTAAGCGAAAACTTAACCCGGATCTAGGTGGCTGGATATTCGAAGCTAAAGCAGATTCGAGTTAAGCGAAAACTTAATTCAGATCTAGGTGGCTGGATATTCAAGGCCAAAACAGATCCGAGCTAAGCGAAAACTTAACCCGGATCTAGGTGGCTGGATATTCGAAGCTAAAGCAGATCCGAGTTAAGCGAAAACTTAACCCGGATCTAGGTGGCTGGAAATTCGAAGCTAAAGCAGATCCGAGTTAAGCGAGAACTTAACCCAGATCTAGGTGGCTGGATATTCAAAGCCGAAACAGATCTGAGTTAAGCAAAAACTTAACCCAGATCTAGGTGGCTGGATATTCAAAGCCAAACCATATCCGAGTTAAGCGAAAACCCAACCCAGTTCTAGGTGGCTGGATATTCAAAGCCAAACCAGATCCGAGTTAAGCGAAAACTTAACTTAGATCTAGGTGGCTGGATATTCGAAGCCAAAACAGATCCGAGTTAAGCGAAAACTTAACTCAGATCTAGGTGGCTGGATATTCAAAGCCAAAAGTAGATTCGAGTCAGGCGAAAGCTTAACCCAGACCTATGTGGCTAGACATTCAAAGAACAGCTAGATAAAATTTAAGCAAAAGTTTAAGATAGATTTACTCGGATATAGGCTCAAACCCTAAATTAAGTAGAGCTAAGTATAGCACAATAAAAACTTCCAAGCGAATAACAAGTTACTCGTTTACAAGTTCCGGGGACTAATGTATATATAATAGCATATGGAGAATCAGTCTAAACCCCGAGAAGTAGCAATTACCTCGTTCATCTTGTTGCTATCCAGAATGATCTTGGCAGCTTGATCCAAACAGCTGCTGATGTCGGAAAGTTGAAACGGCTGACTATTTTGATTGCCCTCAAGCTGATCAGCAGCATTCCAGTTATGAGCATACTCCACCAGCGAGCCGAGGCTGTTCCCACTAGCCGTCCGGGTTAAGACTTTACCTCGGACATGTTGGGCAACCATCGCATGAGGCTGGTATGAAGAACAAGCTGAGTCTTGGCAATGAGGTAACAGAGGCTTTGGTAAGTAGCGATTTGCTTTGCAGACGTCGGTGATACTCGGCTGAGAAGAGCCGGCAAGACCTTTTTGGGAAGTGGAAGTTTTAGTGGCAACAGTTTTTCTTACTGTGGAGGCACCAGCAGAAGTTGATACCTCAGCAATGGGAATGGCGCCCTTAGAAGCAGGAGGGATCACAGGCGCTGAGGGCGCCGGGGTATCAGCGGCCATGGATGCGGCTGGGGTTACAGTAGGAGCTACCGAGGTAGAAAGAGGCTCGGTGGATATGCTCGGATTCAGTGGAGGGGCAACGGGTTTAGTAGAAATCTCGGAGACACGAATATCAGGCGCATCGTGACGAGGGGGTGACATATGTGGAGCTGGAGGAGACGTAGCACGAGCAGGACTAGGAATCCTAGTATCTTCAACAGGCGGAGGAGACGACTGCCGAATCAGGCGGCTAGTCATGCTAGGACCGCCAGGCTTAACGGAAAGCGGAGCACTGCGAAAATAAGAAAGAAAAAGGTGTCGGGATGGAAAGCGAACAGGGAACAAGAAATACGAGCAAAACGAACTTACCTCACGACCCTGTGCATGGTCTTGCGCTGGGAGGGTTCGAGCAGACTTCTTCATTCGCTTCTTGGGGCCGCCTCAAGCACTAGCAGAGCCCAGCGTTTCCCGAGGTAATCGGGGCGGGATGCAATAGGCTCGGCGTCGTGAACCTGACCGGCCGGATTAGCTGGGAAAGTAGAAGCCGGAAATGCATAAGAAATAGGCATTGCGGCAACTACCTCAAGAGCTTGGACCTCGTCCGAATCACCTTCCTCCTCATGGACCGAAGTTTTGCCACGAGCGCGAGCCGTAGCAGGATCCGACTTAGGGACGAATTCTTCGGAGTCCGGCTCCCCAACGTCCGGGGTATTCCGATCCATGATCCACAGGCGACAAAACCTTGGCGTCCTCGTCCTTTTGCTCTGCGAACCTCTGTGAGGCGAAAAAGAAGGAAGGTTAGGGAAAAAGGCTATGAAAACAGTAGAAAGTCAAAGCATTGAGGGTTAAACTTACTGCAGGAGGAGGACGCTCGCGGGTAAACGGTTTCAATCCCCAGGTCCAATCTTTAGGCATCTCCATCTTAAATATAGCTCGAACGCGCTTGAAGACAAGGTAGTTGTCCAGTTCGATGGTAGAGACTCGGTTGGGGTCAAGTGGACCACTCATGTAGCAAAGTTTGTGCGTCCTTTTCTGGAATGGGCAGATTCGGCTGCTGATGAAGGTAGCCATCAGGTCCTCGCCGCGTAATCCGGCCCGGATCAGTTCTTTGAGCCGAGTCTCGAAAAGCTCGGCCAAGACGTGGCTCCTCCTCGGATTGTAAGTCCAATTCACCTTGGAAGGCGGACCAATGGAGAAGGCAGGGAGCCGAATCTTGTCTTCTGTTCCTTTGTTCTTGACGTAAAAGAAGGATTTGTGCCACTTCTTGCACGACTCTAACCCGGTGATGCAAGGAAATACAGACTTCCTCCAAGGTGTAATGGACGCCGCCCCGCACTGAGTAAGCAGTTTCTCGGAAGGGTGCAGAGACTTGTCAGGGACTACATTAGAACGGATCTGGAAGAACTTCGCCCAGACGTGCACGGACGGCCATAGGCCGAAGTATCCCTCCGAGGCGGAGATGAATGCAGAAAGAGAAGCGATGGCGTTCGCAGGAAGATGATGCGGCTGAAGGCCAAAGTAGTCGAGAAACTCTCTTGCGAAATCGCTAAGAGGGAGACCAAAGCCGCGCGAGAAATGCGACATAAAAACTACGTACTCGCCCTCACTAATTTCCGGAGATAACTCGTTGCCGGGTAAATGACAAGAGACCTCGGCAGGAATCCTCCGGGTTCGGATGAGCCATTCGATCTCCCGCCGGATGGCGAGAGCCTGCCACGAGCCCGCTCAGGCCCAGAGGCAGCATCATCGTCCTCTACCAGGGCACCGCTAAAGGAACTAGACATGATTTCACCGGAGAGATCGCCGGAGGAACAACTCGCGGCGGAGGAAAACTTAGAGCTACGAGGCCCCGTCGCAATTCTACGCAAAAACGGCGGCGGAACGACGACTGAACCGCAGCGCACGAACAAAGAGGAAACGAAGAGATCTAGAGGAAAGCCTAGGCGGCAAGACCGAAAAGAGCTCACCGGCGACGACGCCGCAACAAATAAGCGGCGACGAGGCATTGAGCAGCGGCGGAATCCTCCTCGTCGCAGAACCAGTTGAGCGTGCGGCGGCGGAACCACGAACGAGCACATAAGCGCGAGAAAGAAGAAGGGTGCGGGCGAGCGAGAAGTGGAAAAAGAAACTCCCAGGCGCCACGCTCCTCTTTATAACCTAGCCACAGGCAAGGTAGTGGGATCGTGGGTGTGGCAGTTGGCGGCACGGATCGTGTGCGCAGCACGACCACACGTCGCTGGGCGGAACCGCACCGAAGGCCACACGATTGACCAAGGAGCTCACGATCCCCAACGAGAACGGCGAGGCGTCGCGACAGCGACAGCATGGCAAGAATCGTAAAGAACGCTGTAGAGGAACAAAAAACTAGAGAAACAATGATGAGAATGACACGTGGGACGAGGCGTGCACTACTAAATACGGTGTTATCACCACGACAATATAACTCGGAAACAATACATAACGAGCATCGTGAAACTGATACAACCCGGCCGAGGTTATCGGCGGGACCGTACCAGCTTCGGGGACTAATGTTGGGGAGGTAACCCCGGATAGGGTAAAGACGGGGAAAGATGAAAGGGTGTTCCCCGTCTAGTTTCCGAGTTACACTCTGAGTCGGCCGAATCCTGTAGAGGTCGGCCGAGATAGGAAAGGACAGGACCCTTGTAGTGAGGGCAAGGCATTACCCGGCCGAGATACAGCGTAAGTCGGCCGGGCTAGCCCAATCTTGATGCGGTGAAGGACAAGCCGAGTTACGAGGCAGGGCGAATGATGCTGGCTTGCGAGAAGGAGAAGCCTAAAGTCAAACTCTAGTAGCAGGCTAGGGAGAATCTGAGCGAAGCCAAGCACTAGGGACAAAGGTGCAGAGCGACAGAGAGACAGAAGGAGGCCACGGAGGTGACAGTCCTAAAGCCCGAGGCACACAGGAGGGCCCCTCTGGAACTTTGCCGTCATTAGGGGAGCGACAGGGAAAGGGGGGCGCCGAACTACTATATTGGTACAAGCATATTCCTCGAATATGCTTGCCACATCAGCCCTAAAAAGGAACCCAAGGCTCTCCTTTATAAGGGCAGGCTTGGAGCCTGAGGAGGGGATAGACTCATTCTTGGGACCGTTAGGCTGGTAAAGTTCCCTCTTTCTCCTTGTATACAGCTCAAGGAGCACTTGTAACTCAAGGAAGGAGAAATACAGATCTTTGCGTTAGCTTTCTGTGTGTAGAATCCACTACATCTTCCCTCCCCAGATCCCACTAGCATCCATTGGCCCCTAACTTTAGCATACCCATGGCATCTGCCGTGCCACCACCACGACATACAACCTATGGATCCACTAGTGTCATTGCATGTGAGTTCTTTTTAGTAAAAACAACCAGAGTCATTGCATGTGTGTTCTTTTTAGTAACAACAACCAGAGTCATTGCATGTGTGTTCTTTTCACATACCACATATAGATCCACCAGTGTCATTGCATGTGTGCTCTTTTTACTAACAACAACCAGAGTCATTGCATGTGTGTTCTCTTCAGAGACCACACATGGATCCACCAGTGTCATTGCATGTGTGTTCTTTTTACTAACAATAACTAGAGTCATTGAAATGTGTGCTCTTTTCACAATCCACCTTTGGATCCACCAGTGTCATTGCATGTGTGTTCTTTTTACTAACAACAACCAAGTCATTGAAATGTGTGTTCTTTTCACATACCACATATGGTTCCACTAGTGTCATTGAAATGTGTGTTCTTTTTAGAGACTACACATGGATCCACCAGTGTCATTGCATGTGTGTTCTTTTCACTAACAACAACCAGAGTCATTGCATGTCTGTTCTTTTCACATACCACATATGGATCCACCAGTGTCATTGCATGTGTGTTCTTTTCATAATCCACCTATGGATCCACCAATGTCATTGCATGTGTGTCCTTTTCACTAACAACAACTGGAGTCATCGCATGTGTGTTCTTTTCACATACCACATATGGATCCACCAGTGTCATTGCATGTGTGCTCTTTTCACAATCCACAGATGGATCCACCAGTGTCATTGCAGGCGTGTTCTTTTTAGTAACAACAACCAGAGTTATTGAAATGTGTGTTCTTTTTACAGACCACACATGGATCCACCAGTGTCATTGCATGTGTGTTCTTTTCACTAACAACAACCAGACTCATTGCATGTGTGTTCTTTTCACATACCACATATGGATCCACCAGTGTTATTACATGTGTGTTCTTTTCACAATCCACCTATGGATCCACCAGTGTCATTGCATGTGTGTTCTTTTCACTAACAACAACTGGAGTCATTGCATCTGTGTTCTTTTCACATACCACATATGGATCCACCAGTGTCATTACATGTGTGCTCTTTTAACAATCCACCTATGGATCCACCAGTGTCATTGCATGTGTGTTCTTTTTAGTAACAATAACCAGAGTCATTGAAATGTGTGCTCTTTTCACAATCCACCTTTGGGTCCACCAGTGTTATTGCATGTGTGTTCTTTTCACTAACGACAACCAAGTCATTGAAATGTGTGTTCTTTTCACATACCACATATGGATCCACTAGTGTCATCGAAATGTGTGTTCTTTTTAGAGACTACACATGGACCCACCAGTGTCATTGCATGTGTGTTATTTTCACTAACAACAACTAGTGTCATTGCATGTGTGTTCTTTTCACATACCACATATGGATCCACCAGTGTCATTGCATGTGTGCTCTTTTCACAATCCACCTATGGATCCACCAGTGTCATTGCATGTGTGTTCTTTTTACTAACAACAACCAGAGTCATTGCATGTCTGTTCTTTTCACATACCACATATGGATCCACCAGTGTCATTGAAATGTGTGTTCTCTTCAGAGACCACACATGGATCCACCAGTGTTATTGCATGTGTGTTCTTTTCACTAACAACAACTAGTGTCATTGCATGTGTGTTCTTTTCACATACCACATATGGATCCACCAGTGTCATTGCATGTGTGTTCTTTTCACTAACAACAACTAGTATCATTGCATGTGTGTTCTTTTCAAATACCACATATGGATCCACCAGTGTCATTGCATGTGTGCTCTTTTCACAATCCACCTATGGATCCACCAATGTCATTGCATGTGTGTTCTTTTTAGTAACAACAACCAGAGTCATTGAAATGTGTGTTCTTTTCACATACCACCTATGGATCCACCAGTGTCATTGCATGTGTGTTCTTTTTACTAACAACAACCAGAGTCATTGCATGTGTGTTCTTTTCACATACCACATATGGATCCACCAGTGTCATTGAAATGTGTGTTCTCTTCAGAGACCACACATGGATCCACCAGTGTCATTGCATGTGTGTTCTTTTCACTAACAACAACTAGAGTCATTGCATGTGTGTTCTTTTCACATACCCCATATGGATCCACCAGTGTCATTGCATGTGTGCTCTTTTCACAATCCACCTATGGATCCACCAGTTTCATTGCATGTGTGTTCTTTTTAGTAACAACAACCAGAGTCATTGAAATGTGTATTCTTCTCACATACCACCTATGGATCCACCAGTGTCATTGCATGTGTATTCTTTTTGGTAACAACAACCAGAGTCATTGCATGTGTGTTCTTTTCACATACCATATCAGGATCCACCAGTGTCATTGAAATGTGTGTTCTCTTTAGGGACCACACATGGATCCACCAGTGTCATTCCATGTGTGTTCTTTTCACCAACAACAACCAGAGTCATTGCATGTGTGTTATTTCCACAAACCAAATATGGATCCACCAGTGGCATTGCATGTGTGCTTCCACCTATGGATCGACCAGTGTCATTGCATGTGTGTTCTTTTTAGTAACAACAACCAGAGTCATTGAAATGTGTGTTCTTTTCACATACAACCTATGGATCCACCAGTGTCATTGCATGTGTGTTCTTTTTAGTAAAAACAACCAGAGTGTGACACCCCGGTTCTGAAAAGACCGTGGCCTCTATGTGACATGCCAATCCCTGGATCGGTTCATTGGCCCACAATAGAGTAAGATAGATAACATTGAAAAATATCCATGTATCATAGATAACGAAGATCCAGAGTACCATTATTACAATAAAAGCTTAGCACAAAGCTAGCTCAAATTCTTCAGGTAGCAACATAAACGAGATAAATCCTCCATTCTTCAAATTGCCCACAAGTGAACAAGTGCCGAGTGGAGTACTGTGGCCTATAACGATCAATCAGAATCGGAATAACCTGCAGCATAAAACGCAACAGCCCCGAAGGGTCAATATATGGAATGTATGGCAAGTAGAGCTGTAAATGGAGACAATAGTACTAACATCTACATGCATATTTGGCAAGTGGAGTTGTGTCTGGCTTGCATTTGCAAATAACTTTGTCCTACTTTCATAAACAGTTTTTGATTTTCTTTGAAAAGATCCCAATTAAGTTAACCCAACAATATTAAACAATTATGAAATTAGAATGAGCGAGAAACATGTCATGGAATCAATATCTAGCAACTCAGTTGTCCATAATCGGGGACACGGCTAATCGATTAGATTATACACTCTGCAGAGGTTAGTACACTTTACCCATGTGACTTGGCCAGCCCAGCTCGTACCATCACTCTCATTTTGGGTGATGAAAGGGAGAAGACCAAGAAGAGACTGTTCGGGAAGTAGCTCCTCAATCCCGACGCGCACCGGTCCAACCTACCAAAATTCTACATCTCTGGATACGCGGGTTCGAGTTACCACAACCTACTAAGTCCAACCAACCGCCCATTTCATTATTGGCACATGGTTGTACACGTAAGCTACACAATAAGGAAGCCAATCATTCTCTCTTGATACCTGGGTGCCTTTCCGCAATGAAACCACCAAAAATTATCAATACCATCACACCCAGGGGATTCATTGATTAAGTTGTTTTAGTTTTCACAAACCAATACTTTGAGAAAACAAGTATCAATGATGTAACCCAGCCCTCGTTCAACATAGCATGGCTAAGCACATCTACAACGGTGGTTCATCTACAAGGAAATCCCTACCACATAATAGGTCATAGCATAGCGATAGTATCATCCTACTCATGCAACTACAAAATACACGACAATGCATTGAAAATAGTAGGACGATATCATGAACAAAGTAGCATCTACTTGCCTTGATTGAAGCGGTCGGAGGAACAATCCAAACATGAGCAAGGGTTGCACTCCACACAATCTACACGACACAATTGCATTCATAAACAAACAATTCACAAACATATGCAACAAAGATGATGCATGAATGCAAGAACGGCAAGTGAATTGGTGCTACAGCTGCACCATATAATACTAATACATATTACTACCGAATACATGCATGGAAAATAGATTTGGCGCTAGGAAAACTATTAACCAAAAGTAGAGATCTCTACTAGAGCTAGAACTTAAATAATTCACTACCGGTAGTATACTGTTTGTAAAATCCCGGAAAAATTCTACCGCATAGGCATCGCTGATAAGAAACAGTACCAATTGGAATTACTCAAAAAAGAGTTATAAAACATCCCGAGTAATTAAAACACTGCAGAAAGCCATTAGACAAATACTGCAGAAGTTTTTACCTTAAGCCTATCTTTTTATATCACGATGAGATTCCCCTCGTTCATACGAGTTCAGGGACATATCATACGCGATTTTAGGAGCTACGAAACTTTTACTACGAATTTATTACTCCGAAAAGGCCACTAATTAGTTTGATTAAACTGTACTAAACCTGATGGTAAAAGTCTGAACCAAAGTTACAGCGAGATTCTACACGACTCACTGAACTCGTGCATATTTTATTTGCAAATTTTGGCCAAGCGGTTTAATTTCTATGCAATTTACAAGATTCTACCGAAATCTGCCAATTAAAGGGATTAACGAAATTGACCCAGTCAACTACTGTCTGCTGACTGGGCGTCTGACCAGTCAACGTCTGGGGCCTCTGACTAGTCAACGTCTGGGGCCTCTGACTAGTCAACGTCTGGAGTGCTGACCAGTCAACGAACGATCTAAGCCGCTGATCTGAGATCTGACGGTGGCTGCTGTCTTACCGGAAACGGACGGCGAATCGAACTCCGGCGAGCTCCGGACGGCGGCAACGATCGGTTCCGGTGGCGTGGAAACTCCTGCAAGTACGTACACAGTCAACTACGGTTTTGGAATAATTAGACGCTGCAGTGGCGATCTGCAGGCGAAGCGCGGCGGCGGATGGAGACGCGAGCACGGGAACGGAAGAGGGCGGCGAGGAACCCGGCAGACGCGGCGATGGCGGCAGCGGAGGGCGGCGGCGGCGAGAAGCGGCGGCGGCGCGGCGGCGCTGGAGGCGTGCGTGCGAGGAGGAGATGGCGGCGGTTTGGGTTGCGTGCACGGGAACCAGGGGTGGGGCCCTCCTAAAAGTCCTCGCGCAGAAAAAAAAAGAAAAGAAAAAATCCTGAACCGAATCGGTCCGGATTGGACTCCGTTTGGAAATCGGTCCGATTTTCGGACCGTTTTCCGGCGGTTTACTAAAACGTCCGAGTCTTTTGCATACGAACTCCGATTAGAGCGATTTTCGCGCCTACGGGTTCGTATCGTCGAGGGGAACAACCTTCAGTCGAAGTTTGAGCGAAAGCTCGAACCTACAAAGGTGGTTGTTGCAAGTCCCTCTGAAGCTCCCCGCAGGAACCTCGAAGCGAAGTAGAAACGGGGTTTTGCAAATAGCGTTTCGTCGATCCTCTCTACTCGACGGTAATGCATGGAAAGATATGATGCGATGCAATGAATGATATGCAAGACCAAATCTAAAATTTGGGATGTGACAAGACTAACCCCCTTAAGATGAATCTCGTCCTCGAGATTCGTAGCAACTAACAAATAGGTGTGGGTAGTCCTCTCGGATGTCATCTTCACGCTCCCAAGTGGCTTCCTCTTCGGTGTGGTGGCTCCACTGCACCTTGCAAAACTTGATTGTCTTGGTACGGGTAGTCCTTTCTGCTGTCTCCAGAATCTTGACCGGTTTCTCCTCATAGGTCAAATCATTCTCAAGCTGAACCTCCTCTAGCGGTACAGTGTCTCTCAATGGTGTATCCACCATCTCCGGATGGCACTTCTTCAGCTGGGATACGTGGAACACGTTGTGAACAGCAGACAGAGCCTCTGGCAACTCCAACTGATAGGCAACTTCTCCTTTGCGTGCTAAGACCCGATACGGTCCAATAAATCGAGGTGCCAGCTTACCCTTAATACCAAATCTCTTGATTCCACGGAGTGGCGATACTCTGAGGTATGCTCTATCACCTATCTCATATACCACTTCCTTGCGCTTGTC
The DNA here is from genome assembly GCA_023614405.1 of Avena insularis. Lineage (NCBI taxonomy): Eukaryota > Viridiplantae > Streptophyta > Magnoliopsida > Poales > Poaceae > Avena > Avena insularis. The sequence goes on along the minus strand of CM042684.1, from coordinate 274,214,648 downwards.
GTCAGCGTAGCTCTTCTGCCTTGATTGTGCTATCTTCAGCCTGTCCCTAATCAAGGCGACCTTCTCCTCAGCGTCCTTGATCAAGTTAGGTCCAAACAACTGACGTTCTCCTACTCCATCCCATAGCAATGGTGTTCGGCACCGTTTCCCATATAACACATCGAACGGTGACGTCTTGATGCTGGTTTGATAGCTGTTGTTGTAGGAAAACTCCGCATACGGTAAATTCTCATCCCAACTAGACCCATGAGCCAAGGCGCAAGCTCTTAGCATGTCTTCCAAAATCTGATTCACCCTCTCGGTCTGTCCATCAGTCTGTGGGTGAAACGCTGTGCTAAACTCCAATCTAGTACCAAGTGACTCGTGTAGCTGGCGCCAGAAGTGTGAGGTAAATTGGGTGCCTCTATCAGATACGATACTCTTGGGAACTCCATGTAGGCACACAATCTTGTCCATGTAAATCTTGGCCAACCTTGCACTTGTATAGGTCGTCTTCACCGGTATAAAGTGGGCTACCTTGGTCAAATGATCGACCACTACCCAAATAGAGTCATATCCAGACCTGGTCTCAAGCGATCTGTGATAAAGTCCATTCCCACTCTATCCCATTTCCAATCCGGCACGGGCAAAGGCTGTAGCAGTCCTGCTGGTTTCTGGTGTTCCGCCTTCACTCGGCTACATACATCACATAGGGCAATATGCTTGGCGATATCTCCCTTCATGTTGTTCCACCAGAATCTGTCCTTTAGGTCCATATACATCTTCGTATTGCCCAGATGTATGGAATACGACGAGTCATGATCTTCCTGCATAATCAACTTCCTTAACTCCGGATCGTTGGGCACGCACAAACAATCTCCATACCACAAGGTACCTTGCTCATCCTCGCGGAATTCCCTTGCTCGACCTTCCTTCATCTTTTCCTTAACTTCATCTATCTCTTTGTCTCCACTTGAGCCTTCCCGATTCTGTCTGGCGTTGGTTGGACTTCCATTGTAGCCAAGTATCCTTCAGATACTATCTCCAATCTAAGGTCCTTGAATTGCTTGCACAAATCCTCAGGCAATTCACCAATTGTCAATCCATTGGCATAAACCTTCCGGCTCAGAGCATCAGCTACTACATTGGCCTTTCCTGGGTGGTATTGTAGATTCATATCATAGTCCTTGATAAGTTCCAACCATCTCCTTTGTCTCATGTTCAGCTCCTTCTATGTAAATATGTATTTCAGGCTCTTGTGGTCGGTGTACACATCACAGTGTTTTCCCATTAAGTAATGCCTCCATACCTTGGCGCATGAACCACCGGGACGCTAACTCCAAGTCGTGTGTGGGGTAATTCCGCTCATGGTGCTTGAGTTGTCATGAGGCATAAGACACTACTCTCCCATCTTGCATCAGCACACTCCCAAGTCCACAATCGAGAAGCATCACAGTACACTTGGAAATCCTTCGAAGATCTGTAAACACACAACAGTATGATACTAGTCGACGCTTCAGTTCCTGAAAGTTAGCTTCACACACATCCGTCCATTCAAACTTCCTCTCCTTCTTCAGAAGTTCAGTCATCGGCTTTGCAATCTTGGAAAAGTTTTCAATGAACCTCCTGTAATATCCAAGTCCCAAAAGCTTGAATCTCTCGGCATTCTTGGGTGCTTCCCACTCGATTCTGCAGTCACTTTGCTTGGATCAACAGCGACTCCTTCTCCTGACACTACGTGTCCAAGAAACCCAATGGTGTTAAGCCAGAATTCACACTTGCTGAATTTGGCATACAGCTGGTGTTCCCTCAGTTTCTCCATAATCAGTCGCAGATGTTTCTCATGCTCAGCATCATCCTTGGAATATATCAGTATGTCATCAATAAACACCACTACGAACTTGTCCAAGTACTCCATAAATACCTTGTTCATCATGGTCATGAAATATGCTGGGGCATTCGTTAGTCCAAATGACATAACTGTATACTCGTATAAACCATACCTAGTAGTGAAGGCGGTTTTTGGTACATCCTCCTTCCGGATCTTCAATTGAAAGTAGCCAGATCGCAGATCAATCTTGCTGAACACCTTTGCTCCTTCCAGTTGATCAAACAAATCATTTATGTTCGGCAGAGGGTACTTGTTCTTGATGGTTACCTCATTCAGCGAACGATAGTCCACCACTAACCTCTTGGTGTTGTCTTTCTTCTCCACAAACAGAACAGGTGCACCCCATGACGACGCACTAGGCTGAATGAATCCCTTTTCCAGCTGCTCTTTCAACTGTTTCTTCAATTCCCTCAGCTCATCCACATCCATCTTATATGGTTTCTTTGCTATTGGTCCTGTTCCCGGCATCAGGTCGATAAGAAACTCTACTTCCCTGTCAGGTGGCATTCCTGGCAGTTCTTCCGGAAACACGTCGGGGTAATCCCTAATCACTGGCACAGTATCCATGCTAACCCCCTTAAGAGAATTCAGCTTACACCTTCCTGGTCGTGCGGCTAACTTGAATCTAATCCTCTTACCATCCGGGGTTTTGAGTGAAACAGCTCGCTGTGCACAATCTGTGTGTCCCTCATGCATAGACATCCAATCCATACCCAGAATAACGTCTAATCCCTGTGATTCCAACACTACCAAATGTGCAATGAAGTTGTGTGTTCCAATCCTCACAGTTAAATTGCGGCATCCCGCACTAGCTATCATATCTCCTCCAGGTGAACTCACTCTAAAAGACCTCTTCATAGACTCAGTAGGTAACTTATACTTATCCACAAATGCTCTTGATATGAATGAATGTGATGCACCAGTATCGAAAAGTATAAGTGCAGGGTAAGTGTTGATTGGAAACTTACCAATCACAAGGTCAGGCTTGTCTGGAATCTCTTCCACATTCATGTGCTTCACTATGGCCTTCTCATTGTTGGTTGGCTTCAGTCCTTTCCTCTCCAGACAGTTGTCAGCATAGTGTCCCTTCTGCTTACACTTGAAGCATGTCACCTCACTCAGATCCTTCTTCACAAAATTGCGACCACGGTTGCGGTCATGTCCACCGTGTCCTCCAGAGTGGTGAGAGTGTCCTCCCTTGTGGCTGTGGTGACTGCTCCTATGGTTGTCATGACGATGCCCATATCCTCCATGGTGGTGGCGGTCATGGCTCCCATGGTCACTTCCTCCATGCTTGGAGTATCCATCATATGAAGTGCGAGACTTGTGGTGTGAGCCAGAGTGGTGATTGTTGTTCTTTCTCTTGCGGCTTTCCACCTGCTTGTGCTTCCCTTCCAAGATTCTGGCCTTGTCCATGAGCTCCTGGAAAGTGGGGCAATAAACCACCAGTAGCTGCACTGAAAGCTCATCACTGAGGCCATCCAGAAATCTCTCCCTCCTTTTTGCATCAGTGTCAACATCCTCAGGTGCATAACGGGACAAATTATTGAACTCCTCAATATACTCGGCCACGGTGCGATTGGTTTGGCGCAAGTTGCGGAACTCCTTCCTCTTCAGGCTCAGAACTCCTAAAGACACGTGGTCGGTCCTGAAACCTTCCTCAAACATAGCCCAAGTCATGGTATTCAGAGGGTGGGTGATCTGAAATGTGTCCCACCAAGAAGCGGCTGGTCCCTCCAGTAGGTGAGCGGCAAACCTCACCTTCTCAGCATCAGTGCATCCAACAGTTACTAGATCCTTGTTGACGGAACGCAACCAGTCGAGAGCAACCATTGGTTCCGTTGCAGTAGAGAACTTAGCTGGCCTTAACCTCAGAAATCTGGTGAGAGCATCTCCCTGAGGCTGATTGTTTCCATTGTTGTTGTTCTGATTTGCCATGAACTGGGTCATAACTTGGGTCAGCTGTGCCTGAGCTGTCATGAGCTGCTCCAACTCAGTGGGTTAGCGGTGGGGAGGCATCTGCGGTTCAGCACAGGTAAGTTTAGAAAGAATCAACTACGGTAATAGGATTCTACCCATGCATATGGTCAAGCAACAACAACCAATAGCAGACAATCACAAGCAAGCAACACATCAACAAACAAGCGGTCCAGCAACATCCCAGGTGTTATCCTAGCAGTATATACCTACTGAAATAGTTTTACAAGAGTTGGCAATGGTTAACTAAACAGTTGAGCATCAAAACGACAAAACAGCAATTCTGATAGAACAGTTCTGCTGTGTTCGCGAATTTTTCCGCCTGACTTAAACTCGTCAGAAAATTAAGCCAATTTTTGTGCATATAGAACAGGAATTTCCGCATCAGCCCAATTTTTTTCAGATTTTTCCGAGTTACCAGAAAAATATGAAAAATCGCGCAGTACTGCTGTATCAGCAGAAAAACTGCAGCGAAAACAACACAGATAGTAACCAAATTGCCATAACTCTTTCATATAATTTGCACAAATAATTCCTGGGATATTAGAGTACACAAATAAGCATCTAAACACTCTTACACTAACACGAACTAAGTATCACAACGATCGAGAATAATTCTAACGATTTCGCCTAACGAGGACTAATTGGTGGACTTCTATCTATTGCTTGAAGAGTTTGAGGTAGGCCCTTGCGGTCATGCGTTGGCGCTTCGGCTCGCGGTACAACCATGGCGGTGGAGTGTACACCTCTCCTGAACCATCACTTGAAACGTCAAACTCCACCTCTTCTGGATCCTCCTCTTCTTCTTCATCCTCAACTACAACTGCAACAGCTTCATCTCCTCCACCATCATCGTCTCCATCATCATCATCCTCGTCCTCATCATCATCATCTCCACTGTCATCATCATCCCCATTGTTGCCATCATCTCCATTGTCATCATCAGAGGGTGGATTCAGCTGTGCTTGGAGAGCGGCAATCTGGGCTGTCATAGCTTCAATAGTTTGATCCCTTTCTGGATTGTCCCTTGCGCAGTTGCTGTATGTTCCGGTGTTCTCCCGCAGTACCATGAAGATGTGCTATGGTTGCATCTCTGGCTATCAGGGCATTCTCCAGAACTCCCACAACTTCATGCAAAGTGTCAATCTCCTGTCCTTGGACCACCATACCATTGCTAGTAAAATCTGCAATCTCCTTTATCATCCTCACCTTCTCTGCTAGAGCTCCTTTCTCCCTTTCCATGTCCTCTATGTGCCTCCGACGGGGCGGCATGTTGTTCCTGTCGCCCGGGGTAACCACAATGTTCCCATCTTCATCACGCCTTCCATAGTCACGGTAGGGTGAATCTGCTAGTAGTAGGTGTCGGACTTGATGGCACTGGCAATACAGGGCTTCATGTATGGCCAAGTTGATTCCAAGTCCCCGCTGTGATGTCTTTGTGTAGATCAAATGCACGGGGTTTGGCAAGCGGCATCTCTGAATATGAAGGTAGTGATCTCCCATGCATCCTCTCCATATCCATAGGTGTACAGCCTTCTTCCCTTGAACATGGGCAGTGGCAATCCCAATGACTGCGAGAGCTGAGCTAACTGCCTTGCAAAGGGCCTTGGTGACTCCATGGTGGCATACTCAGTCCTGACTTCTCCCATCTATCAAGTAAAAGAGGAAAGTGTAAGAATAGCATATGGTAAGAATTTACGAGGGTGAAAGGCATAAGATGAAAGATAGAGTTAATATAGGCTTTAATAAATCTATGGCTTCCTAATCCAATTCTAGGTCACGATCCTCTACAATTACACACGGCTCGATACCATCCTGTGACACCTGGTTCGAAAAGACCGTGGCCTCTATGTGACATGCCAATCCCTGGATCGGTTCATTGGCCCACAATAGAGTAAGATAGATAACATAGCAAAATATCCGTGTATCATAGATAACAAAGATCCAGAGTACCATTATTACAATAAAAGCTTAGCACAAAGCTAGCTCAAATTATTCAGGTAGCAACATAAACGTAGATAAATCCTCCATTCTTCAAATTGCCCACAATTGAACAAGTGCGAGTGGAGTACCGTGGCCTATAACGATCAATCGAATCGGAATAACCTGCAGCATAAACGCAACAGCCCGAAGGTCAATACATGGAATGTATGGCAAGTAGAGCTAGTAAATGGAGACAATAGTACTAACATCTACATGCATATTTGGCAAGTGGAGCTGTGTCCGCTTGCATTTGCAAATAACTCTGTCCTACTTTCATAAACAGTTTTTGATTTTCTTTGAAAAGATCCCAATTAAGTTAACCCAACAATATTAAACAATTATGAAATTAGAATGAGCGAGAAACATGTCATGGAATCAATATCTAGCAACTCAGTTGTCCATAACCAGGGACACGGCTAATCGATTAGATTATACACTCTGCAGAGGTTAGTACACTTTACCCATGTGACTTGGCCATCCCAGCTCGCACCATCACTCTCATTTTGGGTGATGAAGGGAGAAGACCAAGAAGAGACTGTTAGGAAGTAGCTCCTCAATCCCGGCAGCACCGTCCAACCTACCAAAATTCTACATCTCCGGATACGCTGGTTCGAGTTACCACAACCTACTAAGTCCAACCAACCGCCCATTTCATTATTGGCACATGGTTGTACGTAAGCTACACAATAAGGAAGCCAATCATTCTCTCTTGATACCGGTGCCTTTCCGCAATGAAACCACCAAAATTATCAATACCATCACACCCAGGATTCATTGATTAAGTTGTTTTAGTTTTCACAAACCAATACTTTGAGAAAACAAGTATCAATGATGTAACCCATCCCTCGCTCAACATAGCATGGCTAAGCATATCTACAACGGTGGTTCATCTACAAGGAAATCCCTACCACATAATAGGTCATAGCATAGCGATAGTATCATCCTACTCATGCAACTACAAAATACGACAATGCATTGAAAATAGTAGGACGATATCATGAACAAAGTAGCATCTACTTGCCTTGATTGAAGCGGTCGGAGGAACAATCCAAACACGAGCAAGGGTTGCACTCCACACAATCTACACGACACAATTGCATTCATAAACAAACAATTCACAAACATATGCAACAAAGATGATGCATGAATGCAAGAACGGCAAGTGAATTGGTGCTACAGCTGCACCACATAATACTAATTTATATTACTACCGAATACATGCATGGAAAATAGATTTGGCGCTAGGAAAACTATTAACCAAAAGTAGAGATCTCTACTAGAGTTAGAACTTAAATAATTCACTACCGGTAGTATACTGTTTGTAAAATTCCGGAAAAATTCTACCGCATAGGAATCGCTGATAAGAAACAGTACTAATTGGAATTACTCAAAAAGGAGTTATAAAACATCCCGAGTAATTAAAACACTGCAGAAAGCCATTAGACAAATACTGCAGAAGTTTTTACTGTAAGCCTATCTTTTTATATCACGATGAGATTCCCCTCGTTCATACGAGTTCAGGGACATATCATACGCGATTTTCGGAGCTACGAAACTTTTACTACGAATTTATTACTCCGAAAAGGCCACTAACTAGTTTGATTAAACTGTACTAAACCTGACAGTAAAAGTCTGAACCAAAGGTACAGCGAGATTCTACACGACTCACTGAACTCGTGCATATTTTATTTGCAAATTTTGGCCAAGCGGTTTAATTTCTACGCAATTTACAAGATTCTACCGAAATCTGCCAATTAAAGGGATTAACGAAATTGACCCGATCAATCGTGGTTCGATCTGGCGCTGATAGGCGTCTGACCAGTCAACGTCTGGGGCCTCTGACTAGTCAACGTCTGGAGTGCTGACCAGTCAACGAACGATCTAAGCCGCTCATCTGAGATCTGACGGTGGCTGCTGTCTTACCGGAAACGGACGGCGAATCGAACTCCGGCGAGCTCCGGACGGCGGCAACGATCGGTTCCGGTGGCGTGGAAACTCGCAGAAATACGCACGATCAACTACGGTTTCGAATAATTAAACGCTACAGACGCGGCGATCTGCAGGGCGCAGTTGGCGGCGGCGGATGGAGACGCGGAGCACGGGAACGGAAAGAGGGCGGCGAGACGAACCCGGCAACAGACGCGGCGATGGCCGACGGCGGAGGGGTGGCCGGCGGCGGCGAGGAGAAGCGGCGGCGGCGGCGGGCGCCTGGGTGCGTGCGTGCCAGGGAGGAGATGGCGGCGGCGGTTTGGGTTGCGTGCACGGGAACCGAGGCCAGGGGTGGGGCCCTCCTTAAAAAGTCCCTCGCGCGCAGAAAAAAAAGAAAAGAAAAAAAATCCTGAACCGAATCGGTCCGCAGTTGGACTCCGTTTCGGAAATCGGTCCGGATTTTCGGACAGTTTTTTGGCGGTTTACTAAAACGTCCGAGTCTTTTGCATACGAACTCCGATTAGAGCGATTTTCACGCCTACGGGTTCGTATCGTCGAGGGGAACAACCTTCAGTCGAAGTTTGAGCGAAAGCTCGAACCTACAAAGGTGGTTGTTGCAAGTCCCTCTGAAGCTCCCCGCAGGAACCTCGAAGCGAAGTAGAAACGGGGTTTTGCAAATAGCGTTTCGTCGATCCTCTCTACTCGACGGTAATGCATGGAAAGATATGATGCGATGCAATGAATGATATGCAAGACCAAATCTAAAATTTGGGATGTGACACAGAGTCATTGCATGTTTGTTCTTTTTAGTAACAACAACCAGAGTCATTGCATGTGTGTTCTTTTCACATACTACATATGGATCTACTAGTGTCATTGCATGTGTGCTCTTTTTACTAACAACAACTAGAGTCATTGCATGTGTGTTCTCTTCAGAGACCACACATGGATCCACCAGTGTCATTGCATGTGTGTTGTTTTTACTAACAATAACTAGAGTCATTGAAATGTGTGCTCTTTTCATAATCCACCTTTGGGTCCACCAGTGTTATTTCATGTGTGTTCTTTTTACTAACGACAACCAAGTCATTGAAATGTGTGTTCTTTTCACATACCACATATGGATCCACTAGTGTCATCGAAATGTGTGTTCTTTTTAGAGACTACACATGGATCCACCAGTGTTATTGCATGTGTGTTCTTTTCACTGACAACAACCAGAGTCATTGCATGTATGTTATTTTCACATACCACATATGGATCCACCAGTGTCATTGCATGTGTGTTCTTCTCATAATCCACCTATGGATCCATCAATGTCATTGCATGTGTGTTCTTTTCACTAACAACAACTGGAGTCATCGCATGTGTGTTCTTTTCACATACCACATATGGATCCACTAGTGTCATTGCATGTGTGCTCTTTTCACAATCCACATATGGATCCACCAGTGTCATTGCATGCGTGTTCTTTTTAGTAACAACAACCAGAGTTATTGAAATGTGTGTTATTTTAAGAGACCACACATGGATCCACCAAAGGTCATTGCATGTGTGTTCTTTTCACTAACAACAACCAGAGTCATTGTATGTGTGTTCTTTTCACATACCACATATGGATCCACCAGTGTCATTGCATGTGTGTTCTTTTCACAATCCACCTATGGATCCACCAAAGTGTCATTGCATGTGTGTTCTTTCACTAACAACAACTGGAGTCATTGCATCTGTGTTCTTTTCACATACCACATATGGATCCACCAGTGTCATTACATGTGTGCTATTTTCACAATCCACCCATGGATCCACCAGTGTCATTGCATGTGTGTTCTTTTTAGTGACAACAACCAGAGTCATTGAAATGTCTTTTTTTTCACATACAGCCTATGGAACCACCAGTGTCATTGCATGTGTGTTCTTTTTACTAACAACAACCAGAGTCATTGCATGTCTGTTCTTTTCACAAACCACATATGGATCCACCAGTGTCATTGAAATGTGTGTTCTCTTCAGAGACCACACATGGATCCACCAGTGTCATTGCATGTGTTTTTTTCCACTAAGAACAACTAGTGTCATTGCATGTGTGTTCTTTTCACATACCACATATGGATCCACCAGTGTCATTGCATGTGTGCTCTTTTCACAAGCCACCTATGGATCCACCAGTGTCATTACATGTGTGTTCTTTTTACTAACAACAACTAGAGTCATTGCATGTCTGTTCTTTTCACATACCACATATGGATCCACCAGTGTCATTGAAATGTGTGTTCTCTTCAGAGACCACACATGGATCCACCAGTGTCATTGCATGTGTGTTCTTTTCACATACCACATATGGATCCACCAGTGTCATTGCATGTGTGTTCTTTTCACTAACAACAACTAGTATCATTGCATGTGTGTTCTTTTCACATACCACATATGGATCCACAGTGTCATTGCATGTGTGCTCTTTTCACAATCCACCTATGGATCCACCAAATCATTGCATGTGTGTTCTTTTAGTAACAACAACCGTAGTCATTGAAATGTGTGTTCTTTTCACATACCACATATGGATCCACCAGTGTCATTGCATGTGTGTTCTTTTTTACTAACAACCAGAGTCATTGAATGTGTGATCTTTTCACATACCACATATGGATCCACCAAGTCATTGAAATGTGTGTTCTCTTCAGAGACCACACATGGATCCACCAGTGTCATTGCATGTGTGTTCTTTTCACTAACAACAACTAGAGTCATTGCATGTGTGTTCTTTTCACATACCACATATGGATCCACCGGTGTCATTGCATGTGTGCTCTTTTCACAATCCACCTATGGATCCACCAGTGTCATTGCATGTGTGTTCTTTTAGTAACAACAACGTAGTCATTGAAATGTGTTCTTCTCACATACCACCTATGGATCCACCAGTGTCATTGCATGTGTATTCTTTTTGGTAACAACAACCAGAGTTATTGCATGTGTGTTCTCTTCAAACACCACAAATGGATCCACCAGTGTCATTGCATGTGTGCTCTTTTCACAAACAACAACAAGAGTGATTGAAATGTGTATTCTCTTCATAGACCACACATGGATCCACCAGTGTCATTGCATGTGTGTTCTTTTCACTAACCACAACTAGAGTGATTGCATCTGTGTTCTTTTCACATACCACATATGGATCCACCAGTGTCATTACATGTGTGCTCTTTTCACAATCCACCTATGGATCCACCAGTGTCATTGCATGTGTGTTCTTTTTAGTAACCACAACGAGTCATTGTATGTGTGTTCTTTTCACATACCACATGGATCCACCAGTGTCATTGCATGTGTGCTCTTTTCACAATCCACCTATGGATCCACCAGTGTCATTGCATGTGTGTTCTTTTTAGTAACAACAACCAGAGTCATTGAAATGTGTGTTCTTCTCACATACCACCTATGGATCCACCAGTGTCATTGCATGTGTATTCTTTTTGGTAAGAACAACCAGAGTCATTGCATGTGTGTTCTTTTCACGTACCATATCTGGATCCACCAGTGTCATTGAAATGTGTGTTCTCTTTAGGGACCACACATGGATCCACCAATGTCATTCCATGTGTGTTCTTTTCACTAACAACAACCAGAGTCATTGCATGTGTGTTATTTCCAGAAACAAAATATGGATCCACCAGTGGCATTGCATGTGTGCTTCCACCTATGGATCCACCAAAGGTCATTGCATGTGTGTTCTTTTTAGTAACAACAACCGTAGTCATTGAAATGTTTGTTCTTTTCACATACACCCTATGGATCCACGAGTGTCCTTGCATGTGTTTTCTTTTTAGTATCATCCACTAGAGTCATTGCATGTGTGTTCTTTTTAGTAACAACAACCAGAGTCATTGCATGTGTGTTCTTTTCACATTCCACATATGGATCCACCAGTGTCATTGCATGTGTGCTCTTTTTACTAACAACAACCAGAGTCATTGCATGTGTGTTCTCTTCAATGACCACATGGATCCACCAAAGGTCATTTCATGTGTGTTCTTTTACTAACAATAACTAGAGTCATTGAAATGTGTGCTCTTTTCACAATCCACCTTTGGGTCCACCAAAGGTCATTGCAAGTGTGTGTTCTTTTTACTAACAACAACCAAGTCATTGAAATGTGTGCTCTTTTCACATACCACATATGGATCCACTAGTGTCATTGAAATGTGTGTTCTCTTTACAGACTACACATGGATCCACCAGTCTCATTGCATGTGTGTTCTTTTCACTAACAACAACCAGAGTCATTGCATGTATGTTCTTTTCACATACCACATATGGATCTACCAAAGGTCATTGCATGTGTGTTCTTTTCATAATCCACCTATGGATCCGCAATGTCATTGCATGTGTGTTATTTTCACTAACAACAACCGAGTAATCGCATGTGTGTTCTTTTCACATACCACATATGGATCCACCAAAGGTCATTGCATGTGTGCTCTTTACACAATCCACATATGGATCCACCAGTGTCATTGCATGTGTGTTCTTTTTAGTAACAACAACCAGAGTTATTGAAATGTGTGTTCTTTTTAGAGACCACACATGGATCCAATAGGGTCATTGCATGTGTGTTCTTTTCACTAACAACAACCAGAGTCATTGCATGTGTGTTCTTTTCACATACCACATATGGATCCACCAAAGGTCATTGCATGTGTGTTCTTTTCACAATCCACCTATGGATCCACCAGTGTCATTGCATGTGTGTTCTTTTCACTAACAACAACTGGAGTCATTGCATCTGTGTTCTTTTCACATACCACATATGGATCCACCAAAGGCCATTACATGTGTGCTCTTTCACAATCCACCTATGGATCCACTAGTGTCATTGCATGTGTGTTCTTTTTAGTAACAACAACCGTAGTCATTGAAATGTGTGTTCTTTTCACATACAACCTATGGATCCACCAGTTGTCATTGCATGTGTTCTTTTACTAACAACAACCGTAGTCATTGCATGTCTGTTCTTTTCACATACCACATATGGATCCACAGTGTCATTGAAATGTGTGTTCTTCTTCAGAGACCACACATGGATCCACCAAAGGTCATTGCATGTGTGTTCTTTTCACTAACAACAACTAGTGTGATTGCATGTGTGTTCTTTTCACATACCACATATGGATCCACTAGTGTCATTGCATGTGTGCTCTTTCACAATCCACCTATGGATCCACAGTGTCATTGCATGTGTGTTCTTTTTACTAACAACAACTGAGTCATTTATGATTTTCTTCTCACATACCACCTATGGATCCACCAAAGGTCGTTGAAATGTGTGTTCTCTTCACAATCCATACATGGATCCACCAGTGTCATTGCATGTGTGCTCTTTTTACAACAACCGTATTCATTGCATGTAGTTTTTTAGAGACCACACATGGATCCACAGGTCATTGCATGTGTGTTCTTTTCACTAACAACAACTAGTATCATTGCATGTGTGTTCTTTTCACATACCACATATAGATCCACCAGTGTCATTACATGTGTGCTCTTTCACAATCCACCTATGGATCCACCAAAGGTCATTGCATGTGTGTTCTTTTAGTAACAACCAGAGTCATTGAAATGTGTGTTCTTTTCACATACCACCTATGGATCCACCAAAGGTCATTGCATGTGTGTTCTTTTTAATAACAACAACCAGAGTCGTTGCATGTGTGTTCTTTTCACATACCACATATGGATCCACCAGTGTCATTGAAATGTGTGTTCTTTTCAGAGACCACACATGGATCCACCAAAGGTCATTGCATGTATGTTCTTTTCACTAACAACAACTAGGGTCATTGCATGTGTGTTCTTTTCACATACCACATATGGATCCACCAAAGGTCATTGCATGTGCTCTTTTCACAATCCATCTATGGATCCACCAAAGGTCATTGCATGTGTGTTCTTTTAGTAACAACAACCGTGAGTCATTGAAATGTGTGTTCTTCTCACATACCACCTATGGATCCACCAGTGTCATTGCATGTGTGTTCTTTTTAGTAACAACAACCGTAGTCATTGCATGTGCGTTCTTTTCACATACCATATCCGGATCCACCAAAGGTCATTGAAATGTGTGTTCTTCAGAGACCACACATGGATCCACCAAGATCATTCCATGTGTGTTCTTTTCACTAACAACAACCAGAGTCATTGCATGTGTGTTATTTCCACAAACCAAATATGGATCCACCAAAGGTGGCATTGCATGTGTGCTTCCACCTATGGATCCACCACCAAAGGTCATTGCATGTGTGTTCTTTTAGTAACAACAACCGAGTCATTGAAATGTGTGTTCATTAAACATACAACCTATGGATCCACCAGTGTCATTGCATGTGTGTTGTTTTTAGCAAAACAACCAAGATTGCATGTGTGTTCTTTTAGTAAGAACAACCAGTCTCATTGCATGTGTGTTCTTTTTAGTAACAACAATCAGAGTCATTTAAATGTGTGTTCTTTTCACATACCACCTATGGATCCACCAAAGGTCATTGCATGTGTGTTCTTTTACTAACAACAACCAGAGTCATTGCATGTGTGTTCTTTCACATACCACATATGGATCCACCAAAGGTCATTGAAATGTGTGTTCTCTTTAGAGACCACACATGTATCCACCCATGTCATTGCATGTGTGTTCTTTCTAACAACAACTAGAGTCATTGCATGTGTGTTCTTTTCACATACCACATATGGATCCACCAAAGTGTCATTGCATGTGTGCTCTTTTCACAATCCACCTATGGATCCACCAGTGTCATTGCATGTGTGTTCTTTTTAGTAACAACAACCAGAGTCATTGAAATGTGTGTTCTTCTCACATACCACCTATGGATCCACCAGTGTCATTGCATGTGTATTCTTTTTGGTAACAACAACCAGAGTTATTGCATGTGTGTTCTCTTCAAACACCACACATGGATCCACCAGTGTCATTGCATGTGTGCTCTTTTCACTAACAACAACCAGAGTGATTGAAATGTGTATTCTCTTCATAGACCACCCATGGATCCACCAAAGGTCATTGCATGTGTGTTCTTTTCACTAACAACAACTAGAGTGATTGCATGTGTGTTCTTTTCACATACCACATATGGATCCACCAGTGTCATTACATGTGTCTTTTCACAATCCACCTATGGATCCACCAGGTCATTGCATGTGTGTTCTTTTAGTAACCACAACCGTAGTCATTGCATGTGTGTTATTTTCACATACCACCTATGGATCCACCAGTGTCATTGCATGTGTGCTCTTTTCACAATCCACCTATGGATCCACCAGTGTCATTGCATGTGTGTTCTTTTTAGTAACAACAACCAGAGTCATTGAAATGTGTGTTCTTCTCACATACCACCTATGGATCCACCAGTGTCATTGCATGTGTATTCTTTTTGGTAAGAACAACCAGAGTCATTGCAAGTGTGTTCTTTTCACGCACTATATGGATCCACCAAAGGTCATTGAAATGTGTGTTCTCTTTAGGGACCACACATGGATCCACCAATGTCATTCCATGTGTGTTCTTTTCACTAACAACAACGTAGTCATTGCATGTGTGTTATTTCCAGAACAAAATATGGATCCACCAGTGGCATTGCATGTGTGCTTCCACCTATGGATCCACCATTGTCATCATGTGTGTTCTTTTAGTAACAACAACGAGTCATTGAAATGTGTGTTCTTTTCACATACAACCTATGGATCCACCAAGTCATTGCATGTGTGTTCTTTTTAGTAAAAACAACTAGAGTCATTGCATGTGTGTTCTTTTTAGTAACAACAACCAGTCATTGCATGTGTGTTCTTTCACATTCCACATATGGATCCACCTGGTCATTGCATGTGTGCTCTTTTTACTAACAACAACCAGAGTCATTGCATGTGTGTTCTCTTCAAAGACCACACATGGATCCACCAGTGTCATTTCATGTGTGTTCTTTTTACTAACAATAACTAGAGTCATTGAAATGTGTGCTCTTTTCACAATCCACCTTTGGGTCCACCAGTGTCATTGCGTGTGTGTTCTTTTTACTAACAACAACCAAGTCATTGAAATGTGTGCTCTTTTCACATACCACATATGGATCCACTAGTGTCATTGAAATGTGTGTTCTCTTTACAGACTACACATGGATCCACCAGTCTCATTGCATGTGTGTTCTTTTCACTAACAACAACCAGAGTCATTGCATGTATGTTCTTTTCAGATACCACATATGGATCTACCAGTGTCATTGCATGTGTGTTCTTTTCATAATCCACCTATGGATCCGCCAATGTCATTGCATGTGTGTTATTTTCACTAACAACAACTGGAGTAATCGCATGTGTGTTCTTTTCACATACCACATATGGATCCACCAAAGGTCATTGCATGTGTGCTCTTTACACAATCCACATATGGATCCACCAGTGTCATTGCATGTGTGTTCTTTTTAGTAACAACAACCAGAGTAATTGAAATGTGTGTTCTTTTTAGAGACCACACATGGATCCACCAGTGTCATTGCATGTGTGTTCTTTTCACTAAAACAACCATAGTAATAGCATGTGTGTTCTTATCACATACCACATATGGATCCACCAGGTCATTGCATGTGTGTTCTTTTCACAATCCACCTATGGATCCACCAGTGTCATTGCATGTGTGGTCTTTTCACTAACAACAACCTGGAGTCATTGCATGTGTTCTTTCACATACCACATATGGATCCACCAGTCATTACATGTGTGCTCTTTTCACAATCCACCTATGGATCCACCAGTGTCATTGCATGTGTGTTCTTTTAGTAACAACAACCGAGTCATTGAAATGTGTGTTCTTTTCACATACCACCTATGGATCCACCAAAGGTCATTGCATGTGTGTTCTTTTTACTAACAACAACCAGAGTCATTGCATGTCTGTGTTCTTTTCACATACCACATATGGATCCACCAGTGTCATTGAAATGTGTTCTCTTCAGAGACCACACATGGATCCACCAAAGGTCATTGCATGTGTGTTCTTTTCAATAACAACAACTAGTGTCATTGCATGTGTGTTCTTTTCACATACCACATATGGATCCACCAGTGTCATTGCATGTGTGCTCTTTCACAATCCACCTATGGATCCACCATTGTCATTGCATGTGTGTTCTTTTTACTAACAACAACCAGTCATTTTATGAGTGCTCTTCTCACATACCACCTATGGATCCACCAAGGTCGTTGAAATGTGTGTTCTCTTCACAATCCATACATGGATCCACCAGTTGTCATTGCATGTGTGCTCTTTTACTAACAACAACCAGAGTCATTGTGTGTTCTTTAGAGACCACACATGGATCCACCAGTGTCATTGCATGTGTGTTCTTTTCACTAACAACAACTAGTATCATTGCATGTGTGTTCTTTTCACATACCACATATAGATCCACCAGTGTCATTACATGTGTGATCTTTTCACAATCCACCATGGATCCACCAGTGTCATTGTATGTGTGTTCTTTTTAGTAACAACCAGAGTCATTGAAATGTGTGTTCTTTTCACATACCACCTATGGATCCACCAGTGTCATTGCATGTGTGTTCTTTTAATAACAACAACGAGAGTCATTGCATGTGTGTTCTTTTCACATACCACATATGGATCCACCAGTGTCATTGAAAGGTGTGTTCTCTTCAGAGACCACACATGGATCCACCAGTGTCATTACATGTTTGTTCTTTTTAGTAACAACAACTGGAGTCATTGCATGTGTGTTCTTTTCACATACCACATATGGATCCACCAGTGTCATTGCATGTGTGCTCTTTTCACAATCCATCTATGGATCCACCAGTGTCATTGCATGTGTGCTTTTTTAGTAACAACAACCAGAGTCATTGCATGTGTGTTCTTTTCACATACCACATATGGATCCACCAGTGTCATTACATGTGTGTTCTTTTTACTAACAACAACTGGAGTCATTGCATGTGTGTTCTTTTCACGTACCATATGGATCCACCAAAGGTCATTGAAATGTGTTCTTCTTCAGAGACCACATGGATCCACCAAGATCATTCCATGTGTGTTCTTTTCACTAACAACAACCAGTCATTGCATGTGTGTTATTTCCACATACCACATATGGATCCACCAGTGTCATTGCATGTGTGCTTCCACCTATGGATCCACCAAAGGTCATTGCATGTGTGTTCTTTTAGTAACAACAACCGAGTCATTGAAATGTGTGTTCATTAAACATACCACCTATGGATCCACCAGTGTCATTGCATGTGTGTTGTTTTAAAAACAACCAGAGTCATTGCATGTGTGTTCTTTTAGTAACAACAACGACTCATTGCATGTGTGTTCTTTTCACATACCACATATAGATCCACCAAAGGTCATTGCATGTGTGCTCTTTTACTAACAACAACCGAGTCATTGCATGTGTGTTCTCTTCAGACCACACATGGATCCACCAAAGGTCATTGCATGTGTGTTCTTTTTACTAACAATAACTAGAGTCATTGAAATGTGTGCTCTTTTCACAATCCACCTTTGGATCCACCAGTGTCATTGCATGTGTGTTCTTTTTACTAACAACAACCGAGTCATTGAAATGTTTGTTCTTTTCACGTACCACATATGGATCCACTAGTGTCATTTAAATGTGTTCTTTTTAGAGACTACACATGGATCCACTAGTGTCATTGCATGTGTGTTCTTTTCACTAACAACAACCAGAGTCATTGCATGTATGTTCTTTTCACCTACCACATATGGATCCACCAGTGTCATTGCATGTGTTTTCTTTTCATAATCCACCTATGGATCCACCAATGTCATTGCATGTGTGTCCTTTTCACTAGCAACAACCGAGTCATTGCATGTCTATTCTTTTCACATACCACATATGGATCCACCAGTGTCATTGCATGTGTGCACTTATCACAATCCACATATGGATCCACCAGTGTCATTGCATGCGTGATATTTTTAGTAACAACAACGAGAGGCATTGAAATGTGTGTTCTTTTAGAGACCACATGGATCCACCAAAGTGTCATTACATGTGTGTTCTTTTCACTAACAACAACCAGAGTCATTGCATGTGTGTTCTTTTCACATACCACATATGGATACACCAGTGTCATTGCATGTGTTCTTTCATAATCCACCTATGGATCCACAGTGTCATTGCATGTGTGTTCTTTCACTAACAACAATGAGTCATTGCATCTGTGTTCTTTACATACACATATGGATCCACCATTGTCATTAAATTTGTTCTCTTTTAACAATCCACCTATGGATCCACCAGTGTTATTTCTTGTTTTTTCTTTTTAGTAACAACAACGAGTCATTGAAATGTGTGTTCTTTTCACAGACCACCTATGGATCCACCAGTGTCATTGCATGTGTTTTCTTTTACTAACAACAACCGTAGTCATTACATGTCTGTTCTTTTCACATACCACATATGGATCCACCATGTCATTGAAATGTGTGTTCTCTTTAGAGACCACACATGGATCCACAAGTGTCATTGCATGTGTGTTCTTTTCACTAACAACAACTAGTGTCATTGCATGTGCGTTCTTTTCACATACCACATATGGATCCACCAGTGTCATTACATGTGTGCACTTTTCACAATCCACCTATGGATCCACCAAAGTGTCATTGCATGTGTGTTATTTTAGTAACAACAACCGTAGTCATTGCATGTGTGTTCTTTTAGTAACAAAAACCAAGTCATTGCATGTGTGTTCTTTTCACATACCACATATGGATCCACCAGTGTCATTGCATGTGTGTTCTTTTACTAACAACAACCGAGTCATTGCATGTGTGTTCTCTTCAGACCACATGGATCCACCAATGTCATTGCATGTGTGTTCTTTTTACTAACAATAACTAGAGTCATTGAAATGTGTGCTCTTTCACAATCCACCTTTGGATCCACCAAGGTCATTATGTGTGTTCTTTTTACTAACAACCAAGTCATTGAAATGTGTTCTTTTCACATACCACATATGGATCCACTAGTGTCATTGAAATGTGTGTTCTTTTTAGAGACTACACATGGATCCACCAGTGTCATTGCATGTGTGTTCTATTAACTAACAACAACAGGAGTCATTTAATGTGTGTTCTTTTCACATACCACATATGGATCCACCAGTGTAATTGCATGTGTGTTCTTTGCAAAATCCACCGATGGATCCACCAATGTCATTGCATGTGTGGTCTTTCGACTAACAACAACTAGAGTCATGGAATTGTGTGTTCTTTTCACATACCACATATGGATCCACCGGTGTCATTGCATGTGTGCTCTTTCACAATCCACGTATGGTTCCACCTGTGTCTTTGCATGTGGGTTCTTTTTAGTTACAAAAACCAGAGTTATTGAAATGTGTGTTCTTTTAGAGACCACATAGATCCACCAGATGTCATTGCATGTTTTCTATTTTTACTATCAACAACCAGAGTCATTGAAATGTGTGTTGTCTGAAGAGAACACACATGGATCCACCAGGTCATTGCATGTGTGTTCTTTTCACTAACAACAACTTGTATCATTTCATGTGTGTTCTTTTCACATACCACCTATTGATCCGCCAGTGTCATTGCATGTGTGTTCTTTTCACAATCCACCTATGGATCCACCAGTGACATTGCATGTGTGTTCTTTTTACGAACAACTAGAGTCATTGCATGTGTGTTCTTTTCACATACCACATATGGATCCACCAGTGTCATTGAAATGTGTGTTCTCTTTAGACACCACACATGGATCCACCAGTGTTATTGCATGTGTGTTCTTGTTACTTACAACAACCAGAGTCATTGTGTGTGTGTTCTTTTCGCATACCACATATGGCTCCACCAGTGTCATTGCATGTGTGTTCTTTTCACAATTCACCTCTAGTTGCACTAGTGTCATTGCATGTGTGCTCTTTTTACTAACAACAACTAGTATCATTGCATGTGTGTTCTTTTCACATACCACCTATGGATCCACCAGTGTCATTGCATGTGTGTTCTTTTCACAATCCATACATGGATCCACCAGTGTCATTGCATGTGTGTTCTTTTTACTAACAACAACTAGAGTCATTGCATGTGTGTTCTCTTTAGAGACCACACATGGATCCACCAGTGTCATTGCATGTGTGCTCTTTTTACTAACAAATACTAGTATCATTGCATGTGTGTTCTTTTCACATACCACATATGGATCCACAAGGGTCATTACATGTGTGCTCTTTTCACAATCCACCTATGGATCCACCAGTGTCATTGCATGTGTGTTATTTTAGACTAACAACCGGAGTCATTGAAATGTGTGTTCTTTTCACAATCCACCTATGGATCCACCAATGTCATTTCATGTGTGTTCTTTTTACTAAAAAACAACCAGATTCATTGCATGTGATGTTCTTTTCACATACCACATATGGATCCACCAGTGTCATTGAAATGTGTGTTCTCTTCAGAGACCACACATGGATCCACCATTGTCATTCCATGTGTGTTCTTTTTACTAACAACAACTGGAGTCATTGCATGTGTGTTCTTTTCACATACCACATATGGATCCACCAGTTTCATTGCATGTGCGCTCTTTTCACAATCCACCTATGGATCAACCAAATGTCATTTCCTGTGTGTTCTTTTGACTAACAACAACCAGAGTCATTGCATGTGTGTTCTTTTCACATACCACATATGGATCCACCAGTTCATTGCATGTGTGCTCTTTTCACAATCCACCTATGGATCCACCAGTGTCATTGCATGTGTGTTCTTTTAATAACAACAACCGTAGTCATTGAAATGTGTGTTCTTTAAACATACAACCTATGGATCCACAGTGTCATTGCATGTGTGTTTTAGTAAAACAACCAGAGTCATTGCATGTGTTCTTTTACTAACAACAACCAGAGTCATTGCATGTGTTCTTTTCACATACACATATGGATCCACCAGTGTCATTGCATGTGTGCTCTTTTACTAACAACAACTGAGTCATTGCATGTGTGTTCTCTTCAGAGACCACACATGGATCCACCAAGTCATTGCATGTGTGTTCTTTTTACTAACAACAACTAGAGTCATTGAAATGTGTGATCTTTTCACAATCCACCTATGGATCCAAAGTTGTCATTGCATGTGTGTTCTTTTTACTAACAACAACCGAGTCAATGAAATGTGTGTTCTTTTCACAGATCAACATATGGATCCACTAGTGTCATTGAAATGTGTGTTCTTTTTAGAGACCACACATGGATCCACTAGTCTCATTGCATGTGTGTTCTTTTCAATAACAACAAACTGTAGTCATTGCATGTGTGTTCTTTTCACATACCACATATGGATCCACCAAAGGTCATTGCATGTGTGTTCTTTTCATAATCCACCCATGGATCCACCAATGTCATTGCATGTGTGTTCTTTTACTAACAACAACTAGAGTCATCAGATGTGTGTTCTTTTCACATACCACATATGGATCTACCAGTGTCATTGCATGTGTGGTCTTTTCACAATCAACATATGGATCCACCAAAGTGTCATTGCATGTGTGTTCTTTTTAATAACAACAACTGAGTCATTGAAATGTGTGTTTTTTCACAGACCACACATGGATCCACCAGTGTCATTGCATGTGTGCTCTTTTACTATCAACAACCAGAGTCATTGCATGTGTGTTCTTTAGATACCACATGGATCCACCAAAGGTCATTGCATGTGTGTTCTTTTCACATACCACATATGGATCCACCAAAGTGTCATTGCATGTGTGCTCTTTTCACAATTCACCCATGGATCCACTGTCATTGCATGTGTGTTCTTTTTACTAACAACAACCAGAGTCATTGCATGTGTGTTCTTTCACATACCACATATGGATCCACTAGTGTCATTGAAATGTGTGTTCTCTTCAGACCACACATGGATCCACCAAAGTGTCATTGCATGTGTGTGTTCTTTTCACTACGAACAACTAGTGTCATTGCATGTGTGTTCTTTTCACATACCACATATGGATCCACCAGTGTCATTGCATGTGTGCTCTTTCACAATCCACACATGGATCCACCAAAGGTCATTGCATGTGTTCTTTTTACTAACAACAACTGGAGTCATTTTATGTGTTCTTCACATACCACATATGGATCCACCAGTGTCATTGAAATGTGTGTTCTCTTCACAATCCATACATGGATCCACCAGTGTCATTGCATGTGTGCTCTTTTTACTAACAACAACCAGAGTCATTGCATGTGTTCTCTTCAGAGACCACACATGGATCCACCAAAGGTCATTGCATGTGTGTTCTTTTCACTAACAACAACTAGTATCATTGCATGTGTGTTCTTTTCACATACCACATATGGATCCACAAGTGTCATTACATGTGTGCTCTTTCACAATCCACCTATGGATCCACCAGTGTCATTGCATGTGTGTTCTTTTTACTAACAACAACCAGAGTCATTGAAATGTGTGTTCTTTTCACATTCCACCTATGGATCCACCAGTGTCATTGAATGTGTGTTCATTTTACTAACAACAACCAAAGTCATTGCATGTGTGTTCTTTTCACATACCACATATGGATCCACCAGTGTCATTGCATGTGTGTTCTCTTCAGAGACCACACATGGATCCACCAAAGGTCATTGCATGTGTGTTCTTTTCACTAACAACAACTAGAGTCATTGTATGTGTGTTCTTTTCACATACCACATATGGATCCACCAGTTTCATTGCATGTGTGCTCTTTCATAATCCACCTATGGATCCACCAGGTCATTGCATGTGTGTTCTTTTACTAACAACAACTAGGAGTCATTGCATGTGTGTTCTTTTCACATACCATATGGATCCACCAGTGTCATTGCATGTGTGCTCTTTCACAATCCACCTATGGATCCAGTGTCATTGCATGTGTGTTCTTTTACTAACAACAACCGAGTCATTGAAATGTGTGTTCTTTCACATACCACATATGGATCCACCAGTGTCATTGCATGTCTGTTGTTTTTAGTAAAAACCTATGGACATGTGTGTTCTTTTTACTAACAACAACCAGAGTCATTGCATGTGTGTTCTTTCACATACCACATATGGATCCACCAGTTGTCATTGCATGTGTGCTCTTTTACTAACAACAACCGTAGTCATTGCATGTGTGTTCTCTTCAGACCACACATGGATCCACCAAAGGTCATTGCATGTGTGTTCTTTTACTAACAATAACTAGAGTCATTGAAATGTGTGATCTTTTCACAATCCACCTATGGATCCACCAAAGGTCATTGCATGTGTGTTCTTTTACTAACAACAACCGAGTCATTGAAATGTGTTCTTTTCACATACCACATGGATCCACTAGTGTCATTGAAATGTGTGTTCTTTTTAGAGACTACACATGGATCCACTAGTGTCATTGCATGTGTGTTCTTTTCACTAACAACAACCAGTCATTGCATGTATGTTCTTTTCACATACCACATATGGATCCACCAAAGGTCATTGCATGTGTTCTTTTCATAATCCACCTATGGATCCACCAATGTCATTGCATGTGTGTTCTTTTCACTAACAACAACCGAGTCATCGTGATGTGTGTTCTTTTTTCACATACCACATATGGATCCACCAGTGTCATTGCATGTGTGCTCTTTTCACAATCCACATATGGATCCACCAGGTCATTGCATGTGTTCTTTTAGTAACAACAACCAGAGTCATTGAAATGTGTGTTCTTTTTAGAGACCACACATGGATCCACCAGTTGTCATTGCATGTGTTCTTTTACTAACAACAACTGAGTCATTGCATGTGTGTTCTTTTTCACATACCACATATGGATCCACCAGGTCATTGCATGTGTGTTCTTTTCACAATCCACCTATGGATCCACCAAAGGTCATTGCATGTGTGTTCTTTTACTAACAACAACAGGAGTCATTGCATGTGTGTTCTTTTCACACACCACATATGGATCCACCAGTGTCATTACATGTGTGCTCTTTCACAATCCACCTATGGATCCACCAGGTCATTGCATGTGTGTTCTTTTTACTAACAACAACCGTGAGTCATTGAAATGTGTGTTCTTTTCATACCACATATGGATCCACCAGTGTCATTGCATGTGTTCTTTTACTAACAACAACCAGAGTCATTATATG
Source organism: Avena insularis (assembly GCA_023614405.1). Classification (NCBI taxonomy): domain Eukaryota; kingdom Viridiplantae; phylum Streptophyta; class Magnoliopsida; order Poales; family Poaceae; genus Avena; species Avena insularis. The sequence goes on along the minus strand of CM042684.1, from coordinate 274,189,651 downwards.
TGTGTTCTTTCACATACCACATATGGATCCACCAGTCATTGAAATGTGTGTTCTCTTTAGACCACACATGGATCCACAAGTGTCATTGCATGTGTGTTCTTTTACTAACAACAACTGAGTCATTGCATGTGTGTTATTTTCACATACCACATATGGATCCACCAGTGTCATTGCATGTGTGTTCTTTTCACAATCCACCTATGGATCCACCACTGTCATCAGATGTGTGTTCTTTTTACTAACAACAACCGTGAGTCATTACATGTGTGTTCTTTTAGTAACAACAACCAGAGTCATTGCATGTGTGTTCTTTTCACATACCACACATGGATCCACCAAAGGTCATTGCATGTGTGCTCTTTTACTAACAACAACCAGAGTCATTGAAATGTGTGTTCTTTCAGAGACCACACATGGATCCACTAGTGTCATTGCATGTGTGTTCTTTTTACTAACAACAACTAGAGTCATTGAAATGTGTGCTCTTTTCACAATCCACCTATGGATCCACAAGGTCATTGCATGTGTTCTTTTTACTAACAACAACCAAGTCATTGAAATGTGTGTTCTTTTCACATACCACATATGGATCCACTAGTGTCATTGAAATGTGTGTTCTTTTAGAGACCACACATGGATCCACTAGTGTCATTGCATGTGTGTTCTTTTTACTAACAACAACCAGAGTCATTGCATGTGTGTTCTTTTCACATACCACATATGGATCCACCAGTGTCATTGCATGTGTGTTCTTTTCACAATCCACCTATGGATCCACCAATGTCATTTCATGTGTGTTATTTTTACTAACAACAACTAGATTCATTGCATCTGTGTTCTTTTCACGTACCACATATGGATCCACCAGTGTCATTGAAATGTGTGTTCTCTTCACAATCCACACATGGATCCACCAAAGGTCATTGCATGTGTTCTTTACTAACAACAACCAGAGTCATTGAAATGTGTGTTCTTTTTAGAGACCACACATGGATCCACCAGTCATTGCATGTGTGTTCTTTCACTAACAACAACCGAGTCATTGCATGTGTGTTCTTTTCACATACCACATATGGATCCACTAGTGTCATTGCATGTGTGTTCTTTTCACAATCCACCTATGGATCCACCAAAGGTCATTGCATGTGTGTTCTTTTCACTAGCAACAACCTGAGTCATTGCATGTGTGTTCTTTTCACATTCCACATATGGATCCACCAGTGTCATTGAAATGTGTGTTCTCTTTCACAATCCACCTATGGATCCACTAGTGTCATTGCATGTGTGTTCTTTTTACTAACAACAACCGTAATCATTGAAATGTGTGTTCTTTTGACAGACCACCCATGGATCCACCAAAGGTCATTGTATGTGTGTTCTTTTACTAACAACAACTGAGTCATTGCATGTGTGTTCTTTTCACATACCACATATGGATCCACCATTGTCATTGAAATGTGTGTTCTCTTTAGAGACCACACATGGATCCACAAGTGTCATTGCATGTGTGTTCTTTTCACTAACAACAACTAGAGTCATTGCATGTGTGTTCTTTCACATACTACAAATGGATCCACCAAAGGTCATTACATGTGTTCTTTCACAATCCACCTATGGATCCACCAGTGTCATTGCATGTGTGTTCTTTTTACTAACAACAACCATAGTCATTGCATGTGTGTTCTTTTAGTAACAACAACTGGATCCACCAGTGTCATTGCATGTGTGTTCTTTTCACATACCACATATGGATCCACCGTGTCATTGCATGTGTGCTCTTTTTACTAACAACTATTTTGAATCCACATCAGTCTTAACATATGGACTTACAATAAGGAACATTGCATACATCAAATATAATCACAATCATGTTTCAATAAGTGTGTTCTTTAACAAGAACCACAACATTGATACCAGCATTGGATCCACTGTGTAATTGATCTTTACTATGCTAGAGAAACAGCACCGTGCCACTTATGCAATACCATGTCACGGAGCAAGTCTCAGGAACGATGTCATGTGTTCTTCATCCCAACATACCGCAAGATGCAAAGTACACCAATCTACAATAAAAGCATCAACGCCATAATGACCATTAGTGTTCTACTTTCAACTTATCTACATATAGATCCACGGCTCTTTACCATCAGAGGGGTTCGTGAGTATGGAAAACAAAAATTTTCTATCGATACAAACAAACAAGCCAAGATCTATCTACTAGATTGTAGCAACGAGTCGATGGAATAACTCACCTCAAGATTCCAAAGTGTTTAACGAGAGCAGATTCTCGGGTGATGTAGTCGATTCTTCCGATCTCAAGATCACAGAGACGATCCTTCCCGCCATCGCCCGCAGCGCCCCGTAGTCGGTCACACGCTCGTACTGACGAAGACCTTCCTCTCCCTTGTTCCAAAGAAATGGAGGTTGTAGCACTTCCTCGCGATTCCCAAAGACAACCAAGTGGTACCTAAGTAGAGGGAACTCACAGGCTTCGCCTAAGCCGGAAGTAGTATGGTGGAGCTTATGAGAGAGGCTATTAGTGGTCTAGTAATTAGACACACCAATTAGAAGGCTCTAAACCAATTAGAAGGCTCTAATCCGGAAATAGCTCTAAACCGGGGTTTAGATCTAGGGTTTAGTTTAGAGGATAGGAACTTGTGTGTGTAAGGAGGGGAGCCCCGCCTCCTTATATAGGTGGGAGGGCTGGGCCAAGGGGAGGAGTCCTCCCCAACTCGGCCTTGAGGTGGGCGCTTGGGGAGGAGGAATTCCTCCCAACCGGGTTTCCACTTCTCCTCCTCTTTCCACTTTCCAAAATTGTTGCTTGACTTTCAAACTAGCCGCTTGACTTTTCAATTTAGGATTTAAATAAACCCTTTATTTTGGACAGCAAGAACACTTAGTACATGATGCAATCATTCCAATATGTAATGACACATTCATGTACCCTTCCCTCCGGAGTGCCTACATTCCGACCTTCTAGAATGTTCCCGATGAAAACACCTAACCATTCCCCAACTCCAAACGGGACTTTCCTTATATGAATCTTATTCTCCTGACCATTCCGATCTCCTCGATATCCCGGATCCCATCCGAGACCAACAACATTCGGCCCTTTCTCATAATACCATAACTACTCAAACAACGTCAATCCTTATGTGTCTCCCTACGGTTCGTGAATTATGCGACATGATCGAGACACTTCTCCTAACAATAACCAATAGAGGAATCTGGAAATTCATATGGTTCTACATATTTCTACGATTACTTATGATCGAATGAACCACTTACATACGATACCAATTTCCCTTTGTCTCACGATATGTTACTTATCCGAGGTTATGATCGCTTGATCTCCGTGCATACCTAGTTCATCCTCACATCGATAAGTACTCTTTTCTCGCTCCTGATATGTGATCCCTGGTGACCAAGTCACATGCTTGCAAGCTAATTGGATGACATTTCACCGAGAGGGCCCAGAGAATATCTATCCGTCATGTGGATGGACAAATCCCACTCTTGATCCATGTGTTTCAACCAATACTTTCCGAACACTCAATGCCACCTTTATAGCCACCCTGTTACGGTGGTGTTTGATGACATCAAAGCATCCATCCAAGAAAGGTGATATGCATGATCTCATGGTCGAAGGAATTAGGTTACTATGTATCGTAAAGCATATAGCAATTGAACTATTGAAATGACTTGATCTTTATGCTACGCTTATCTATAGGAGTATGTCCACCATATCATTCTCCTAACGATATGATCTTGTTGTTGATAACATCTCAATGTTCATGATAGGGAAACCACAATCATCAATCAACCAACAAGCTAGTGAAGTATAGAGGCTATACTAGGGACTTCAAATTAAGTTTACAAATCACACAAGTATTAATGTTTCCTTGTTAATACTATTATAGCATGAATATAAACATTTATCATAAACACAAAGATATATAATAATAACTACATTTATTATTGCCTCTAGGGCATATCTCCAACAGCCTCCCACTTGCACTAGAGTCATCTAATCTAGATTACATGGTAATATACCCAACACCCATGGCAGTTTGGTGTTGGTCATGTTTTGCCCTGGAGAGGTTTAGTCAACGGATCCGCCACATTCAGATCTGTGTACTTTGCAAATCTTTATATCCCCATCCCGGATATGTTCTCTAATAGCGTGGAAACGCAGCTTGATATGCTTCAGCTTCTTGTGTGACCTTGGTTCTTGCGCATTGGCTATGGCGCCTATGTTATCACAAGAGATAGACATTGGGTCCAGCACTAGGAACCACACCCAGCTCAGAATGAACTCTTTCATCCATATCGCTTCTTGTGAAGCCTCCGGCAGCCATGTATTCCGATTCAGCTTGAAGATCTCGCCACAACGCTTTGCTTTGCACTCCTCCAGCTAATCGCTGCACCATTCAAAATAAATACGATCCAGATTGTGATTTAGAATCATCCGGATCGGTGTTCCAACTAGCATCGGTGTAACCATTAACAACGAAATGCTCATCACCTCCATAAGAAAGAACCATATCCTTAGTTCTTCTCAAGTACTTAAGGATGTTTTTGATCATTCCAATGATCCACTCGATCACTTTGATATCTCGCTAGTTAAACTAACAAAGATATGCAATGTCGGGTCTAGTACATAGCATGGCATACATTAGAGATCCTATGGCTGATGCATAGGAGTCTTACTCATCCTTTCTCTATCTTCTCGCCGATGTCGGACTTTGAGTTTTACTCAAGGTCGATATAACATGGGCAAGAACCCTTTCTTGCTATCTTCCATTCCAAACCTCTTTAGAACTTTGTCCAAATATGTACTTTGTGACAATGATATTTATGCTTCGATCTATCTCTATAAATCTTTATGCCTAATATGTAAGTTGCTTCGCCAAGATCCTTCATTGAAAAACTATTATTCAAATATTCCTTGACACTATTAAGAAGGTCTACATCATTCCCAATCAACAATATGTCATCCACATACAAGATTAAGAATGCTACAGAGCTCCCACTCACTTTCTTGTAAATACAAGCTTCTCCATAAGTTTGTATAAAACCAAAACTTTTGATTACCTTATCAAAACGTTGATTCCAACTGGATGCTTGCTTCAATCCATAGATGGACCGCTGAAGCTTGCATACCTTGTTAGCATCTTTAGGATCGACAAAACCTTTGGGTTGCATCATATACAACTCTTCATCAATGTCTCCATTGAGGAATGCTGTTTTGACATCCATCCGCCATATCTCATAATCATAATATGCAGCGACATTGCTAACATAATCCTCACAGATTTTAGCTTCGCCATCGTGAGAAAGTCTCATCGTAGTCAACTCCTTGAATTTGTCGAAACCCTTTATGCATAAGTCGAGCTTTATAGACAAGAATATTACCATCAAGATCTGCTTTCTTCTTGAAAATCCATTTGTTCTCGACAGCCTTCCTACCATCCGGTAAGTCCACCAAAGTCCATACTTGGTTTTCGTGACATGGATCCAATCTCGGATTTCATGGCTTCTTGCCATTTATTGGAATCTGGCTCATCATCGCTTCCTCATATGTCTCGGGGTCATCGGTGTTGTCCACCAACATGACATTCATAACGGAATCATACCAACTGGAGTGGTACGATTTCGCTGACCTCCGAGGCTCAGAGCAACTTCAACCAAGTTTCATGATCACCATCATTAGCTTCCTCTTATTGGTGCAGCACCACAGAACTTCTTCCGGCTGCGCTACTCGCAATTTCGAGAGAAGGTTCACAACCTCGCCGAAGTTCTACTTTCCTTCCAAATACTTCTTTCGAGAGAAATTCTTCTAGAAAGGATCCATTCTGGCAACGAAGATTTTGCCTTCGATCTATGATAGAAGGTATACCCAATAGTTTCCTTCGTATCCTATGAAGACGATTTTTCCGCTTTGGGTTCAAGCTTGTCCGCTGTAACTTCTTTACATAGGCTTCAAGATCCCCAAACTTTAAGGAACGATAATTTAGGTTTCTTCCCAAACCATAATTCATATGGTGTCGCTTCAACGGATTTAGACGGTGCCCTATTTAAAGTGAATGCGGCTGTTTCTAATGCATAACCCCAAAATGATAGTGGTAACTGTAAGTGACATCATAGAACTAACCATATCTAAGAGAGTTCGACACGACGCTCGTACACACCATTACGCCGTGGTGTTCCCGGCGGTGTCAATCATGAAAGTATTCCACATTTCTTCAAATGCTCGCCAAACTCAGAATTTAGATATTCACCTCCACGATCGTAACGTAGAAATTTAATCTTCTTGTTACGCTGATTCTCTACTCACTTTGAAACTCCTTAAACTTCTCGAAAGTTTCGGACTTATGTTTCATGAAATAGATATACCCATATCTACTCAAGTCATCCGTGAAGGTAAGAACATAACGATAACCATCACATGATGCTACACTCATTGGACCACACACATCGGTATGTATGATTTCCAATAAGTCCGTAGCTCGCCCATCATACCGTAAAATGGAGTCTTAGTCATTTTACCCATCGACATGCTTCAGATCTTTCAAGTGATTCAAAATCAAGTGATTCAAGAAGTCCATCGGAATGGAGTTTCTTCATACGCTTCACCCAATGTGACCAAGACGACAAAGGCCACATATAGGTCGAATTATCGCTGATTTCAAACGCTTAGCTTCAATGTTGTTGATATGTGTATTTCCACCATCGAGATTCAATATGAATAGACCATCTATCAAAGGTGCATGTGCATAAAACATATTACTCATATAAATCGAACAACCATTATTCTCGGATTTAAACAAGTAACCGCCTCGCAATAAACAAGATCCCGATATAATGTTCATGCTTAACGCAGCACCAAATAACAATTATTTAAGTATAAAACTAATCCCGATGGTAGATGAAGAGGTAGCGTGTCAATCGCGATCACATCAACCTTGATCCGCTTCCACGCTGCATCGTCACCTCGCTCTTCACTAGCTTCCGCTTATTCTCGCAGCCCTGCTTCGAAGTTACAAATATGAGCAACCGAACCAAGATCAAATACCTGTGCACTACTACTTAATACTAGTGAGATACACATCAATAACATGTATATCGATATACCTTTCTTCTTGATGTTGCCGCTCTTCAAATCCGCCAAGTACTTTGGGCAATTCCGCTCAAAGGACCTTCTCCCTTGCAGAAAAGCACTCAAGATCGTTTAGGTCCAGCCTTGGTCTTCTTTCATGCGTGGTAACTTTCTTACCACCCTTCTTGAAGTGTCCTTCCGCTTAGACTTGCCTTTCTTGAATTTGGTGGTCTTATCGACCATCAACACTTGGTGCTCTTTCTTGATCTCCACTTCGCAGATTTTAACATAGCAAATAGTTCTCGCAACTCTTTGTTCATGTTCTCGCATGTTGTAGTTCATCACAAAGTTCTTGTAACTTGGTGGTAGTGATTGAGGATGCGGTAAACCCCAAAGTATTAGGAATCACTATACCCAAACTTTGAAGTTTATTTATGCGTCTGCATATCTTAAGCACATGCTCACCGACGAGCTACCCTCTTCCATCTTGCGCTTAAAGAACTTTTCGTAAGTTTATAACTTTCAATTGCCGCATGAGTCTCAAAGATTAATTTGAGATCCTCGACAATATCATATGGATCTGACTCTTCAAACCTTTTCTCAAGTCTGATTCTAAACCATACAAGATAGCACATCGAACTATGGAGTACCGATTCTTCCGAGCGAGGTAAACATTCTTTACTTCATCGGTAGCATCACCAGTGGGTCACCTAGCTGCATCCAAAGACATAGGTCAAATTACCATGTGAGGACAATCTCAAATTATGGAACCAATCCGCCAAGTTGCTTCCATTGTTTTTCAACTTTTCTTTCTAGGAACGCATTAAAATTGATGGTAGGGCTGCCATTGATCTACAAACATATTTGCAATAGTTTAGACTAAGTTTATGACAAATTGAGTTCAAATTAATTAATGAAATTAAACTAGGTGAACTCCCACCAAAACAACATCCTCACATTGTTTTAGTGATCACATCTAACCAAATCCACTACATCAACACCGATCATCACGAGAGTTGATATAGTTTCAATGGCTAACAATCATCATGTTCATCATATCTACTATATGATTCATGCTTTACCTTTCGCCATCCGTGTTCCCGAGGCCATGTCCGACATGCTAGGCTCACAAGATCAAACCTTAGCTACCGTGATAAGCAAATCTGGCTTGCTTACGCTTGTATTCACCATGAATCAAAGACACCCGATCATCACGTGGTGCTTCAAGCGCAAGCTTTGGCAACGGCATACTAAGGGTGAACACTTTAGAACTTGAAATTTATGTATGAGGGATCATCTTATAATGCTACCGCTGCCTACTAAGCAATACAAGATGCATAAAGGATTAACATCACATGCAATTCATAATATGTGATATGATATGGTTTTCTTCTTTGTGCTTCCGATCTCCATCTTCAAGCACTAACATGATCTCCATCATCACCGCATAGCATCAAGGTCAATGACGCTTCTTCATGGTTGTCGCCCACCAGCTTCAACTATTACAACTATTTTGAATAGACACGCAGGTCTTAATGTAAATTAAAGACAACCATATATTCCCGCCGTTGCCAACTTACAATAAGGAACATTGCATACATCAAATATAATCACAATCATGGCCATATCACATCATCAAGACACCCCTGCAAAACAAAGTTAGACGCCTACTTTCTTTTGCATATTTTACGTGGTTTGGGGCTTTCAATAAGTGTCGCTCTAACTTACTTAACAAGAACCACAACATTGATACTAGCATTGTTGATCACCCGTAAATTGGATCTTTACTATGCTAGGAGAAACAGCACCGCAAAGCCACTTATGCAATACAAGTTGCATGTCAAGCGTGGAGCAAGTCTCATGAACGATGTCATGTAAGGTTAGCCCGGCCGCTTCATCCCAACATACCGCAAGATGCAAAGTACACAAAAAGCAATCTACAATAAAAGCATCAACGCCCACAATGACTATTGTGTTCTACTCAGGCAACAGATCTACATATAGACACGGCTCGATACCAATCAGAGGGGTTCAGAGTATGGAAAACAAAAATTTTCTATCGATACAAACAAACAAGCCAAGATCTATCTACTAGATTGTAGCAACGAAGTCGATGGAATAACTCACTCAAGATTCCAAAGTGTTTAACGAGAGCAGATTCTCGTGGGTGATGTAGTCGCATTTTTCCGATCTCAAGATCGCAGAGACGATCCTTCCAGCGCCACGCTCCAAGAAGCGCCTCCCAATCGGTCACACGCTCGTACTGACGAAGACCTTCCTCTCCTTGTTCCAAAGAAAATGGAGGTTGTAGCACTCTCCTCGATTCCGCAAGACAACGGCGTGGTACCTAAGTAGAGGGAATCCCGCAGGCTTCGCTTAAGCCGCAAGTAGTATGGTGGAGCTTATGAGAGAGGCTATTAGTGGTCTAGTAATTAGACACACCAATTAGAAGGCTCTAAACCAATTAGAAGGCTCTAAACTAGAAGGCTCTAAATCAAATAGCTCTAAACCGGGTTTAGATCTAGGGTTTAGTTTAGAGGATAGGAACTTGTGTGTGTAGGAGGGAGCCCTGCCTCCTTTTATAGGTGGAGGGTCATGGCCAAGGGAGGAGGAGTCCTCCCCAACTCGGCCTTGAGGTGGGCGCCGGAGGAGGAATTCCTCCCAACTCGGCCTCCACTTCTCCTCCTCTTTCCACTTCCCAAAACTTGCTTGACTTTCAAACTAGCCGCTTGACTTTTCAATTTAGGATTTAAATAAACCCTTTATTTTGGACAGCGAGAACACTTAGTACATGATGCAATCATTCCAATATGTAATGACACATTCATGTACCTTCCCTCCGAGTGCCGACATTCCGACCTTCTAGAATGTTCCCGATGAAAACACCTAACCATTCCCAACTCCAAAACGGACTTTCCTTATATGAATCTTATTCTCCTGACCATTCCGGATCTCCTCGTGATATCCCGGATCCCATCCGAGACCAACAACATTCGTCTCTTTCTCATAATACCATAACTACTCAAACAACGTCAATCCTTATGTGTCTCCCTACGGTTCGTGAATTATGCGACATGATCGAGACATTCCTAACAATAACCAATAGAGGAATCTGAAATTCATATGGCTTCTACATATTTCTACGACATTTATGATCGAATGAACCACTTACATACGATACCAATTTCCTTTGTCTCACGATATGTTACTTATCCGAGGTTATGATCGCTTCAGATCTCCGCATACCTAGTTCATCCTCGCATCGATAAGTACTCTTTTCTCGCTCCCGTGATATGTGATCCCTTGTGACCAAGTCACATGCTTGCAAGCTAATTGATGACATTTCACCGAGAGGGCCCAGAGAATATCTATCCGTCATGTGGATGGACAAATCCCACTCTTGATCCATGTGTTTCAACCAATACTTTCCGAACACTCAATGCCACCTTTATAGCCACCCCGTTATTTGGTGTTTGATGACATCAAAGCATCCATCCAAGAAAGGTGATATGCATGATCTCATGGTCAAGGAATTAGGTTACTATGTATCGTAAAGCATATAGCAATTGAACTATTGAAATGACTTGATCTTTATGCTACGCTTATCTATAGGAGTATGTCCACCATATCATTCTCCTAATCGATATGATCTTGTTGTTGATAATATCTCAATGTTCATGATAGGGAAACCACAATCATCAATCAACCAACAAGCTAGTGAAGTATAGAGGCTATACTAGGGACTTCAAATTAAGTTTACAAATCACACAAGTATTAATGTTTCCTTGTTAATACTATTATAGCATGAATGTAAACATTTATCATAAACACAAAGATATATAATAATAACTACATTTATTATTGCCTCTAGGCATATCTCCAACAATTGCATGTGTGTTCTTTTACTAATAATAACTAGAGTCATTGAACATGTGTGCTCTTTTCACAATCCACCTAAGGATCCACCAGTTGTCATTGCATGTGTGTTCTTTTACTAACAACAAGAGTCATTGAAATGTGTGTTCTTTCACATACCACATATGGATCCACTAGTGTCAACCAGAGTCATTGCATGTGTGTTCTTTAGAGACTACACATGGATCCACAAGTGTCATTGCATGTGTGTTCTTTTCACTAACAACAACCAGAGTCATTGCATGTATGTTCTTTTCACATACCACATATGGATCCACCACCAGTGTCATTGCATGTGTGTTCTTTACTAACAATAACTAGAGTCATATGTGTGTGTTCTTTTCTACATACCACATATGGATCCACCAAGGTCATTGCATGTGTGTTCTTTCACAAAACAACATAACAACTGAGTCATTGCATGTGTTCTTTCACAAACCACATGGATCCACCAGTCATATGTGTTTTTTACTAACAACAACCAGAAGTCATTGAAATGTGTGTTCTTCTGTGACATACCACATGGATCCACCAGTGTCATTGCATGTGTGTTCTTTTTACTAACAACAACCGGAGTCATTGCATGTGTGTTCTTTCACATACCACATATGGATCCACTAGTGTCATTGCATGTGTGCTCTTTTCTCACAATCCACCTATGGATCCACCATGCTATGTGTGTTATTTTTACTAACAACAAACCAAAGGTCATTGTATGTGTTCTTTTCACATAAATCCACCGATGGATCCACCAAAGGTCATTGCATGTGTGTTCTTTCTTTTACTAACAACAACCAAAGTCATTGCATGTGTGTTCTTTTCATATCCACCTATGGATCCACCGTTGTCATTGCATGAAATGTGTTCCTTTTCACAATCCACCCATGGATCCACCAAGTCATTGCATGTGTGTTTTTACTAACAACAAGAGTCATTGTATGTGTGTTCTTTTCACATACCTATTATGATATAAGTGTAATTTTTCAGAGACCACACATGGATCCACCATGTCATTGCATGTGTGCTCTTTTTACTAACAACAACCGGAGTCATTTCATGTGTTTTCTTTCATACCACATATGGATCCACCAGTGTCATTGCATGTGTGCTCTTTCATTAACAACACCTAGAGTCATTGCATGTGTGTTCTTTTCACATACCACATATGGATCCACCAAAGGTTACTGTGATGTGTGTTCTCTTTGGGCTAATCCACATATATGGATCCAACCAAAGGTCATTGCATGTGTGTTCTTTTAGTAACAACAACCGCTCCAAGAGCATTGAAATGTCTCGAGTTCTTGTAGACCACACATGGATCCACCAGTTGTCATTGCATGTGTGTTCTTTCTACTAACAACAACCGTGAGTCATTGCATGTGTGTGTTCTTTTCATTATTACCACATATGGATCTCACCAAAGGTCATTGCATGTGTTCTTTTCACAGATCGGACGATGTTTAGTCATTGGTATGTGTGCCTTCAGAGACTACACATGGATCCACCAGTGTCATTGCATGTGTGTTCTTTTACTAACAAATAACCGGAGTCATTGCATGTGCACTGTTCTCTTTCACATACACCATATGGATCCACCAAGTCATTGACATGTGTGCTCTTTTCAGCTAATCCACACGCGGATCCACCCGTCATCGCATGTGTGTTCTTTTTAGTAACAACAACCGTAGTCAGCTGCAAATGTGTGTTCTTTGACGTGCCAAATCCCATGGATCCACCAGTGTTACCTCTGTGATGTGTGCTCTTTTACTAACAATGTCAACCGTGAAATAATATTCCTCATAAACTGTTTCTTTTCACATACTCACACATATGGAACTACCAAAGGTCATTGAAATGTGTCTTTCCTTATTAACCATGTCAATGAGTCATTGCATGTGTGTTCTCTTTAGTAGACCACACATGGATCCACTCTAGTGTCATTGCATGTGTGTGTTCTTTCACTAACAGCAACTAGTGCTTTTCATATCAAGATGTGTGTGTTCTTTCACATACTCACATATGGATCCACACCAGTGTCATCATTACATGTGTGCTCTTCTTCAGAGACCACCTATGGATCCACCAAAGCTGTCATTGCATGTGTGTTCTTTTTAGTAACAACAAACTCGAGCCATTGCATGTGTGTTCTTTTAGTAACATACCACATATGGATCCACTAGTGTCATCAAGATCGCAGCTCTTTTTACTAAC